>CAMZMU010000096.1:71193214-71316067 GCA_947311845.1 Poa pratensis | reverse complement strand
CACAATTAACTGACCTAGTCTTTTTGCAGTGCATGCTATGACAGGTACACAGTGCAGTATCTATCACAAAGGGACCAATTTAGCAACAGCATAATTAAAACTACAAGGTTAACTGGAAGAATACAAAAAAAATCCATGTCTAGATTAGCGATGGTATATATCATGAGCATCCACATGTTATTTTGATGTGAATCAAAGCAAAGTGTTTTTTCCAGCCCCAATGATAAACCAATAAATTGGGATACAAATAAATGTTAGCTTTTCCTAGTACTACAAGACGAAAGGACAGTTTGGAGACTAATATTTTCACTGTAGTCCTTTTACGGCAGAACAAACTGATTTCCTCAGGGAACCATCCTGTGATCATGCAAACAAACGATCACTCTCCTAGCCAATCAAACAGGTGTAAAAAGATGCCTTGACATAAGGCGAACTACTGCCCAACTCATTATCCGCAAAATTCTAATGGAGAAATTATCGCCATGTGTCACACCTACCACGTTACTCCAATTCTAATTAGACACTATGCCGCACTATGGGTATGACAGACGCAGATCAAACTCCTTATTTAGCAAGATCTCAGTCTGGCTGCTCCTGAATCCGAGCTAGCCGAACCCGAAATCTCGAGCTCAGATCCAACCCCAGCACCACCAGATCTATCGAAAACGAGTGATAAAGGGGGAACAGAACAGGTAATCACTTACTCCGCTGGCGATGACAACGCCGGTGACGACGGGGACGAGGGTGAGGTAAGGTGATCCAGGACCGCGCTTGACGGTCATGATGGCGGCGAATACGGCTGTGAAGAAAGGGGTGGTGGCGC
Source organism: Poa pratensis (assembly GCA_947311845.1). NCBI lineage: Eukaryota > Viridiplantae > Streptophyta > Magnoliopsida > Poales > Poaceae > Poa > Poa pratensis. The sequence goes on along the minus strand of CAMZMU010000096.1, from coordinate 71,315,244 downwards.
CGACGGCCTGGTTGAAGGACACGGGCAGGTAGCGTAGCGAGACGTTCCCCGAGACGACGGAGCCGCAGAAGACGAGGCTGAGCGCTGAGATCTTGGCGAGCTGGACGCGGAGCGCACGAGCTGCATGGGCACGATCCGGAGCCAGGCGATGGCGGCGTAGGAGAGGAGCGCGCAGGCGGACATGTGGCACATGGTGAGGAAGATGGGTACTTGAATCCGTAGTTGCTGAGGAGGTACTTGTTGAGCAGGAGCACGCCGATGTTGGAGGAGTACCAGGCGGTGACGAGCCCCGGTGAAGAACCTCCCGTTGGCCGCGGCACCCGCGCCGCCCGGCGACGGCGAGGCGCCGCCCTTCGCCGTCATCGCGGCTGGTCGCGCGCGGGCGCGCGTGGATCTGAGGAGGGGGGAGGCGCCGGTGGTGCGAATGACGGGTGGGCTGGGTCGCGGTTGAACTGGTTTGGGCTCGGAGCTTGTGTTTAAGGGCGGAATTGGGAGTAGACGGCTCTGTCGGTGGATGGAGGGAGAACGGACCGGGGCGGCTAGTTTCTGCTTCCCCTCCCCCTTGTGCCGTCCCCCCCACACACTCTATGCATCTTTTTTTTTTTTGCGGGAAAGTGAAGAATATATTAAAGCATAGTCCTTACAAGGAAGTCCAGAACAAACACGAAATTACAGAAAAGTCCTGCTGGATCCCGATGGCGTTGACGAGCTACAGGCCGTGCCGCCGGCGCGCCGCCGCTACTCCTCCCAAGCCTTGGATCAGACGGAGCCCTTCTACGGTCGGGAAGTCGACGAACCTCGAACTCAGAGAGCCTCCACCCTGGAGCTTCGCCGCCATCGCCATGCTTCAACATCTCTTCAACCTTCAGATCTCTGCACAACCGGCGCCGCCGCACCCCGGCCACCGGCGAAGGGAAATCACCCAGCACAACTCCCGGGAGCTGCGAGGGTGATGGTGGTGGAAGACCCGTGGCGGAGCTCCGACGAGCCGCGCCACCGAGGAAGACGACCTCCACCTGCAAACAACGCCCCGACCGCACCGCCTCCCGAGCGCCGCCAGGGAAGAGCCTACCCAAGCCTACCTGTACACGAGACGAAGACCGGGTTCCCCCACCCTCCCGCCGCCGGAGCGGCCGGCGGAGGGCAGGGGAACCAGCGAGCTGCCGCCGGCGAGGTGGTTTGACCGGGCGATTTCACAAATCGCCTTCTCCTTACTGTAGCGGGGGAGAAGGAGGAGTCCAAGTTCTCCTCACACTCTATGCATCAGCTTGTTATTCCTATGTTTATTTAGCAAGTATTTGTAATTATTTATTGACTATTAAAATTTTGTTTAGATTTATTGACTACTACTGTACTACAGCTATGCATTGCTAAGAGTAGCTTGTCTTTGGCAGCGTAGGAATAGAAAATTATCATAATTGAGCAAATAGAATGTACTGGTATCAAGTATTATAGAAACCAAGGACGCATAGATCGCCGCGGGGGAAACATATTACATAAACAAAAAAACACATGGATTACTGGAAGAAGCCTTTGGGAATGAATTTTGGGTACATATGTATTTGATTAGAGTGAAATACATGAAATGCATTAAGCTTTCAGGGCACATTGGTTTCAAATAATATTTATCGTAAATTTCTATCCAATGGAATATCTTTCGGTGCAATCCGGTGATCCAGCTTATATAAATAATATTTTTTGTAAGGGTCGCAATCCTCCATGTTTTTCTTCAAAATGTCTCTGGTCATAAGAGACTCTTAAGGGGTTTGGAAACTACAATACTCGATAAGCTTTTTCTCTTTTCTAAATTCATGATTCATATTACCTAAGATGAATTGAAGACATATCACCTCTAGATTGTGAGCTTGGATAACATACCAATCTACTATAGCCAATAGCATTCACATGATGCCCAAAATAGGTGATATTGTACTGGTAATGATAATTGAGTTCTCGGTTGTCGCGTTAACCTTTTGAAATTCACCGACCAGTCACAAGAAACATAGATCGGTAGGGAAAGCCAGAAGGAAACAAATATGCCACCGTTCATGAATTTGGAGCAAGCCATCTACAAAGACGACAACGCCGAGAGATGATTGCAGTGGGTGTTAGGCTGGCAACAACGCTGAGATAGACAAGGTGATGCAATAAAGGTATGCAATTGAGCATATGCAAGTTGACCGACTATGCAACATGACATATATGACGAACATGGTTGAGCTGGATATTGATATGGGTTACTCCAACATTAGCTTGCTAGCATCATGCCAGTATTTAGTGATCTTTTTAGCCTCTTACAGTTGTAAGACCAAACAAAAGAGTCAGCATGATTCTCATTAACATTTTAAAATAAAAGATCATGATTTAAAGAAAGGAGAACAGTTATGTGAGGTATAAAAGTTTTGCCTATGTCTTTATAGATGTCTAATCAACATAATGATCACAAACTCTAAAGGAAAGCTGAAAAGAACATGGGTTTTGATCTCGTAGCGGCGCAAAAGACAAATATTTGTGGTTTTAAAATTGTCATGCATGTAGGTACGGGTAAAATTTACATTGAAATATTCATAAATAATATGATCATTATGACTTTGTACAAAAAATGGATTTATGCAACACAAGTTAGAAAATGCGTATTGTGATAGTTAATTTGGTAACTCATTTTCTGTTTTTGCACATGTCACAAAATTGTTCTAATGTTATATGAGATTTTACAGATGTAAATTTCCATGCAATACCAACTTGCATGTTTTTCTAAAAAGGTATATTTATATATGAAATCGCAAAACACTCACAGCACCTCGGAGAGACGAGCCGACAAATTTTAAGATTGGCGAAGTCGTCATTGGTGTCTCATAGTCCGAGCCTCCGAGGTGAGTTAGTTCCGCAACAAGGAATCTAACACTCGCTTCGCTTAAGAACTTAAACGTGTGAATTTTAGCTGAATTTAAAATAAAAAGATCAAATGTGCGAGGTTCAATAAAAATGCACCCTAAGCAATCCATCCGGTACCAATATAAGGCTTGCATATCACGTTGGTCATAGGTTTGGCAGAAACGGATCGCCGGTGGGCAACAACGACCTCAAATTTGGCGGCAGCGCATGACAGCACCTGAATTTACGGATCCATCTAAAACCCAGCACAACTCCATTAGGAATTTTACTAATCAAACTTTGGGAGCCTAGCGAACGAACGAAATAGCACACCGGCGGCTGCGCACGCGGTGCGATTGGATTGTGGAAACCATCGCTCTCAACATCTTCTACGGTCTACGGCAGCAGCGGAGTGATTGCCTGCCTAATTGCTGGACCCGGTCCGGCGACGACGGAAGGAGGCAGAGGAGGCAGAGGAGAAGTAAGTTTATAAATTTTAACTGCCGCTTGCTTCCACCGAACCCAAGAGAGCAAAGTACATGCTTGAACCGTACGAAATTTGTTTGGCATCTACTCCACACAAAAGTGATGCAAAAATCGTACGCTAATGAGCTGTCACTAGCAAGACCAATTTCACGCCATCCAGATCTTTAAAAAAAAAAACACGCCATCCAACATATTCGGCTATGTGTGGAACAGAGTCGTTGACCTATAGACCTGGAGTATAATGTAAAAAAACGTTGACATCACATCTTATTAAGGAAGAGAGGATTATATTAATATAGGTAGATACCAGTATCATAGCATGTATAACTAGAAAATTAAATGGCAAATAGATCATGCACACATATTTACAATGATATTCTACAAAACAATAAATAGAATGAGAGTATGATGCTGAGCATTGTTATAACTACGACACTATTTGTACGATCATCGTCCGACACACCGCATCAATCCGTAAGTGGCATCAAACCGGAGTACTCCGTCGTACCATGCGGGAAGTGTCGTACGTGCATAGTTCCGAGGCATTATAAAGATTGTGTCATACACTAGTATTATATGCATGATACAGTATTTTTTGCCAAATCTGGCCCTTTGGCCGAACTAATCTCGTATCTGGCCCCTCTGAGAAACTATTCTCGGATCTGGCCCCTCGGTCGCGCGCCAATGGACATGGCGCCGAAGTTGTACAGGTCGGCGCCAACATTTTGCATCGTTTTGAAAATTCATGGGTTCGGCGCCAACCCACTTGGCGCCGACCTAGCTCGGCCAATTTTTTTCCTGGCGCCGACCTGTACAAGGTCGGCGCCATCCTCGTTGGCGCCGACCTCGGGGGCCAGATCTGAGAATAGTTTCTCAGAAGGGCCAGATACGAGATTAGTTCGGCCAAAGGGCCAGATTTGGCAAAAAATACCATGATACACTATGACTAGCCTCGCACAATTTCTTTTACCCGGTATGATGAATGATAGTTACTGGCGCCTGATGTACTATAACCATGCATGATGCGTCATCCATGCATATGAATGTTATATGCTAGTTATTCTTGCTTATCCTTGACCAATTTGAGATAAAAGAATAACCTTTTCAACACAGACACTAGTAGAAACGAGGCCTTTGGTCCAGAGCCCCATTTGGCTCTAGTCCCGGATTGAGTTTGAACCGGGACTAGAGGAGGGAACTAGTCCCGGTTCAACGGCTACGAGGCCGCACTGAACTAATCCCGGTCGAACAGGACCTCTAGTCCCGGTTCGTAATACGGACTGGGACTAGAGGTGTCTCGCCCGACAGGGCCACGTGCGGGAACCTCTAGTCCCGGGTGGAATCACGAACCGGGACTAGAGGTCCTCTGTTTTCCTATAAAATCATTGCCCTGCTCACCCCTCTCCTCTGTTTTTTTTATCATTTTATAAGGTGAGAGGTGTGGTAGTTTGTTGTTCCTTCCTATGCACAAGAGGTGTTCGATGAAATGCCCGAGCTAGCCAACTTCCTTCTCCTCTGTTCTTCACCACTGAGCTCGAGTTCATCCCCATTTTCCCCGCGATTTGTCAAGATTTGGCGGCGCCCCTTCTATTGAAGTGTTCCAAGAGGTTAGCAACTAAACCCTTTCATCTTTCATTGATAATTTTAGTATCGTGATTGCGTTTGACATACTTATATAATGCAGATGAGCCATCCATGGATGTACGCTGACCGACGCTCTAACGAGTACATTCAAGGCGTGCGTTCTTTTCTCAATGTGGCTGAGGCAAACACGCGGAATGGTTTTATGTATTGTCCATGTCGTGCCTGTCGGAATGAGAAGGATTACTCTTCCTCAAAAATCCTTCACATCCACCTGATTCAGTTCGATTTCATGTCCGGCTATAATTGTTGGACCAAGCACGGAGAAAGAGGGGTTATGATGGAAGACAACGAAAAAGAAGAGAACGATGACAACTATCCTATGTTCCCTGAATACTGTGGTAATGCAAGGGGGAAGCTGAAGATGAAGAGGTACCATATGAGCCCATCTTAGATGATGATTTTGTCGGGTCATCGTTGATGCACAGACCGAAGCAGAAACTGTAAATGAGAAGTTGAAGTTGGAGCGCATGTTAGAGGATCACAAAAAAAGTTGTACCCAACTTGCGAAGATGGCAACACAAAGCTCGGTACCACACTGGAATTGCTGCAATCGAAGGCAGAGAATGATTTATCTGACAAGGATTTGAGAAGTTACTGAAAATAATGAAGAAGAAGCTTCCAAAGGATAACGAATTGCCTGACAGTACGTACGAAGCAAAGAAGGTTCTCTGCCCTATAGGATTAGATGTGCAGAAGATACATGCATGCATTAATGACTGCATCCTCTACCGCGGTGAGGAGTACGAGAATAAGAATGAATGCCCGTATGCGGTGCATTGCGTATAAGATCAGACGAGATGACCCTGTGATGTTGAGGGCCAGCCCCCAGGAAGAGGGTTCCTGCCAAGGTGATGTGGTATGCTCCTATAATACCATGGTTGAAATGTTTGTTCAGAAACAAAGAGCATGCCAAGTTTGTTGCGATGGCACAAAGAAGACAGCAAGAAGCACGAGATGTCGAGACACCCCGCTGATGGGTCGCAGTGGAGAAAAATCGATAGAGAGTTCAAGGACTTTGCAGGTGACGCAAGTGTCGGGGGAATACTTTGCGGATTAACCCGCGGCCCATATTGATAAAGTGCGACTCATCTTATCACAATAAAGGCCTGCGTGAAAGCAAGCCCAACATCGTACCGCCACAAGGAGAAGGATCTAGAAGACATATCCTGGAAGACGTGAGGAGGAGTTAGTCTCCGAGTAGGTTCCGGTCGATATATTCCTTGTGGAGGAAGTTTCCTTTGTAACCTAGCGAGCCTCTGTGTATATAAAGAGGACTCGCAGGACTTAGACAGGGTCAAGCTATCAAGCCCTAAAACCCTAGCTCTTACGGCGAGTTCCCAGATCGGATCGCCTCCATTGTAACACCACAATATCATATCAATACCAATCTAGGGTAGGCAGGAAGTAGGTCTTTACCTCACATTGAGGGCCGAACCTGGGTAAATCTGTGTTCGTCCTTGTTCCTGCGATCCCAAGCTCGGAGACGATTGACTCGCGCAAATCCCACACCTACGAAGTCATCCATGACATCTGACGTGACAAACCCACGACAGTTGGCGCCCACCGTGGGGCCTGCGGTCAAGAGCGTCACGTTCCGCGCAGGATCGGAATCAGGGTTCAAGGACATCGCCATCGGCCAAGTGGAAGATATCAATGGTGTTCCCTTCATCGACGACTCAGAGTGGGGACCAGAGGCAGATCACGTTGAATTTGGGTATATTATTCCCGTCGGGTCTGTGAAAATCTTCGTTGGGTCCGTCAGTCGCAGATCTTCAGACGCACTCAAGGGACGAATCAGGAGAGGAACTGCGGCCAGTTAGGGTCCGCGTGTTAGAAGAACTGCAACAAACCGGGCAAAAACATCTGCCTCCGTCCCGTCAAAACCAATCTGGGAACCTCTGCCTAGCCGGGAGAAAAATCCCAAAATTGAAGAAATCGAAGCCGTCAGGGCGGAACTTTGTGAAGAAGCGCAAAGGCTCGCGGCAGAGCGCAAAAAACTCCAGGAAGAAGATCAACGACTGAGGTTGGCAGCAAAAGCAGCAGGCAATTTGCACCAAGACTGACAAAGGGAGGCAAGAGATGAAGCAGAAGTTCCACAATAATCCGGAGAGCAATATGCACGACGCGATCGGGATATTATCAAAAATAGCACCAGTCGGAGATACGCGAGCTGATAAGGAAGCTCGCCATGCGATATTGATCTGCTACAGACTGCCGCCCTACAGCAAGCAAACATGTATGGAGTCACGCCTAACGAGCCGCAACACGAGGTATCGTGGGGCGAGGAAGGATGCAATGTGGAAGAATTAGACAACCAGCTAGCAGGTCTGCAAATATCACCAGGTAAAGAGAGTAAGGCTGACGTAAGCCGCAAATGCTTGATGCGACTCAACCAACCCAGTTTGAAACTGATTCAGATGAAGATACGGCACCTGTGAGCTCCTATTCGTTATTGAAAGGACCAGCATGTTTCGGGAGGAAATACGGCTCACTCGTTTCCCACCGAACTTCGGCGAGTCGCAGCAAGTCACCACCTACCATAATGATCTGACCCTGTCCTATGGATAGAGGATTATGAAATGAACATGACAGGAATCGGTGTAACTCAGGAGTGCTCGCAAAGTATTTTCACTTGGTACTACAGGGAAAGCCAGGATTGGCTGCTAAGGTTGCCACCAAAGTCAATAAACTCATGGGAAGAATTGAAGGATAAGTTCATCAAAAGGTTCCAAATAGAGGGCGTGAAGAACCTCAGACAATGGATCCAGAAGGAGAATGAATCAACCAGCGAGTGGATAAAACAAGTCACAGGGATCCTTGACTCTGCCAAAGATACCACGGCGCAATCTGAAGTGCAAGTTATGAGAAAGAACTGTAGGTTTGAGCCGCCGGTGCATACCTTAAGCCACTGGACATAAGCAATACTTTCGGCCAACTCTCGGCGACACTAACAAGCACGCAGAGACAGACAAGATGGCAAGCGGCTCCTTGCCAATCTCAAAGGAAACAGAACACTGTAAGTATCAACTAAGGGAGCAGAAAAGAGATAAGGAGTCACTCCCCAACAGCGCCAAAGGGATTTTCGATAGTCCTTGCGACTTACACCGCAGAAGAGATGGAAGACCCACGGGTCACACCAAGGCACAGTGTCACTACTACAGGCGATGGAAGGAAGGTGATTCATCAATCGCGACTCACAGCGGACCAATGCAGCATAGGGACAAGGAGAACTCCTGTCAAAAGCCTGAAACTTCAGTAAGAAGAAACATAGGGCAATTTCATACCGTGGATGTACAAACAGCGGGCAACAGAAGGCAAATGAATAGCAGATGGAGCCGCGACTCAATCCCAACTCTGGAAAGACACCGCCGTTGGACAGAGCGATCGGTTGTTTGGAGTCGCGACGATCATCCCCCAGAAGTAAAAGATCCAGGACAGTTGGCTCTCGTTGTTACACCGCAAGTCGCGGGATACAGGTTGAACAAAGTCCTCATGGATGGAGGAGGAAGAGTAAACATCCTATAAAAGACACGCTCCGTCGAATGAACATACCCGAGCGGCTACAGCCAACAAGGAAGGATATCCAAGGCATAATTCCAGGAATAATCACTCGACCTATAGGAAAAATTACCCTAAGTCAGCTTCAGGACCGAGCGAAACTTCCGCACAGAGTTCCTGAGCTTCGAGGTCGTAGCAGTCAAAAGCCCATACCATGCGATCTTCGGGAGAGAAGCTTATGTCAAATTCACTGCCCGCCCCTGCTACGTATACCTGCAGTTAAAGATACCAGGACCAAACGGCGTGATCACGGTGCATGGAGACAGACAGAGAGTGCTAGAATGCGAGGAAGCAGGCTCAGTAATTGCAGAAGAAGCTTGCATCGCCAACTCCTCACATGGTCTCAGGCCATCAGTAAACCTCCGCAGCCCAAAGAGTCGCCTTGGGGACTCAGAATGGACGGACAGCAGGACGCGCCCACCAGATGGTGAATTCCAACCATACAGTCGCGAATCAGGAAGATAATACTCCAGGAATCGCTTTGATACAAAAACAAAACAAGAGATGGATATGCATAGATCCAATATCAATCAACAACCCAAGTCAGAGAGGCCCAACTATTGTGAGACCTTACCCCCCGACTCATCCCCCAAGGACGTGAATCAGCATAAGTCGCAACTCAGTGCGACTACCCTATCAAAAGATTTGACCCTCACTTTGGCATGAAAACATCGGAGCTATCATGCTCGACCCGAGTCGCTTTTAGCAACTCAAACATGAACCAACTAGGTGTTCAACCCACTCCGTCAGGAGTATTATTTCGCAAATGAGTGCGATGAGTATCAAGTATGCATGACCTGCGAGGAACAGAAAACTCGCATTAAAGGGTCTGCATCGTCTTTGTCTCACCCTGTAATAAATTGAGTGGTTATGAAATAAAGCCGGCACCCTTGACATTCAAGGGTTCGTCGTTTCGCCTCAACTATCATTGAGTCGCTGAGTCTTTTGAATTTCATACATCACCAACCCTGAGGGCTTTTTTACAAAGCACAGCGAGCACAGCTCGCTACCTCAACCCTTGCCAAACGAGTGGCAGTCCTTAAGCTAGAAGCGTCTTGCATTATGCGGCCAAAGTACTGGGGTGTGGCGTCAATCGAGCTTGATTGCCTATCATGGCCGCTCTCGACCTGAACACACATGTTCCTAGGAAATACTGAGCCACGCGAGCGTCTACTTAATGGAAGTATCATAAAAGAACCTGCTTATAGGTCACAAAAGTACTGCTTATAGTACCAATTTTTTACAGACTAACGCAAGTCACTATTGACGAGTCGCACATTACTATTGGATGTTTATTTCTGCTTTCGATTCGCAGGAACAGAAACCTTCGCGGCTTGTCCGAGGTTGGAGCAGCAGGTGTCCTTATAACCAAGGCACCACCAGATGAAGTGGAAGGACCACCAGGTCCTGAGGATGGATCGAAGCTCGGGATGATTCAGCCCCAGTGGATTTCTCCTTCGTAGCCTTGCTACCATCAGAGTTGAACTTTCCCAGATAAGATCCCAAGTCTAAATTCTTAACAAGTAATGTGGCGTATCCACGCATACCCTTCCAGATGTCAAAGTATTCACTCATTGGAAGCTCAGTACCATCCGCGCGCTTCGCCCGGTCATGAAGAGCAATCTTGCTACCTCTATTTCTGGATAATATGCCCGGAGTAATGTTAACACATGAGCAGCTCCGGAGCGAGCAGAAGACCCCTTCCAATCAGAGACATAGTGAGGAGCCTTAAATAGCCTGTTCAGCCAAAACTCACATGAATTGGAGCATCAGCCGCAGGGGCGATTTTTGTCATAACCTCTTTGGTTACTTTAAGAAGGCGCATGCTAAAATCTTGAAGATATTCCAGTTGATCCTTCAAATTGGAGCGGTACACCGGAGCACTAGGCCCTGCATCAAAAAACAAGATATTATTCAGATCAGCAGCTCATGATGGTCACCCAGATGTAAATGATCAAGAGAGAAAGGATTAGGGATGTACCGCGAGTTGCAGAATGGCTGATTTAACAGCAGATCCAAAACCCTCAAAAGCCTTGAGCAGCGAGTTATATTTTTCATCTCGCGCGGCGAGCTCCCTCGCATGGTCTCCTTTCAGCCGATCAAGCAGCTCAGATTTGAGATTCAGCCCCTCTCGCAAGGATTTTATCAATTCATCCTTCTCCATTAGTCGCTGCTTGGAATCTGCTTCAGTTCTTTAAATTGCTCTTCATAGGAGTCAAGTTGATCTTTGAGTATTTGTATTTCTTGCGCTTCGTTCTTAATGATATCGCTATGATGTCCCAAGGCAGATCGCGTCACTTCAGGTTTATCTAAGGAAATGCCCTTGACTTTCATTGCGTCAGAAGCAGCAAGCGAGGAAAGCTCAAGCTGCGAGTAAACGGAATATAAGCAATTTTGAAAGATACTTGGGGGCTCAAAGCTTGGAGAAAAGAAAGAATCAACACCCTGCGAACTGACACAAGGTCTTGATCCTTGGGGGCTACAGTATGCGTACCAGGCGACTTGAAGATAATTGCCCAACCAGGTCGCGCAATAAAGCAGCGTGCTTATCTCCAGCATCGATTATGGCATATGCAATTGATTTGGAACTACTAGCGCTGGGGAGGTCAGCCGCTTCAGAAATAGGAGCTCCAACTTGAAGGGGCATCCCATCAACATTAGGAGTCGCAGATGGCGCTGCGACTGGAACCACGGCAGGAGCCGCATCGGCAATACCCTCTTCTAAAGAAGGCTTCAGATAAGACGCGCCATCGCTAGTTCCCATGTTCTCGCCAGCAACATCACCTTCACTCGTGGTGGGCTGAGAAAGATCAGTGGAGGAGGTAGACTTTGTATCTCCTCCAACCATGGCCCTGCAAGATATTGATGGTTATAGACCAAAATGGCAGCGCAACAGTTATAAAAGGAAAGCAAATCTTACCTAGAAGCAATACGGACGCTCGTCATCAGGCAACCAGAAGAAGAAGACAAATCTTGCAGGTCTGAGCCTACGGGATAGAAAAAACAACAGTGAATAAACAACCCTTCATGAGGACACATGAATACAAAGAAAAGAATGTCACAAGGAAATACCCGAACTTGTCGAGGGCAATTCTTCACCGCAGGCTCGGAGGAAAGTACAGCGCTGTCAGGCATAGCAAGTTTTAAAGATTTGGCAGCTTTGATATCCACAAGCAACGCCAAGGCCTTGCGACGCTTCTCAAGTTGCGAGGGATCTTCTGAGCTCTCAGATAGAAGACGCTTAGAGGACCTGCGAGGTACTTCAGGAAGCGCCAGGAAAGATGTGCCTGGAGCTGTGGACAAGAGAGCATTGGCCATTTGTTGCTCCTCTTCAGATGTGCTACCACCAGGCTCGGAAACAGCGCCATGTGCATCATTTCCTCGCCAGGATCAACGACTTCTTCTGGTGACTTGACAGTGGCTTCTTGGCCTGAGCCGGTCTCCTCTTCGGATGGGAGAGTCCAAAAGTAGGGATCGATCTGAAAGAGAATCAACGTCAGAGATAGTCAACTTTGAAGGAGGAGTCCTAGAGGAAAAAGTTACAAGAGTAATTACCACAAAGGCTTGTGTTCAGCCCAGAAAGGAGCAAGACCGACGTTATCGTACGAGTCAATGTTCTCGTTCGTCACTCGGCGAATGAAGTTTATCCACTCCCCTTTGTCCCAATCTTCAGGGCAAAGTGCGATCAACGTCATCAGCATGGCAGGTGAAGTCCATCATAATTCGCTGACGGCGACTCACGGCTGAATTTGCCATTTGGTCCAGCAAGATATAAAATCCAATCCGGTAAGGCCATGGAGCGTCAGCGCCCTCACCTTATCTAAAAGAATTTCGATGGAGGGCAACGTAGAAGGATCGGGCTTGGAAGACAAAGCAGGGTAGCCTCGAAAGGGAGTGGAGACCAAGGGGGAGATGAATCTCGCCCTCAGGAGAAGTATCTTTGTAGTAAAAGAAAGTTCTTTGCCAGTCCTTAACTTTTTTGGCGAGGGCTAGCTTTGGAAAATACTACCCTTACGGCGTTGGAAAGATATGGCGCCGCATTGGAGGAAAGATGCATCTATTGCTTCTTTTTGACTATTGCAGCTAAAGAGAGCGAGCCAAAAGTCTATTGAAGGAGAGATGCCTAAGTAATCTTCGCAAAGGACGTGGAAGTTACTCACTTGCAATATTGAATTGGGACTGACGTCATGAAGGCGAAGACCCAGCCGCTGCATCAGGGAGAGAAAGAAAAGAGAACCAGGAGGCTTGAATCCGTGCTCGACGTGTTCCGCGAAAATCACCACTTCTCCTGGCTGTGGATCGGGAATTATCCATTCGAATTGATCCCTCGGAGGAAGAAGGCCGCAAGCGGCTAAAGATTCCAAAAATACCTCATCAATCCATGAGCCTTCCCAGTTGCAGCTACGGCGAGACATCTCTTTCAACCAAGGGGATTTCCGCCAGAAGATTGCAAGCGCAGAAGCGGAACCAAAGGCGGCAGAGAAGAGTAGCGGCGGCGTAATGGAAGTAGAGCGCTAGGGAGGCCGATGGGCCAAACTAAAAAGCCCAGGCGTGGAAGGCGTTCAGATTCGAAAACCAACAGGCACAACTAGATGAGTCGCGCCCTTGAGCCGCTAAGAAGGTTATAAGTCGCAAATGGCGATGCAAAAATTGGAGTTCAGCTGGGACATTCATGAGAACGGTTCAGCAGTTCAATAAGACATAGAAGCCTTCATCCGAAGTCCAAGCAGAACTTGGGGGCTAATGTCGGGGGAATACTTTGCGGATTAACCCGCGGCCCATATTGATAAAGTGCGACTCATCTTATTCGCACAATAAAGGCCTGCGTGAAAGCAAGCCCAACATCGTACCGCCACAAGGAGAAGGATCTAGAAGACATATCCTGGAAGACGTGAGGAGGAGTTAGTCTCCGAGTAGGTTCCGGTCGATATATTCCTTGTGGAGGAAGTTTCCTTTGTAACCTAGCGAGCCTCTGTGTATATAAAGAGGACTCGCAGGACTTAGACGGGTCAAGCTATCAAGCCCTAAAACCCTAGCTCTTACGGTGAGTTCCCAGATCGGATCGCCTCCATTGTAACACCACATATATCATATCAATACCAATCTAGGGTAGGCAGGAAGTAGGTCTTTACCTCACATTGAGGGGCCGAACCTGGGTAAATCTGTGTTCGTCCTCGTTCCTGCGATCCCAAGCTCAGAGACGATTGACTCGCGCAAATCCCACACCTACGAAGTCATCCATGACATCAGACGTGACAAACCCACGACAACAAGGAACTTAAGGTTTGGTCTAAGTACGGATGACTTTAATCCTTTTGGGGAGCAGAGCAGCAGTCATAGCACCTAGCCTGTGATTCTATGTATCTATAACCTTCCTCCTTGGTTGTGTATGAAGCGGAAGTTCATTATGATGCCAGTGCTCATCCAAGACCCGAAGCAACCAGGCAAAGACATTGATGTGTACATGAGGCCATTAGTTTAAGAACTTTTACAGTTGTGGTGTGATGAAGGGGTAGTGTGTGGGATGAGCACAAACAGGAGCCATTTGACCTACGAGCGTTGTTGTTTGTAATCATCAATGATTGGCCTGCTCTTAGTAACATTTCAGGACAGTCAAACAAGGAATACAATGCATGCACGCACTGTTTAGGTGAGACTGAAAGTATATATTTAGGTAACAAGAATGTGTACCCGGGGTATCGTCGATTTCTTCCAAGGCAGCATCCCTTAAGAAAGAAAGGCAAGCATTTCAAAGGTGAGGTAAATCACCGGACGAAGCCTACCCGCCCTACTGGTGATGTTATATATGATATGGTTAAGGATTTAGAAGTAATCTTTGGATAGGGTCCTGGCGGACAGTCTGTTCCGAATGACGCTAACGGACACGTACCCATGTGAAAGAAGAAGTCTATATTTTGGGAGCTACCCTATTGGAAAGTCCTAGAGGTCCGCTTTGCAATCGACGTGATGCACGTGTCGAAGAATCTTTGCGTGAACCTGCTAGGCTTCTTGGGCGTGTATGGGAAGACAAAAGATACGCTGGAAGCACAGCAGGACCAGCAACTTATGAAAGACCCAGACGACCTGCATCCAATGAAGACGGATAAAGGACGTCTAAGCCCTGCTAGCTACGCTCTTACCAAAGAAGAGAAGGAAATATTTTTTGAAGTCCTGAGCAGTATGAAGGTCCCGTCTAGCTTCTCGTCGAATATAAAGGGAATAATAAATATGGCAGAGAAAAAATTCCAAAACCTAAAGTCTCATGACTGCCACGTGCTTATGACTCAATTGCTTCCGGTTGCATTGCGGGGGATCCTACCGAAAATGTTCGACTACCCATTGTTCAGTTATGTGCATTCCTCAATGCAATTTCTCAGAAGGTAATCGATCCACAAATTCTACCAAGGTTACAGAAGGATGTGGTTCAATGTCTCGTTAGTTTTGAGTTGGTGTTCCCACCATCCTTCTTCAATATTATGACGCATCTCCTACTACACCTAGTCGAAGGGATTACCATTCTGGGTCCTGTATTTCTACACAATATGTTCCCCTTTGAGAGGTTCATGGGAGTCTTTAAGAAATATGTTCATAACCGTGCTAGGCCAGAAGGAAGCATCTCCAAAGGCTATGGAACATAGGAGGTCATTGAGTTTTGTGTTGACTTTATTCCTAACATTAAGACGATTGGTCTTCCTGAATCGCGACATGAGGGGAGACTGAGTGGAAAAGGCACTCTAGGAAGGAAATCAATAATATGTAGGGACAGGCATTCTTTTACTCAAGCACACTACGCAGTTCTACAGAATTCCACCTTGGCAGATCCGTATATCCAGGAACACAAGAATATTGTATGCTCCACCAACCCGGGGATGCCTGACTCCTTGATTACAAAGGAACACATGGAGACTTTCGGCGGTTGGTTGCAAACACATCTCAACAATAACAACACTGTCTCAGATCAACTGTACTTGTTATCCAGGTCACCATCTTCGACTATATGGACTTTCAAAGGTTACGAGATAAATGGGAATACATTTTACATGATCGCCCAGGATAAAAAGAGCACCAACCAAAACAGTGGTGTCCGCTTTGATGCTACAAACAACAATGGGCGAAAGGACACATATTATGGTTACATAGAGCAGATATGGGAACTTGACTATGGACCTTCTTTTAAGGTCCCTTTGTTCTGGTGCAAATGGTTCAACCTGAAAGGCGGGTACAGGTAGACCCGCAGTACGGAATGACTACAGTGGGTCTTAAGAATCTTGCGTACAACATCGAACCATTCGTGCTAGCCAATGATGTGGTTCAGGTTTTCTATGTGAAGGACATATCTACCAAACCGAAAAAAGAAAAGATAAGCAAGCGAATACATCAGCCGATGAGCCAAAGTGCCACATAGTTCTTTCAGGGAAAAGAAACATCGTGCGAGTGGAGGACAAGACAGACATGTCAGAAGATTACAATAAGTTTCATGAAATTCCACCCTTCAAAGTGAACATTGACCCAAGCATCAAGTTAAATGATGAAGATTGTCCATGGTTACGGCGCAATCAGAAGAAAGGGACACACACGAAGAAAAAGTGAACACTAGATAGGGATGTTGTTGGTGATGTGTAATAATGTATTAAAACTTTTATGTAACTGTGTTCTGAAAACTCAGAAGAAAACTCTAAACACTGATTTTTGGTTCTAAAAACTCCAACGGCTTACAAGCACTCGAAAAAGTTGGAACAAAACACACGGTTTCCCCTGCATACAGCCCGACAGTGGCTCCTGAGTGCCCGCGTATCAAATGCACCGTCGGATGTATGCTGGGAATCCGAATGATTTGTATTCGGTCGATGAACTGAAGGATTTTGTAGATAGAACAAAACACACGGTTTTCTCTGCATACAGCCCAACGGTGGCTCGTGAGTGCCCGCATATCAAATGCACCGTTGGACGTATGCAGGTAATCCGAATGCTTTGTATACCAAAATGAACTACAATGAGTACACACTGAGTGTCGAACATGTCCGAGAGGGGGGCTATATATAGGGTCATGTGGCTCACGAAGTGGTCGTGATAGTGCTGATCCAATAGCTCACAAGCCCTCAAAAGAAACACACCCCCGATCCAACGGCTCACAAGCGCTTGAAAGAAACACACGATCTGTATGCTTCTTTAGTCCCGGTTGGTGTTACCAACCGGGACTAAAGGCGGGTGATACGTCCATTTTGCATCACTATTTTATATCATAATTTACTGCTATTCATTGATATATTTCATATTTGGATGATATACTTATGTTATTTTATCTTGTTTTGCATGTTTGATGATTATTGGAGAATTAACTGCCGGAGTCAGGATTCAGCTGGAAAAAGCATCGTCAAGACACCCTATTTCTGAAGATCAACAATTCACGGAAAATATACAGATGTTCCTATTTTGTCAGATGCCGGAGCCAGCCAAAAGGGGAGGCTGAGATGGGCCACGAGGGGCCCACACCACCCCACGGCGCGGCCCCCCTCTGCCGCCCGTGGCATGGTGTGGCCACCCTGGCCCACCTCTGACGCTCCCCCTTCGCGTATTTCATCCCCCAGAAACCCTAAGACGCGGGAGTCATCGAGGAAATATTCCGCCGCCTCCACGAGGCGGAAACCACAGAGAGAGAAAAAGCTCTCCGGCAGGCAGAAATCTGCCGGGGAAATTCCTTCCCGGAGGGGGAAATCATCGCCATCGTCATCGTCATCACGCCGGACTTCATCGGGATCATCATCATCATCTCCACGCTGTCACCATCATCTCCACCGCTCCACTTCGTTCCGCTGTAACATCTAGGGTTATACTTTGTGTAGTTCATAGGGGAAACTTTCCCGGTGTTGATTACTACTTGTGGTTGATGCTATTAAGTTTTATCGGTGAATTGAAGTATATGTCCAGATTGTTATTCATCATTATATCACCTCTGATCATGATCCATATGATGTCTTGTGAGTAGTTCGTTTAGTTCTTGAGGACATGGGAGAAGTCATGCTGTTAGTAGTGGAACTATGTTGAGTAATATTTAATGGTTTGATATTTAAGTTGTGGTGTTATTCTTCTAGTGGTGTCGTGTGAACGTCGACTACATGACACTTCACCTTTATGGGCCTAGAGGAATGCATTGTGTATTCGGCTACTAATTGTGGGGTTGCCGGAGTGACAGAAACCTAAACCCCCGTTAGTAAACCGGTGCATGAGGGAGTGTAGGATCTCAGAGTTTAAGGCTGTGGTTAGATTTATCTTAATTACTTCCTTGTAACGCGGATGCTTGCAAGGGGTTTAATCACAAGTATGTATTAGTCCAAGTTAGGGCAGTGCATTAGCATAGGTTCACCCACACAACACTTATCAAAACAATAAAGATTAATCAGCTGTAGGAAGCGAAAGCACTTGACGAAATTCCCGTGTGTCCTCAAGAACATTTTGCCATCATAAGTAAACCAACCGGCTTATCCTTTGCTCTAAAAAGGATTGGGCCACTTGCTGCAATTATTATTACTGTCTTTTATTTACACGTATTTTATTTATCTGCAATATCAAAAACCCCTAAAAACTTGTCTGCTAGTATTTACAGTGATTCCTTGATCAAAACTACTTGTCAACACCTTCTGCTCCTCGTTGGGTTCGACACTCTTATTTATCGAAAGTACTACGATACACCCCCTATACTTGTGGGTCATCAAGACTATTTTCTGGCGCCGTTGCCGGGGAGTGAAGTGCTATTGGTAAGTGGAATTGGTAAGGGAAACCTTTACTGTAAGTGCTGTTTTTATTTCTGCTTGCTGCTTTATTTTATTATGGAGAGATCTCCATTCGAATCCCTATTTGGGAATACTACTGCCACTGCTAAGGTAGTAGATGAACCGCCGCCTGCTGAATTAGATCCATTTAAAATACCTATGAAAATTGTTGAACGTGTTATGGATAACCGCTATGTTGGAGATGGAACCATCCATCCTGGTGATCATTTACTATTTATACATGAATTATGCGAGTTGTTCAAGTGTGCAGGTATTTCAATGGAAAAAGTCAAGAGGAAGTTATTCTCTATATCATTGAAGGGCCGAGCTGCGGAATGGTATAAGATGCTGAAGAATGGCCGATCTATTGGCTGGGAGGAAATTGTACCTCTCTTTTATTCTAAATTCTATCCTCCTAGTGAGATTCATCAAGATCGAAATCGCATATATAATTTTTGGCCTCATGATGGAGAGAGTATTGCCCAAGCGTGGGGGAGATTGAAGTCACTAATGCTCAAATGTCCCATTCATGAGCTCCCAAGTAATATTGTTATCAATAATTTTTATGCAAGGCTTTCTCTTCATGATAAGGATTTATTGGATGCCTCTTGTTCTGGATCATTTACACGTACTGAAGAAGAAGTTAAATGGGACCTTCTTGACCGTATTCAGGAAAATACTGAAGGATGGGAGAACGACAAAGGTAGAAAGTCAGGTATAAATTATGATTATGAATGCATTAAATCTTTTATGGAGACTGATGATTTCCGTAATGTTAGTGTTGTTTACTGTCTTGATTCTCAAGTTGTTGCAAATTATTACAAAGCTTTTGCCTCTTATCTTGATGTGCCTAAGAAGGATTTGAATAAATATCATGAACCTTATAAAGATAAAACCAATTCGGCCATTGGCAGAAGTATTGAAGTTCATACTGTTGATCACATTTTGCCAGAACCTTATATTGAAAAAAACCTTTTCCTGTTAAAGTCAAGCAACATTCTCTGATAGCTAGTGTGGTTAATAAAAGTGCCAAGAAACCTTTAGAGCCTGATGAACAAATAACTGTTGAACCTGAAGTAGCAATTATAAAGGATTTGGTAACTGAAAATGTAGATGGAGAACATATTATCTTTTGTGAAGATGCTTCTAATATTGTTTCGCATCCTGGTAAATTAGGAAAACAAGTGTTCCTGTGCTTTCAGTGAAGATAGGAGAACATTGCTATTATGGTTTATGTGATATTGGTGCAAGTTCTAGTGCTATTCCTTTTGAACTTTATAAAGAAATTATGCATGAAATTAGTCCCTGTGAACTTGAGGATATTGATGTGGTTATTCAACTTGCCAATAGGGAAACTATCTCTCCATTGGTATTGTGAGAGATGTTGAGGTTTTATGCGGTAAAACTAAATATCCTACTGATTTTCTAGTACTTGGTTCTAAAGCTAGTAAAACTTGTCCTATTATTTTCGGTAGACCTTTCTTGAATACATGTGGTGCTATTATAGATTGTAAGAAAGAGAAAATTTACACTAAATTTAATGGAGAATCTTATGAGTTTAATTTCTCTAAGTTTGGTAAGAAACTTTATGAAACTGATTTGCCTAATGAGGGCCGAAAATTGAACAACTGCTGCTATTGCTATTGCTCCTAACAATGCCTTGCAGCAATTTATGGAGGAACACGAAAGTGAGGTCTTTATGGAGGAAAGGAATGAAATTGACAATATCTTTCTTCATCAACCACCATTACTTAAGCATAATTTGCCGGTGGAAGATTTGGGTACCCCTGCACCTCCTAAAGAAGATCCTGTTTTTGATTTAAAACCTTTGCCTGATAACCTTAAATATGCTCACATTGATGATAAGAAAACATATCCTGTTATTATTAGTTCTAAACTTTCAGGTACTGAAGAGGCAAGGTTATTGGAAGTGTTGAGGAAACACCGAGGGGCTATCGGATATACTTTGGATGATTTAAAAGGGATTTCTCCTGCTATATGTCAACACGCCATCAACATGGAAGATGATGCAAAACCTGTTGTGGAGCACCAGCGTCGTCTAATCCCTAAAATGAAGGAAGTGGTAAGAAATGAGGTATTAAAACTCCTCGATGCTGGTATAATTTATCCTATTGCTGATAGTAAATGGGTAAGTCCTGTGCATTGTGTTCCTAAGAAAGGAGGAGTTACTGTTGTGCCAAATGAAAATGATGAACTTATTCCTCAAAGAGTAGTTGTTGGATATAGGATGTGCATTGATTTTCGAAAGGTTAATAAAGTTACTAAGAAAGATCACTATCCTTTACCTTTTATTGATCAAATGTTAGAAAGGTTGTCTAAGAAAACTCATTTTTGCTTTCTTGATGGTTATTCTGGATTTTCACAAATTGCTGTTAGAGCGAGATCAAGAGAAAACTACTTTTACTTGTCCTTATGGAACTTATGCTTATAGGCGTATGCCTTTTGGTTTGTGTAATGCTCCTGCTACATTTCAAAGATGCATGTCTGCTATTTTTCATGGTTTTTGTGAAAAAATTGTGGAAGTATTCATGGACGATTTTTCCGTCTATGGAACTTCTTTTGATAACTGCTTGCAAAACCTTGATAAAGTTTTGCAGAGATGTGAGGAAACTAATCTTGTTCTTAATTGGGAGAAATGTCACTTTATGGTTAATGAAGGGATTGTTCTTGGACATAAAATTTCTGAAAGAGGTATTGAAGTGGACAGAGCTAAAGTTGAAGCAATTGAGAAAATGCCCTGTCCCAGGGATGTTAAAGGTATTCGTAGTATTCTCGGTCATGCCGGTTTCTATAGAAGGTTTATTAAAGATTTCTCTAAAATTTCAAAACCTCTTACTAATCTTCTCCAAAAAGATGTACCTTTTGTTTTTGATGATGATTGTAAAGAAGCTTTTGAGTCTCTAAAAAAGGCTTTAACCACTGCTCCTGTTGTTCAACCTCCTGATTGGACTTTACCTTTCGAAATTATGTGTGATGCTAGTGATTTTGCTGTAGGTGCTGTTCTTGGACA
Source organism: Poa pratensis (assembly GCA_947311845.1). Taxonomy (NCBI): domain Eukaryota; kingdom Viridiplantae; phylum Streptophyta; class Magnoliopsida; order Poales; family Poaceae; genus Poa; species Poa pratensis. The sequence continues at coordinate 71,293,881 of CAMZMU010000096.1, read as the reverse complement.
GCGAGTAGATAAGAAGTTGAATGTTATTCATTATGCTAGTAAGACTCTTGATGCTGCTCAAAAGAATTATGCCACTACTGAAAAAGAGTTTTTAGCAGTAGTTTTTGCTTGTGATAAGTTTAGACCCTATATTGTTGATTCGAAAGTTATTATCCATACCGATCATGCTGCTATTAGATACCTTATGGAAAAGAAAGATGCTAAGCCTAGACTTATAAGATGGGTGCTTTTATTACAAGAGTTTGATTTGCATATTGTAGATAGGAAAGGTGCTGAAAATCCTGTCGCTGATAATTTGTCTAGATTGGAAAACATTTCTTATGATCCTGTTCCTGTTAACGATAGTTTTCCAAATGAACAATTGGCTGTGATAAAGGTAAGCTCGCGAGAAAGTCCTTGGTATGCTGACTATGCTAACTTTATTGTTGCCAAGTATTTGCCTCCAACCTTTACAGCTCAGCAAAGAAGGAAATTCTTTTATGACTTGAGGCATTATTTTTGGGATGACCCACACTTATATAAAGAAGGAGTGGATGGTATAATGCGAAGATGTGTTCCAGAATTTGACAAAAAGAAATATTGAGAAATGCCATGGAAGTGCTTATGGAGGACATCATGCTGGAGATAGAACTGCACAAAAGGTTTTACAATCAGGTTTTTATTGGCCTACTCTTTTTAAAGATGCAAGAAAATTTATTTTATCATGCGATGAATGTCAAAGAGTTGGTAATATAACTAGACGCAATGAAATGCCTATGAATTATTCTCTTGTTATTGAACCTTTTGACTGTTGGGGATTTGACTTTATGGGTCCTTTTCCTCCTTCTGATGGTTATACTCATATACTTGTTGCTGTTGATTATGTTACTAAATGGGTAGAAGCTATACCAACATCTAGTGCTGATGGTGAGACATCATTAAAAATGCTTAAAGATATTATTTTTCCAAGGTTTGGTGTGCCTAGATATCTCATGACTGATGGTGGTTCTCATTTTATCCATGGTGCTTTTAGAAAAACCCTTGCTAAATATGATGTTAATCATAGAATTTCTTCACCTTATCATCCTCAAACAAGTGGTCAAGTAGAATTATCAAATAGAGAGATTAAATCTATTTTGCAGAAGACTGTTAATAAATCTAGAAAGAATTGGGCTAGGAAGCTTAATGATGCTTTGTGGGCTTATAGAACTGCTTATAAAAATCCTATGGGTATGTCTCCTTATAAAATGGTTTACGGAAAAGCTTGTCATTTACCTCTAGAATTAGAACATAAAGCTTATTGGGCCGTAAAAGAACTTAATAGAGATTTTAAACTTGCCGGTAAAAAGAGGTTACTTGACTTGAGTTCCTTAGATGAATGGAGAAGTGAAGCTTATGAAAATGCTAGACTTTTTAAAGAGAAAGTGAAACAATGGCATGATAGGAGAATCCTAAAGAGAGAGTTTAATGTTGGTGAGAAAGTTCTATTGTATAGGTCTCGTCTCAGATTTTTTGCAGGTAAATTACTTTCGAAATGGGAAGGACCTTATGTTGTTTCAGAGGTTTACCGTTCAGGTGCAATCAAAATTACTTCGCTTGATGGTGACAATCTCAAGTGGTTAATGGTCAAAGACTCAAGCATTATATTTCTGGGGATTCTTATAACGAAGACGTTGATATTATTCAAGTAGTGACTCCGGAAGATTTTATTAAAAGTCAAATTCAGAAAACTGCAGAGTCTGTTTTCGAATAGGTAACAGTTTTGGTAAGAAAAAGTTCGCGTTTAACTTCCAACTTATGTTTTTGTTGTTTTTATTAAATATGGAAAATTACGAGCCGAAAACGGGGAGGAAACGGTGCCCGAGGGCACCACACCACCCCACGGCGCGGGCCCACCCTTGGCCGCGCCGGGCATGGTGTGGGCGCCTCGGAGCCCGTCTCCAGCCCGGTTTCGACCTGGACTTTCCTTTTGTTATGAAACTTTTTGCTATATAATCCCCCGGATCCCCCGAGGTCCGTATATCGTTTTCTCGTCGTGTTTTGTTTTCGAGCTGTTTCTGCCAGGAATTGTTTCCAGATTTAGAAGCATCATGGTCTCCAACAACAACAACAACAAGGGCAAGGAGGCTCTGAAAGATGATCTCAAGGATCCCAAGCTGGAGGAGGAAGTCAAGAGTGAAGCTGAAGATGAAGTAGAAGAAGACCCGCACTCGTACCCGGCGCCACCATTGCAAGTATCGGAGTGGTGGCAAATCCATTCAACCCAAAGAGGAATGCGCGGATGAGCACAGGGGGGAAGGTTCCGCGTCATTTCTTAGCTCCAAGAACATCTTCTCCAGGCACCAATAACCCTTTCCACACTTTAATCCATAAATATCAGTTTGAAAGAGTTCCTGAGGCAGAATTACCCACTAGTTGGAATATAGATCGTTCTAACAATGCAGGAAAAGGAAGCTCTCAGTCTGATGAGAAGTGGGGAAACAATTCCAAGAGCTGGGACTCACAGTCTGATAGGTTCATGAACCGTATTGAACACAACACGGAGTTGATTCGTGCTCTCACTTACAAGATTGACGAGTTGAAGGAGTTGGTTGAGAAGCTTATTAGGGATTCACCATCACCACCGAAGGAGTAATTCATCATTGGTATTGGCATCCCCTCAGCTTGTTCCAAGCTTGGGGGAGTGCCGCGGTATCATCACCATTATCTTTTACCTTTTACTTTTCAGTCGAGTCATATCATGAGTAGAGAAGTTATCATATAGGATGGTTTGCAGTGTGGAAGTATCTCTCCTTAGTTGGTTATCTATGTATCCCTTGGTGTGAGTTGCCGTTATTGGAATATTAATGAGAAGTTTTATCATTTACTTTCTGCACACTTTATTTTACTTTGCAAATTTCTGTCATATGAATGATCTTGTTGTTAGTGTTGGCATCACTTTGGGAGCATCAAGTAAATCTATTTGGTTTTGGCAAACTTAGCATTGGTCAGTAGCAACAATACTTTGAGGCTTAAGTAGAAAAGAGGGGATTGCATGTAGATACATTATCTCATATCTTTCTTTCTTGTTGGCTCATGAGCTTAGTATTCTCAAGTTAAAATTATTTGTGTTTACAAGGAAGATTGCATGATTGTTTCTATTACATTTATATTTGTTTGTATCCCTCCACTCTTATGCTTGCTACCCAGCCTTGCTAGCCAAAAACCTGTACTGAGAGGGAATGCTTCTCGTGCATCCAAACCTTGAGCCAAAACCCATGCCATTTGTGTCCACCATAACTACCTATATGTGGTATTTCCTTGCCACTCCAAGTAAATACTTCATGTGCTACCTTTAAACTATTCAAAAGTTACTACTCCTTATTTGTGTCACTGTTTACTAGCTCATGAGGACGGGGTGGATGTCTTTATGTCAACTGTCAAACAGACTTTACCACCGGACTAGCGGCATATACATCCGCTTATCCATTAATTTTGCAAAAAGAGCTGGCAAATGGGGTGCCCAGTCCCAATTAATTACAACTTTAACCGCTTAATTCTCTTCACATTTTTGCCCTGATTTATCAGTCAAGCAATGACAAACAGTGAAATATCTGCATGTGTAAACAAAAGAGAAGAGGGATGATCTGCCTTGCTGGTAGAAATAACGTCCTTCATGGGAGCCGCTCTTAAAAGTCTGGTTGGCAGGGGTCATATTGTACTTTCCATTTTCTGATTCGTTGACAATTCTCATACACCACTCAAAACTTATATTTTTATTCTCTATATGATTTCAAAAACTTAAAAAGCTCTAGCACATGATTTAATCCCTGCTTCCCTCTGCGAAGGGCCTTTCTTTTACTTTTATGTTGAGTCAGTAAACCTATTCCCTTCTTTCTTAAGCAAGCATTTGAGTTGTTGTGATTCAACCATCTATATATTAATATTATCAATCATGTTTGTTATCCTTCCTTGTTTTGCACAAGTCTTTTATCTGAAGGAATATAACTTTGAAAGTTATCAATGACTGTAAAGAAATTGTGATAATTGAGCATGTAAGTTCTGCAATATAGCTCCGATATAAGGACTCTACTCGAAAGATAAGTACAATCTGTTAATTGTTCTCTGACCAAGAACGAAGTTTGCCATCACCAAACTATGATTTTCTTTATGCACCTTTATTGTGATTTCCATTACTCGTTCCAAGATAAGTTATATGAGGGGAAGTTGCTGTCTAAAATGATTTGTGTATTAATATGTTGATGCTTCTTGTCCGTATTCTTTATTATCGACGCTTCACTCCATAAACCTGTGGTCTTGTTTACTGAGTTCAGCTTTCGCTTGGGGACAAGCGAGGTCTAAGCTTGGGGGGGTTGATACGTCCATTTTGCATCACTATTTTATATCATAATTTACTGCTATTCATTGATATATTTCATATTTGGATGATATACTTATGTTATTTTATCTTGTTTTGCATGTTTGATGATTATTGGAGAATTAACTGCCGGAGTCAGGATTCAGCTGGAAAAAGCATCGTCAAGACACCCTATTTCTGAAGATCAACAATTCACGGAAAATATACAGATGTTCCTATTTTGTCAGATGCCGGAGCCAGCCAAAAGGGGAGGCTGAGATGGGCCACGAGGGGCCCACACCACCCCACGGCGCGGGCCCCCCTCTGCCGCGCCGTGGCATGGTGTGGCCACCCTGGCCCACCTCTGACGCTCCCCCTTCGCGTATTTCATCCCCCAGAAACCCTAAGACGCGGGGAGTCATCGAGGAAATATTCCGCCGCCTCCACGAGGCGGAAACCACAGAGAGAGAAAAAGCTCTCCGGCAGGCAGAAATCTGCCGGGGAAATTCCTTCCCGGAGGGGGAAATCATCGCCATCGTCATCGTCATCACGCCGGACTTCATCGGGATCATCATCATCATCTCCACGCTGTCACCATCATCTCCACCGCTCCACTTCGTTCCGCTGTAACATCTAGGGTTATACTTTGTGTAGTTCATAGGGGAAACTTTCCCGGTGTTGATTACTACTTGTGGTTGATGCTATTAAGTTTTATCGGTGAATTGAAGTATATGTCCAGATTGTTATTCATCATTATATCACCTCTGATCATGATCCATATGATGTCTTGTGAGTAGTTCGTTTAGTTCTTGAGGACATGGGAGAAGTCATGCTGTTAGTAGTGGAACTATGTTGAGTAATATTTAATGGTTTGATATTTAAGTTGTGGTGTTATTCTTCTAGTGGTGTCGTGTGAACGTCGACTACATGACACTTCACCTTTATGGGCCTAGAGGAATGCATTGTGTATTCGGCTACTAATTGTGGGGTTGCCGGAGTGACAGAAACCTAAACCCCCGTTAGTAAACCGGTGCATGAGGGAGTGTAGGATCTCAGAGTTTAAGGCTGTGGTTAGATTTATCTTAATTACTTCCTTGTAACGCGGATGCTTGCAAGGGGTTTAATCACAAGTATGTATTAGTCCAAGTTAGGGCAGTGCATTAGCATAGGTTCACCCACACAACACTTATCAAAACAATAAAGATTAATCAGCTGTAGGAAGCGAAAGCACTTGACGAAATTCCCGTGTGTCCTCAAGAACATTTTGCCATCATAAGTAAACCAACCGGCTTATCCTTTGCTCTAAAAAGGATTGGGCCACTTGCTGCAATTATTATTACTGTCTTTTATTTACACGTATTTTATTTATCTGCAATATCAAAAACCCCTAAAAACTTGTCTGCTAGTATTTACAGTGATTCCTTGATCAAAACTACTTGTCAACACCTTCTGCTCCTCGTTGGGTTCGACACTCTTATTTATCGAAAGTACTACGATACACCCCCTATACTTGTGGGTCATCAGCGGGCTTTGCGGTCACGACTCGTGTCAGTCATGTGTCCTCCCCCAGCGCTGCCCTGGCCACGTATCCTACCCTAGCGCGGCCAGCTCAAGGCGAAGGAGGCTTTCGAGCTGGCTTGGCGCTGAAAGACTCATCCTCCATGGCTCGTGCCCTCCGCCGCAAACGTGCGCACGAGAACCAGGCGGACGCGAATGAGGCTGGCTCCTCCCGCCGTTCCCCCTAATCCTACGGCCTCTGAGCCAACAAGTCCGTTTATGTAGTAATGTAACTGTTAGTGATGTGTAATAATGTATTAAACCTTTTATGTAACTGTATGGGATGTACCGGTCTTGGATTCAGAGGCAAGGACAAAAGTCATGATGGACAAAGTCAAGCATTTCGCTCTTAAGAAGATGGCTGAACAATTCAATAAGTACAAGAACAGATTATACCGTGCGTGGGCCATAGATAAGAAAGCTCCAGATTTCACTGGCACACTAGAGAGGCAGCGGGCTCACTGGGACTCATTTCTGGAATACAAGAATTCGGAACTAGCTAAGCAAAGGTCGAAAAAGAATAAGGATAATGCAGCGAAAAAGAAATATCACCATAAGATGGGGGCATGTGGCTACAGAAGTGCCGAGCCTAAGTGGGATCAAGTTGAGACCGACATGCGCGGAAAAGGGATCAATCCAGCTACAGAGGCGTGGCCCCATAGGGTAAGAAATTGGGTACTTGGACATGGGACGTGGATCAAATTTTACCAGGATATGAATCACTGGACCTTGACATCCCTGGAGCTGATGATGAGATGACACTAGGAGACGTCGGGGGTGGTATCATTCTATGGCGCAAGAAATACATCATGTTTCCAGGCTAGGCGCCAAGGCCACCATCGTCTCCTCCGAGTCGCGATTCACCACCTCCAAGTCCACATGATGACGAGAGGGACGACCACCACAACACGAGTACATCTCGATCTCCGCCGCCGCATCAGCCAACTCCTCAGCCGACTCCTCACCCGACTCCACCGCCGCATCAGCCGACTCCTAAGCCGACTCCGCCGCCTCCGCCCACTAAGGCTCGGGCCAAAAGGGGAAGCACGACGCTTCGTCGATGGGTTACCAGCAACGACCCCGACAGGAGCCCCTCCCAAAAGTTCCGCCGGCTCCTCCCGTCAGAGCTTATGATAGGACGGTAGAGGAAAACGCCGCGATCGTGGCTGCCGAAGTGAAAAGTCAGCTTGCACCGAGAAAGCCCGAGCCAAAGCAAATATTTGCTCCATCGGAAATAAAGTGGGCTAAAGACTTTCTTGAGCATCCATCGCAAACTGATATAAATAGGCCAGATGACTATTTACGATGTATGAGGAGAACTAGTTACCACACGACAGGAAGTAGTAGTGCCAGCGGGAAAAGAGACGTTGCCCAGCTCGGAGAACAGGCAAAACCGTCGATATCCCCGCTGAAGGTACCCACTGATCAGGGCTCCGCGGCGGGCATTCCTTTATCCTACGCGGCGCAATTTGCTGCAGAAGCTAGTATTTCTTTTTCTCAACTTGAAAGCGAAGATATCCCCATTTCGGATGTAGAAATATGGAAATGGGAATGCGGGAAGGATCTGCTGCCACCTGATCAGATGAAGCTTCTACCAACACAAATGCGAAAACTGCATGACTGGTACTTGAAAGTCACAAAGTTAGAGCGAAAAATGATCCTTGTGAAAGTTACAAATGAGCATTACATAGGTGAAGACCATGTACAAATTTATCTTAAAGAACTCTATTTTCTATACAAGCTTGACGCCCTCGACTTGAGTCTCGTTAGTACCTATTGTCTGTAAGTGATTCAATTCATTTATTTCTAAAATAAAGTCTCTAGCTCCCTGCCGTCGGTCATTGCCTTCATAATTATGCTCACTACGCTATTATGCAGAATGAAGAGTGATGAATGTGACACAAAAAGAATCTTTGACATTGAGTTCGTTGACCCAAAACGATTTAATGAAGTCTTGCTACGGGACTTCAACAAGGAAACGGAGGCCAACTTGCTAAGGTTCATACAGAGGCAACATTACAAAAAGAAGATATTGTTTCCTTACAACTTCGGGTAAGAGTGTTACTGTCTTGTACAAATTAATTTTTGCTTACTCAATGTTAAGTGTAACTGATGAGTTATTGATGTATATAACATGCGTAGCTTCCATTACATTCTGCTAATCATTGAAGTTGAATCTGCAAGAGTTGAAATCTACGACTCATTGGCGTATCCCGAAGAGAAGTATCAAAACATTCTAGATACGCTCGAAAGGTAATTTCAATCATTATCGCACTATATCGGTCTCTTTTGTTCATTTCCTGAGATATCAAGTAACTAATAACTCATTTATTCATTTTTTTTTGCCGGGCAGGGTTTGGAAAATTTTCAGAAAGAGGACACATGGTGAATTTAAAGAGAAGCTTAGTTTTCATCATCCCAAGGTAATTAGTACGAGCTAGCTAGGTTCGCGCATCTCTTTAATTCTAATTTCAATACCATATTATACCATGCTTGATTATTATTTGATTGAATTCTATTCTCGTAAAGTACATCGAGAGGCAGCCACCGGGGACCAATTTGTGTGGATACTTCGTTTGCGAGTCGATTCGCCGGGAGGTCAGTGAGCGGAATGCATCGACAAGTATAGAAGTACGTGAACAAATATATTCACAATTTTATTTTATTACCATCAATTGTGTTGAGTGTCATTCATAATTTTTGTTATGATGATTGATATTCATATTGATCTCCTTCTTTTATAGTTGGATAGAATGCGGAGGAATCTGCCACTAAAGGAGCGCTTTCTTCCAATTCAAGAGGAAATTACAGGATTTTTGATGGACCATGTCATAAACCCAAAGGGAAAATACAATAGCACCGAATAAACGGGCTCTAGTCCCGGTTATGATCTCCATGTAATCGAATAGACAGATTCTAGTCCCGGTTATGATCTCCATGTAATCGAATAGACGTGAAACGATATTTCTTTTATGAACATTTTGATATGCTATATTTAGTTTTCTGATTTGAAATTAATTAACCATATATTTTGCAACATTTAAATAATAAATAAGGCGGGAATACAAAAAAGTCAGAGGCTGCCACGTGGAGATCTTTTGTCCCGGGTCGTATTATGAACCGGGACAAAAGGTTCTCGACCACGCGCGGTGGGAGATCTTTTGTCCCGGGTCGTAACTGAGCTGGGACTAGGGGGGGCCTCTAGTCCCGATTCTGTTGTCCCGGGTGCCAAGCCGGGACTAGAGGGCCTCACGACCTGGGACTAATAGCCCCTGTTTCCACTAGTGAGAATCATGCACATGCTAGATCCAGTCCAGTTGTAAAAATACTCGCGGAGCATGTGCCTTAGAGCTGGAATGTGTCGCCCAGCGCAGAACAACACTATGATATATTCCCCTAATCTGCCATACTCCTCAATGAATCAGAGTAGAATCCTATGCCAACAGCTACTCAGAATACCATCTAGCATTCTAGCAAGCTTTACTACCAGTACAAAGTAATTTTACTGTCATTGACATTTTTTAACTTTGCCTTTTATAACTTTATTGATATGCCAATTTCTCATCCACGAAGTCAACCAAGGAAGACAATTGTATTCATAAGTCAAGAGACTCAGCAAAGGTTCGGCTAGAGTAGACCACAGCGGCACCTTACGTAAATTCCATAAGACTCGGGACTGATTCCCACTGAAACATGGAACAGTGTATTCTAGATGGTGTGCCATGAGTCCGCGATGCAATTGCAGCTAAAATGAAGGGCCAGATTGCTAAGGTGTCAACGCTACGATTGAATAGCTTTAAGCCTGGTATACAGCACCAACCAAACATTCAACTCTTTATTGAGCTCAACCTGCATCTGAACGACTACTTTGCTCTTGCAGAACTGGAGACGAACAACATCTTAATGAAAACTGGTATCCCAAGTAGACAGTCGAATAGAGAGTAAAACCACACTATGCCGTTGACTTCCTGGCCCGATGTAGACATGCCTTTCTGCTCTTCAATTGTATCACCAGTTGACTCGCCTTCGCTGGGTTAGCCGCCCCTACCAACCCAATCCATCCACTGATCCTGGATTGCAGACATTTCAAATTTAGTATTTCTTTTTCCAAAAAAAAGTTAACTAATGCAGGACTAACATTATCACTAAAAAATTTCAAGCTCCCAAGTTGGAGATATTTTTTCTTTTGGTCTTAGCTGATGCCAAACTGTAAGCTATTTCGTTTACGTTATTTTCCCCAATAGCTACTCGACGATCATTACGTTCTGCCAGGTTACTTGTTTCAAAAGAAGTACTCGTATTTCTTAAATTCTTCCCTATACCCAGGGTACCTGAATTTGGAATGAAATGTGCCATTCCTTCCTGTTAAACCCATTTTCCCTTCAACTTTACAGGAGGCTCTATATCAATCTTCACTTGACCTTTGCAACTCATCTACCAATGACAATGATACTCGTCCAACACTACCTTCAGTGCCCGAATGTAAATAATTGTTCACGTTGATAGACACAAAAGGACATGACACTTGTATAGTACTCCCTCCGTATCAAAATATAAGACTCTCCATCTATTCCACACACACATGTATCTAGACATGTTTTAGTGCAAAATTCACATGAACCTTGCACTAAAACATGTCTAGATACATGTGTGTGTGGAATAACTAGAAAATCTTATATTTTGATACGGAGGGAGTATAATATACATTTTCACCTCTGAGGGTTAAACTCAAATTTCAGAACGCCAATCTCTAGTTTTTATTTATAAAACAGTTTCACTAGTATAATTTGTGAGCGGACAATCCTATTGTACAAAACTATTTGGGAATTTTGAAGAAACTTAGGCACAACTAAACATACAAGGTTAGAAGACATCGAACTGGTATATTCAGTTATTCACTTTGTTGACCTCCACACTTTACAGTCCCATATTTTAGTTCTAGGTCCTACTCGATCTGGAAAGGCCCACGGAGTGTGCCAAATGAACAGGTAAATTTTATGAGTCAGATAGCTTAAACCCCATCCAAATATGCCCTAGAGAGTTATATGCTTCTGACTCTTTATACTCCCAAAAAATGGTTCTTTCATTAAAACAAACAATAGCTACCAATATACCATACAACAGAAAATGTACGCATTTATACTGATTACCCGCTAGCATCTGCAGCAGTCACTTGTCATTCAAGCTTCACTCATGTCTGCAGGATAGCTCCCCAGGACACTGACAAAGGTTGCAAACTCCTGCAAGTAAAGCAAGATGAGTCGCTGTTTGCTTCAAGCCAGATAAAATTACCAAGAAATATCACCTCCAAATTTCGAAGAGCGTTCTGAGTTCTTGGATCAGCCATCGATGCGTCAAGGTCAACATAAAAGAGGTAGTTGAAGTACCTGATTCATACTTGGTTAGGACTGCATGAAATGAAACTGAATAAATGTGTGCATCATAGGGTTGTAAACTAACTTGATAGGTGTGGAGAAGGTATCATCAGCTACACGCAAAGGTCTTTTCTTGTGTGGACGGCTTTCTATCTTCACATCAACACACTGTTAGAGGATTATACAAAGCACATACAAGTGGCAAAGCAAAGTTGTTTAATACACCTTGCTTAGGTTGATTTCCCTCAGTGCAAAAACTGCAAGTGCCTTGAAGAGCTGCCCAACTCCTTCTTCAAGTAAAAACACTATGCTGGTCTGAAAATCAAATGATCATGCAATGAATCAACCAGCTTTGTTAAATATGGAATGTACAACTGGCAGGGAGAAAAAACAGAGTACCCCCTGCAATATTTACCTTGAATGGTTTATCAACCCGTGGTATAATAGGTTCTCGAGCAAGCATCATAAAACGAGTGACATTGACTTTTTCATCCTATGGAAAGAGATGGACTAATGTTGAGGATAAAGAACAGACTGCAATGTCTCGATTTAGTATGAAATCACCATACCTGAATATTTTCAGCAAGAATATCCAGTCCATAAAGTTCAGCAGCTAATGAACTGGCAACGGCACCAGTATCTTGGAGCATTTCTTCTGCAACAAACTTTGAAACAAGCATATCGTATTTATGGTTACTGACCAAGAATTCACTCGATGAGTCACTTGAAATCCATCAACTAAAAAGTATAACTAAATATATATAACTGCTATAAGATAAACTCCAGGTAGAAGAAAGCATCATTCTACCTTTGCTGCACCAGCAGTGTCATCGACAGCTTGTCTATGTTCAATTCCTAACTCTGTTAGCGTATTCTCACATTGCGCAAGAGCCTACGAATTTCACAATGATGAGTCACAGGGTTATTACACAAACAGATGCAACTATTAAGATATATCCAAGAGGTTTACCTGGGGATGACTCATGACACTTCTTAGGTTTTCAATCTTCACTCCAGGATTGGCTAATAAGCAGTGCCGAACAGCAAGACGAACCTCTCCAACTATGTGCAGCTTATGCCGAAGTAAAAGGTCATAGTTCCGATGTATACTACCACCAAGCGTATTCTCAAGTGGCAGTACTGCCCTATCAACTATCCAGTTTTCAACAGCCTGATAAAGGACCAGAAGACATCAACATTCCAACACGTTTATTCGCTTGTGCTACAAGCACCTTCATCTTGTATTTATATATGCCATGCAATAAATATATATGGAATACAACTGTCACAAGCCATAGAGTTGAAAAGGTAAAAGTGAAACAAAGTTAAAGCATATTTTTATTATTGTTCTGATCTACTCCTGTCCCGAAAACTAGTTTTTGCCAATAGATACTCTCCCCTGTCCCTAACAGGTGCCATTTAATGCACGGGTAGAGTCAACTATCGAACTTTGACTACCATTATCTTTATAACTATTTAAGTTAGATATACTTCAAAATCATAAGCATAGATTTGTCTCCGAAATCACTTTTCATAATATATAATTCTGTTGGGCTATCTCTATATACTAAAATAGAAATAAATGGTCAAATGATATGCGTGGCTAAGAAGTTCTTTCACACGAGTATTTGTCTGTGTCATAATGGCAACACTCCATCTAGTAAAGTATCTGAAGGATACCTAACTTGGTGCACAACTCTTTCATACAACAAACATATAAACCTTTTTCAGTTTTTGATGTTCATCATCTGGAACCAAACAAATTCAATATTTTCCTCATTTCCACCACAAAACATCACACACAAATAGACTAAAACAGGCCATAAAAGGATACAATTATGGCACCTGGAATGCAGTATCGAAGTGCTCGCAGGGCACGGTCTGGCAATTGGGATATGCCTTCCTCGCTGCCGCCTCGCTGTACGCCCCAGGAAATCCCTGAACAATCACCAAAGCCGAAGTCTCTCAGATTTACAACGAAAAGAGTACACGCCCAAACAAGTACGCAATGCAACTGAAAGGCCACGCGTGTTTCGTCGAGCACCTGGTAGGCAACCTTGAGCGTCTCCCCGTTCGCTCCCATCAGGTCCGCACTTGTGAGAGGGCCTGATAACCCCGGCAAAGAACCACGCACGCCATGAGTAAATCCCAACTGATCAGTTAGTTACTCGAAATCGGTAAATAAAAAGCTCGACGCTCGACTTACGAGGCAGGCCGTGGGGATCGCGGTACGCGGGTAGAGGTGAGTCCGCGACAGGTACAGGCGGGGCCCGGAGGTCGGCGGACCCTACGCCGTCCGCCGCGGGCGCCCGGGGCCGCGAGGCAGATGAGAGATGGCCTGAGTTAGCGTTGGTCGCGCTGCTGCATTTGAGGGCGCGGCGAGGTGACGGGGAGGAAGAGGACGAAGATGCAGCGGCGGCGGTGGAGTGGGTTCGGGCGGGGAGGAAGGGGAGGCGGGGGCTAGCCATCGAGGCCATAGCCGCCGGCTGACAAGGAACAGGGGCAGAAGTCGAGAAACGGAAAAAGGAAATCCCAAGGGGTTTTCCAAACGTGACACAAGATTTCCTTTGTGAGGTGGAAAGTCGAACAGCGAATTCACGGAAGCCTTTCGCAAAAAAAAAAAATTCACGGAAGCCTAAATAAATTCTTTATGGATTTATTTATTTTCTTTTATTTAAAGAATAAAAGACAGAGTGACTTCATCCAGATATCCGAGAAAGGAAAAAAAATGCACCAGTCCATACAAATTGGGAAGCCTACGGTACGTCCGGGCCTTCATGATTCCGTGTTCGAAAAATGGTGGGTTCGTCTCGGATTGTTTGTTGCTGGGAAGTCGAAACTGCGGTGTACGATGACGGGCAACAGGCGGCGGAGCGCTCTGGAGGCTGGAGGGTTGGTCTATTCGTCTACGTTGAAGTGTCCTGTATCTACTCTTTCCATAGCAGTTATGGCTTCCTCTCTCCAGCGAGGGTGGAAGACTGGCCAAATCTTTGCGGAGTGGTAGTTTGAGTTCACTCTAGGTGTTCTCGAGGTTGTGTGGGCTCCGTCCCGTGGTGTTGGTGTGGATTGTATGGTTTTTGCCTGGTTTCTCCTACAAATAAACCGGACACCTTCTTATTAATTAATAGATAAGACTAATTAATGGATAAGGCAAAGGTTTTTCCTTTGTTTCAAAAAAATGGTGGGCCTTACAGCAATGGGTTAGGATTATCTGAATCCAACGAGACGAAGTTGTGACGAGTGGATTCGATTCATCATCGGTGAGCCCGGACCGTGAGGTCGGCGGTTCAAATCGAGATTAGTTTTTATGTGAATTTTCGATGTTGCATATGCTTTTAGAGTTGCTATTTTGCTACGAACACACGAGCGAGATGTTGCGACCGATGTACAATCTTTCAATGCTGAAAATATTTTTGTGACAAGCTGCAAATATTTTTGAGAGATTTTATAAGCATGTGTTGACTTTTTTTAGTCTGTATTGCGAGGGATGGGATTTGCTAAGATTAGCGACGATCTGCTACATACACATATGTATTTTTGCATACTCATATATTTTTCGCTGCATCGGTGTTTTCAAAAATGTTGCCATGTCTTTCTACAGTTTTGACACATTGCGGAAGAAAATTGTACAAAGATGGTATATAGCAAAAATGGATTGCTACTACGGGTGGGATTGGGAACATGCTATAAGGATTGAATCGCCGAGGTTGTACATTTTAGCGAGAGTAGAACTAGAAGGCGCTTGTTGATAGTACACATGAGCCCATCTTACCCCCTAGTACATATGATAATTTATGTCACGTAAAAATCCATTTTTCCTATAAATAGGTTGCACCGGTGAGCATGGCATAGTGACTGAGTTGTATCCATCTTCAAAAACATGTTGTTTTATATACTTCCTCCATTCATAAAAGGATGTCTCAAGCTAGCTCATATAGATACATACAAATTTGAGTTAGGTAGAGACATCATTTTGTGAACGGAGGGAGTACTATTCATTATTTATGATAAGATTATTTTCTTTAGAAGCTTCTAACATCGCATTCAGTCCTCGACAATTTCCACAATCAATGACCATTCTGCTTTCATACAGTATATTATTCTCATCACGTAGCTTCATCCTAGGATTGATGAATAACATTATAATACCTTAAATAGATTAGCTAATAATGCAATTAATTTGAGGTTAATGTGATTATCTCCAAGTTCATTGTTGATGATAAAAATGCCACAAGAACTTTTTATATAAACTACGCTACTAGTCCTAGTACCTTTTCATATATAAATTCAAGTAAATAGAATACGGTACCGTAAGTTCACAAAAAATTACGAAGCTCTTTACACAGCTAGAGTAGAACTTTATGACTCCCTGGCACATATGATTCTTGATATGAAAATGTGTCAAACATATCAATAGTCTAAAACACTTGGCCCTGTAGACTACATATAAAGGCTAATTTAGTCGGACATCGAGTTTATCACAGATTTAATATCATTAGCGATATTCTTGGCATCCATGGCAATACCAGCCAATCCTCTCCTCGCCAGCCCAGCACAATAGAGTCTATTTTCACCTTTCCAATGATTCGGATATTCTTTGGTCGGTAGTCCATTGTCATTTAACATGCTCTCATCATTCAGCATGCATAAATAACACATAACTTGGTTAGAAGATCTAACAAGTGTTCCTCCAAAAATAATCTGACTTAGGCGAAAATCAATTGTCAGCACCTTGAGCCACATATTTGTTGCGCTCTTTTATCCAGTTGCAAACATGATTGCGTCAAACGATATTTCGTCCCTGCTTTGAAATTTAACTATATTGCTCATGATATTACTAATGCTTCCTTGAACCTACAAGAGGTAAAGAAAATGTTAAACTGGCATAGGAAATTAATATATGGTATATATAGGGTTTATATCATGTCCGGGAAATATACTTACTTGGATGATGCCTTTTTTATTAACCCAACTGTGCCAACATCAATCACAGCTGATCGGCCGGTTTTGACTTGAGTACCATTGGGCCCATTTTTGGTATTGTGATGTCATGTCTTGATAGGTATCCAAATTTGAATTTTCCTACTTTAACAACGAGGTTATCCACTAGATTCAGTGGAAGATGGTGGGCTACTGTCATTCCCAACCGGATTAGTTCCTTTGTCATTACATGAATCTGCAGTCAAATGATGGGTCACACATCTTTGCAACATGCAAGATAAAACAAAATACAATTATAATGGTAATAATAGTAAGAAATCATATTCCTATTACCAATATAATTGTATAGTGAACATACCGGGCTTCGTATAACAATCAAAGTATTGGCACCATGGGTCGCAAGGTCGTAAGTGATTTCCATCCCGGAGTTGCCAGATCCAATGACCAACACATTCTTACCAGAGAAGCTCTTGCATGACTTGTATCTTGATGAGTGGATGGCTTCACCCGGAAAACTACGGAGTCCAGAGATCACCGAAATATTCTCTGCGCTATTCTCACCACTTGCCACAACAAGGAACTTTGTAATGAAATTTATCGTCTTGCATTCTCCCATGTCGCGAGCCACGATGGACCAACACTGCTTATCATTGTCATATGTGGATGACTCCACGCTTGTGCGATACTTGGGTTGAATATTTAAACGTACAATATAGTCATCCAAGTACTTGACAAGTAGGGCTTTTGGTATGTATGTTGGTGCATCTGTTGGGTATGACATGTGCGGTAACTCACAAAACTCCTTTGCAAGATGCAACTTCAAACGATCATATGCGCGGTTACGCCAAAGTGATGCGCTGCAGTCCTCTCGCTCGACGATGACATAGGGAATGGAGAATTGGGTAAGGCATGCTACCGTCGCGAGGCCTGCTGGACTAGCACCAACAATCGGCACGACGACATTCTCCATTACAAAGACAATATATGGCAAAGTTGTGGGATTGAGGTGCGGTGGTAGGCTTGGAGACTTCGAATAAGAAGAGGTTTTTGTTCGCTCGGTGCTAGTTGGATGAATGTTGGGATGAGATGGTTGCATAGGCATATATATGCTTGTAGAGTTCATGTGTCAATTCTGTTTCCTGACTGGTTTCAGATTAAGGGGTGTCGAAAAAGGTAATGATCAATTGTCTAATATAACCTGCTCTATCCAGTGTCTCTATAAATCGGAATGTCATAATTGCCATTGTTGGTGTGAAAGTATGTTCTGATATAGAATAGGTAGGAAATGCAATCTTGATTGTTACATTCTTTTGAAAACTTACCAGCCGTAGGTATGTTTAGCGTATAGTTGATTAGTGTTTCTTACCTTATCTGTCATCATCGTTGAAAAATCCTATAGGACAAAGATATGCACGAGGTGTATATTATCAAATGTTTATTACCTTTCCTGCACTTGGCAGGATAAAGATAGACAATGTTTCTCAAGATTTTTGCCCCAAAAAAAGTTCCCAACATGCATTTATAGACAAAATATTATTTGATCGGCCTCTTTTATGGTACCTTCTACCACTGGTTGGATAGGTGCATATTTGCTTGCTAGCATACCACAATAGACAAAGCGGACCACAACATTTCATCATAGCTAACACCATGTCCGTGAATGGACTATTCCAACATGTTACAATTTGCACGCTATTTGGATGAACTCCGATGTAGCTTATTCTCGCTTTTGCTATTAGTTGATGGATGATCACCGCCTCACCATCCACAGAGTAAATATGTGTACTCAAATGTCTTGTGCGCATGGGAATTTGAGGCTAGAGATGTAAAGTAGCAACATTAGAATTTTATACTATAAGAAAACATACAATGTACTTTGTATTTTACATGCAATTTGTTTTTTCAAAACACAGAAAATGAAAAAAAGGTCTTTAAACAATTAAAGGAGCTATCAGGTATGACCGTTGCTTATTTTGTTACTTTTTGAACTGTAACGAATGAGTAATTAAAGAACTAAGGCGCATAAGAATGACTTGCAAAAGCATGACTGCATTAAAATATAAAATTTGCAGGCGCAAACAAAATGAAATTTGTAGTTTAACTCGAAATTTGAAAATCTGCATAATAGTATTGATTCAAACTAGAATTCATATACATAGTTGGAATGTGTAACTTAAATAAAATTTGTATCAAAAGATTATTCTAGAGTTTACAAGAATAGCACAAAGAGTTGTTACAGTTAAATGATCTAATAACAAGATCATAACCATGCTCTACTCTTGCAAATGACCAAATATCAAAACAGAAATAGAAAATCCTATAGATTATCTTGGTCTTCTCGAGTCTACTTCAAACCTGCAATAGAAAACATAAACACAAAGTAGGTGTGATTATGGGTTAACGTATGCATCTTCAGGGAAGATGCATTCTTTTGTTTAGGAGTTTAATCCAGCGGGGACAGGAACTAGTGTGACCATGCTAATCTAAATGAGAGAGTTGATCAGAATAAATGACAATTGGCAGCTTCAAAGTTCATAAGGTAGCCAACAAAAAGGGGAAGCAGCTAGTGGGAGAAGGCTAACCACAGAAGCAGGTTGTTATTGTGACCAGAACAAGAAGCTTCAAAGTTCACAAGGTAGTCAACAAATAGGAGAGTGTTGAATAGGAGGAATGTTATTCAAGTAAAATAGTAATGTTGTGCGTTTGGCAAGACCAACACCCAAAAAGGCTGAGAAAGATCAAGACAGTATATGTTGATCAGATTTAAAGAAATCAAATAAGATGGGGAGTAGAATATGTTCTTATCAGAATAAGAGGACAGAGAGCAAATATGAAGTTAAGCAAGAAAGAGAAATGGCGGAGGATATGGTCTTATCAGAATTCAGATAAAAAGCGAAAATAGGAATATTAAAAAAGAGGAGATCATCTGTTCTTAACCAGATGAGAGAGCAGAGAGAAAATGTAGAGAGGACAGGGCATAACCAAGTCACTTTGCAAACTTACATTCATCTTATGATCAGGAAACATGAAGCACTATCACAGTACATAAACCAGCGGTATATGTTAATGTGTTTATGCCATTGTGCAAACACAATTAAATTACCCAAAAGCATGGGAGGGAAACTAAATTGGCCAATGTCTACCCTTCTGGAGAATCTCGGCAGGTGTTCTTGACAGAATGTCTTCAGGCTCTTAGCAACATTATCTCCTGATTACTCATGCAAATACCCTTTTTCTGTAGTGCTGTACGAAGAAATGAAGAGACGAGCGGATTTTCCTTACAGAGACTCCTGCTTTTTTTGCAAAGAGCTTTTTCTTTGTCACAGTCTATCTTACCAGCCTGCATCGACAGAATCACTATGTAAACTTTTCTTAATATATATTAACTGTTAAGGACCAGCATTATGCAATAAAGTTTATCGCTTACCCTTACAGCACAATCCAGTGAACGATCCACATCCTCTAGGGCTCCAGGACACTTTCTAGCACAAATTGACCTTTTGCAGAACCAGCAAAACCACCATGTTGGTTACCTCCCATTGATCCAGGTGAGTAAATTTACTATGCGGTTATAACGCCATGGTTCTTCGGTTGGGCTTTTGGTATCAGATTTGTATATTGCATATTCCTTTCGTGGTGATTCCGATTTTCATCAGATGGTGCGAGGAGGATGCAACTGGTGTTGAGAGAGGTTTACTCCAGGTCTCATGGTTGGGCGACGACGACGGCAAGGATTGCGAACTGAGTCTTCGTGTGCTGGCTTTTTATTTAGGCTTTGCGTCTTGGTTTGTAATAATGTTGGTTCAGAAGTTTGGCATATGGCGGTGTGTACCCTCCAGGTGGTGGTTTTCGCTTTTCTAGGTGTTTTCTACTTTGGTTCGCTTTTGACTTTGGTTGTAAGACTGGCGGTTTCTTTATATGAAATCGGCGAAGAAGCTCGTTTTGTTCAAAAAAAAAATTCCTTTCGTGGTATACAAATTCCATGTTTTCGATAGTAACAAGTTCGAAAACAGCTTCTAGTATATCCATTTACGGATGGAGTATATAGACGTCTGTCTCTCTACATGACTAGTACTCGTACATCGGATCAGAATATAACCGGACAGCGATAAATTCTCTCCTTCGTACATGGATCAAATCCGATGCTCCGTAGAATATGAGAATGTTGTGCTCGCAATCATAACCTCGGTTCCTAAGCCTTCGTCAGACGTCAGCTCCTCGTTCCAATCGGCTGGGCAATAGAGTAATAGCAGTACACATCGAATTAGTTAGCAGTCCTCATCCATTAGGCCCCTTTTCTGGAATAATCAAGGGCCAAATTGCGGCAGTGCCACATCAACTGCTACTATACTAATCTGCATCGAGCCGCCTTTTCTGTATATCTCAATCTCTGATGAAGTCCCTGCTTACCGTACGTGAGAGTGCATATCCTCTTGGGCACTGATGGATCTCGTGCGGATCAGACAACATTTTGACGGCTGTTGAATGGAGCGTGAAAAGGTGGGTTTCTAGTTTAATTACTTGGGATACGATCCTGGCGTCTTAAATTACAAGTTGTGTTTATGCTGAACTGGGAAGCAGCTTCAGGCTGGAGTGCTGGATCGCAGGGGAGACAGCTACTGCAATTTCACCGGGCATTTGCGGGCAGTTTGATTGTGATTTCGAGTGTTTGGTAGCAAACTTTTTTTTTAAAGTATTGTAAAAATACTCTGGTTTTAAATGGTTTGAGATGTTTAGGAAAACTGCAGTATGATATTACCATGGTAATAGCAAAACTGGTGTATTGTGTTCCTCGTGGTATATTAATAATTTTTTTTTGCGAATAGGACCGTGACATTAAAAGAAACACTGAACAATACAAAACACCTTAACAAAATAAAAAAAATTCCAACGAGGTAGTTGAGATGGCCTTCGTCTTTAACCTCCACACCGTGTCGATGGCGCGCCGCCGCTCCTCCGAGAGACGGCCTGACGTTGTTGGTTGTCGACACGAAGTCGCCGAACGGGTCAAGAAGACCACATCCGTCCTACAACCGAAGAAGAAGGATGAACCGCCGATGAAGCTTCATGACAATCCGGAGACCGTCACCACCAGAAGAAATTCTCGATAACCACAACACTCCCACAAACTTCTCGACGTCGGCGCCGAGATGGGACTGAACCCGGAGAGACATTATTGCAAGAAGCACCGCCACTACCAACAAATCTGGACACTAAAACCACAAAAACGGAGCCCTCCCGCCGATGAGGGCCAAAATCCACAGCGCCTCCATGGCCTGAAGGGCACAAAGGTGGGGCAGAACTGCGGCGGCGCCGACGGGAGACGAGCAGATCCAATCGCCTTTCCTGGCAACAGAGGCGAAGGAGTATGACTTAGCAGATCTTGTGCATCTTTTTCTTGTGGTATATTAATACCTAATTGTAGTAAACTAATAAACCATTAGTTTAATTGCCCATGGACATGGGATTCTTACTGCATCTCCGATAGTAGAATTTGGCACTTTGCCGAGTGTCTGACACTTACCAAGTGTCTTCTATCACGCACTCAGCAAAAATATGTTTGTCGAGTGCCCAATAAAATACAATCGTTAAAGAAAAGAACTCCGCAAAGATGAAAAAAAATGGCAAGGAAAAGCACTTGACAAAGTAAAAAAAAATACTTGGCAAGGTGGTGGATATGTGTCCCCGCCCCCCGTGGTTAACAGAAAGAAAGCGACACAACCTCTTGGCCAAGTGTCCATAGGGGCGGACACTCAACAAAGGTTTGAGTTTTTTCTCCTTTTTTGCCAGCTCATTTTCATGACATGCCTTGTGATAACATGCTCATATTTGGCATATAGGTGCATTTTGTCATGGAAAATCATATTACGAAAAAGAGTTTCTAACTGTTTTTTGCATGTTCTAAGTGATAATATGTTTTAAAGCAAGTTTAAACAATATGTTGCAGAAAAAGCATAATGCAAGTTTCGTCGACTAAGAATGATAGTATTTACCATATGTTATATGATCTTGGGTGTTCTTGAGTCTCTACCCTCACTTGTAGGATGTGAAATGTTTTGTTTGTTTAACACATATATGGTTGTTGTATGACAGTGGAGAAGGTTGCGCATGACAATTTCTAATTAAAAATCTTTTGATTTAGTGTTTTCCAACATTTATTGGTGCAGAGGCATGGGCACAAGTTTGAGAGTCTCTTTAATTAAAATGATTTCACAATTTTTAGATAATTAAAATCCGTATAATTTTTTGAATAAGGTGTTTTTTGTGTGTTATGGAATCCAACTGGGATTTTTCCATGGATCATTTGCACTATATTTCATAGAATTTTTTCATCAACTCAAAAGAAATTTTTAAGCAAAGAAAATTATATAGGATTGGAATGGACATGACACTATAATACCTTACCAACTTATTGGCTATGACAAAGTTGGTTTATGTTTGGATGGTTGTCAATGTTTTGGCATGCCAGCTTCACTATTACTCTAGTTTATTTTTCAAGCCAATGTTGGCCAATTCATGGGCAAGCAAAACATCAACCAAGAATTGGCTAGCCACATATTTGATAGGGCAACCCTAGGCATAAACCAAACACACCCATACTGTCCGTTTTTACACTGCATGGCATTTAAGAGAGATATGCATGGACATTTCTAATTGCACCAGATATGTTGTATTCGCCTTGTTGGTCCGTGGGCATGATGGGCTGGATACATGAGATTAATATGGAGATACGCTGATCACAGAAGCTACCTTGGAGCTTATCCTCTCCCCGTCCACAGTAGAGAGGAGCGACTTTTGGGCGAACCGCGTCGACCCACCTCGCCGCCGTCGGGTCGGTGGGTTCCTCACCCTCCGCCGGCTGCTCCGGCAGCGGGAGGATGGGGAAGCCCCGATCTGTGGCGTGTATATAGTGTAGGTACGGTGTGGGTGCTAGCCGGCGGCGTTTGGGAGCGGATGGCGCGGCCGGAGTGGCGTTTTGCGACGGAAGGTCTCTGCTCCGGTGGTGGTGGTCCTTGGAGGGCCGCTGCTGATCTTCTGTCTTCCGCGCACTCGGGGCTCGGCGGAGCTGCTGGGTGCGAGGCCCCCTCGCCGGAGTTCGCGGGACGGCGTCTCCGGGTTTCGTTTGGATCGAATCGAGCTGTGTTTGCAGGGCGTTGGCTTCGATGACGTTGGATGGAGGCTCTTCGGGACCGAGTTCGTCGACTTCCCGGCCCGTGGAGGGGCTGTTCCGTATCCAAGGCGTGAAGGGAGCAGTGGCGGCGGCGCGCCGGCGTACGTCCTCGTCGTCGTCTTCGTCAACGGGTTGCTGAGGGACTTCGTTGTATTTTTATCTTTGTCTCATGACCTTTCTGTAAGAACTCTGTAATACAGCTCGTTTCTCGAAAAAAAAAATGGAGATACGCTGGATCATAACGAACCCAACAAAGTATTTAGACTTTACTGTTGTGTTGGTACGCAGACATGGTTGGCTGGAATGCTGGATACAGACGGCGCAAAACAATGAAATTAGAGCGGATAACTACATAAAACTGATTGACTTTAAAAGTACTCTCTCTGTATCAAAATATAAGACTCTCTACCTATTTTGATAGTCTTATATTTTGATACGGAGGGAGTAACTAAATCCTTATTTTCTTCAAAAAAAAGAAACGACCACCGATACTGTCGTTCACTCACCGGAGAAGGCAGAGTAGATCGACGACATCTCGGCATTGGAGTGGGGGATCATGGGTGTGAACGAATGACCATATATTCCACGAACGGTTTAACCTGGTTGCTACGCTGTAGAAACAGAGTACTCCTAGAATAAAGCCGTTGCAGGGTGGCCGGGCCGAAAAGAGAAACGAATCACTCACGGCGCGGCGTCCACGAGGGAATTACGCGATTCGGGGCCGCTTGCTCGGTGGGTCGAGAGAGACGCAGGATTTCCACGCTTCTGAATTTCTGATTGCTAACGAAGCTCGGTCGGTCAACTCAAATGGCGCCGTGCCATGCCAAGCCAAGGAAGCTCTAACGAGATAGATAGCGCGTCGGCTACTACCTTGCGCCCGCTGCGTCAACATCGCTCCCCTGGAAATCCACGCCGGCGACGACCTCCCCCACTGACACGCTGCCACGGGAGACCACCGTGTACACACAAGCTGACGGGCTTGGGCCCACTGGTCAGCTGCAGTACGCTCGATATGGTTGGTGTGCTGCCGGTTGACCGTTGAAAGCTGCTCCAGCCGCCCGATGCGCCCGTTGCTCCATCGGGCCGTCCGTCTCCTCTTAATTCCCGGGGTGACACGGCCAAAACAGGAGGAGTACACTGCTTTCGCGTTACCTTCCTCGGCTGGAGTCCGGGCGAGAGAGCATCAGCTCAGCCGCCCTTTTCTATTTATAATTCTCGCCGCCTCCCCCTACAAGAATCGACAGCCACGACTCGCAAAGTCAATCCGTTCATTCAGCCCGGTGAGCGCGCGTCCGTGCTACCTGTTTGTGATCGGAGTGGTTCCTCCTTCGTCTGATTGGTGTGTTTGGGCGAGAGGGGCTAGGGAGAATGGACGGCGCTCCG
This sequence comes from Poa pratensis, assembly GCA_947311845.1. Taxonomy (NCBI): domain Eukaryota; kingdom Viridiplantae; phylum Streptophyta; class Magnoliopsida; order Poales; family Poaceae; genus Poa; species Poa pratensis. The sequence goes on along the minus strand of CAMZMU010000096.1, from coordinate 71,269,139 downwards.
GTGGCCGAGTTCCTGCCGACGATGACGCACGGCGGCAGGTTCCTCCTCTACAACATATTCGGGAACCAGTTCGAGATCACCTCCAAGTACCAGCCGCCCATCATGCCCATCGGCCGCGGCGCATACGGGATCGTATGGTACGTTCGTCACTGATCGCCATCGATTTCATGCCAATTTTGTTCTTGGAAAACAGAGGGGATTGGTTCAGGCTCATGGGGAAAAAGATGAATTAGGCCAGTCACTGATTTCTTTCTGTAAACAATACTACTCCGTACTGAAATTCCGTTTCTTCTGATTTTGCGTGGGCGCCGCGCAGCTCGGTGATGAACTTCGAGACCAGGGAGATGGTGGCGATAAAGAAGATCGCCAACGCCTTCGACAACAACATGGATGCCAAGCGCACGCTCCGGGAGATCAAGCTCCTCAGGCACCTCGACCACGAGAACGTACTAATCCATCTTTGATTTCACCACCTCGTTTCTGTATCTGAATTATTCGGCAGTAGTGATTTAGGCGCTACTAACTGCTGCTATGAGCAACACACGGCAGATCGTTGGCCTCAGAGACGTGATCCCGCCGGCGATCCCGCAGGCGTTCAACGACGTGTACATCGCCACCGAGCTCATGGACACGGACCTCCACCACATCATCCGCTCCAACCAAGAGCTCTCGGAAGAACACTGTCAGGTAAAGTGTCAGAAGAGGATCATCTTCTTAATCCCTTCAGAATTACTACTACTTCACAGAACATAATCAAGGCGTCGATTAATTAGTATGCGATACTCATTCTTGTGCTCGACCGTGTGCTGCAGTACTTCCTGTACCAGCTGCTGCGCGGCCTCAAGTACATCCACTCGGCGAACGTGATCCACCGCGACCTGAAGCCGAGCAACCTGCTGCTGAACGCCAACTGCGACCTCAAGATCTGCGACTTCGGCCTGGCGCGCCCGTCGTCGGAGAGCGACATGATGACGGAGTACGTGGTGACGCGGTGGTACCGCGCCCCGGAGCTGCTGCTCAACTCCACCGACTACTCCGCCGCCATCGACGTCTGGTCCGTGGGGTGCATCTTCATGGAGCTCATCAACCGGGCGCCGCTCTTCCCGGGCAGGGACCACATGCACCAGATGCGGCTCATCACCGAGGTCATCGGCACCCCCACCGACGACGACCTGGGCTTCATCCGGAACGAGGACGCCCGGAGGTACATGAGGCACCTCCCGCAGTTCCCGCGCCGGCCGTTCCCGGGGCAGTTCCCTAGGGTGCAGCCCGCCGCGCTGGACCTCATCGAGAGGATGCTTACCTTCAACCCGCTCCAGAGGATCACCGGTACGTCTCACTCTGCTTCGATCTTCTCGTCTCGATCGTGTAAATTTCCTGCTAGTACCAGTACCGCACGCCTTCTGTTGTTCTGCCGCCGTGCTTCGTTGACTGCCTAGTGTACATGTGGTCAGCGTTGGGTCAGCGTCGGTGCTTTGTGATGGCACTTCCACGAAAGTTTTACTGCATGTGGACATGTGATCCCTTTTTAGGCAAAAACCATGCTCTGTGTGCCCACCTTAATTTGGAGCCATCAGCAGTTGACGACGACAAGGACCATATGGAGATGTAGTGCAGCAGAATAACACTTTACCTTAATTTGGCGACCTTGGACTAAAGTTTTACTGCATGTGAACATGCGATTCCTTTTTGGGCAAAAACTATGTTCTCTGTGCTGCCCGCTAGATTAAGAAAAGATCTTTGCCGATCTTAATTTGGAGATCTCTATAGTTGACGACGACAAAGACCATACTATGTAGATGCAGTGCAGAATAACACTTTCCGAGTAGAACAACTTTGTTTTCGGCAAACCAACAAAAACGGAATTGAACTGCTTCAGCTACTCTTTATACGGTTGATTCCTGCATCTATATAAGAACAGTCGCTAGAGTATAAATGGCACTGGCAGGGCAGGTTCGGAAGTAGAAAATGTTTCATCAGTTATACTTGATGTCTGACTGAAATTGCTCTTGGTCATGCAGTTGAGGAAGCCCTGGAGCACCCGTACCTGGAGCGGCTGCACGACGTCGCCGACGAGCCCATCTGCACGGACCCCTTCTCCTTCGACTTCGAGCAGCACCCGCTCACGGAAGACCAGATGAAGCAGCTCATATTCAACGAGGCCCTCGAGCTGAACCCCAACTTCCGATACTAGTAGATGATTCATCCCTAGTTCCCTGCCCCCACTAGTATGCTTTCAGTGTAAACCTGAATGTAAATAGGAGTAAGCCCGCGGGTAGACTGAGCACTGCATTTGTTTGTTTGTTTCGTGTAAGTTGTTGCTGCTGTTTCAGACGTTTGTGCTCGGCTGTGCGAATAAGAAGACTTGGAGAATGATTTGGAGCACATCAGTATCCACATGACGCAGACATTTTTTTCCCGCTCGGATCGTTGTTTACCCGATATGAAAATGCAAATCTTATGTCTGTATATATGGACTATTTGGATTGTTGGAGTAGGATTTTCGTTTGAGTTTTGAAGTACCGATTGTCCCATAGGATTTGACTTTCAAATTTATACCAATTGATTCCTTCATAAGAATATTGGAGGACTATGATCCTTCGGATTTTTTTTCTATATGTGTCGTTTTATTCATAGGATTGGAATGATTGCATCACACTATCTTTTGGAGGAAAATTTCAAACCACTTAAACCTAAGTAACAATTCATTTGTTTCTCATGTGATGTCAAATGCTCTTTCTTGCAAATTCGTAGGTTCCTAATTCAGTAGGAACATAAGAGTATGATGTAAGCTCACAATTTCGTAGGAATCCAAACACGAGCTTAAGCCTTATTTTATTTTCTTTGAGAAGTTTAATGCTCTATCTATTTTTAGGGCGTGCAAAGTTTGTGCACTAGATAAATTCCCTTTTTTACAGCTAATAATTCACCTAGGTCTGTTGCCCCGTGTGTTGTTAAATGCGCTTGTACTCTATTTTTTCCCCTTAATTAGGAAATCAGAGTTTTTATGCATTTGAAAATACCAATCCTGCAAAATAAATGTGGTTTTAATTCATGTAGAAAAATGACATGCCATGGCAGTAGCCATCGAAAGGCATCAACAACAAAATTCAAGTTTCTAAGGCCCTCTTTAATTTGCAAGATCACAAAAACAGAGGACTAGGTAAAACGTATGATTGCAGTTTCCTATTACAATTTGATAGAATCTTGTATGCATAAAAAAATCTATCAGAAAAAAGGATTATTTCCAAGGTATAAGAGAGTGGATATTAAATTTCTTCAAAAGATTCCTGCAAGCAAAACATCCATCATAGGAAAAAGTAAACCATTCAAAAAAATTAGGAATATCTTTTGACCCAAAGAGGCCACATGATCCCACAGGAATGTTTTTTTCTTTCTAAGATTACTGATCTTGTGATGCAAAGATTAAACCTCTAAAGTTTGTGTTTTTGATCTTTGATCTTAGCATCTTTACCTTTTGAAACCAAGTCGGATCATGTCACATTTTTTTATATGGCTATTTCACATGGCAAATTTCATGCTAAAGTAGTAAAACGTTCCATCCTTTGGTAGCCATGACAGGTTAGATGGACGAGAGTGGAAGTAATATGTTTTAGATCAATAGTAACAAACAAGTTCAGTGTTATTTGATGCAAGAACGGTCTACGAAAGACTTAACGCTGTCGCTGTTAGCCCAGGAAATGACAGAAACATCGAATCTAAACCAAGCTAAACGAGTGACTTTCAAAAGTTCAAACAAACATTATGCAAAGTATCATGAACTGCATTTCATACTCATAGATCTGTGGCAAGCACAACGCCTCATAAATCCGTTGACAGCGTACAAGGGATGGCCTCAGGCCAACAAACTTTATTACAGAGATGATTTTACTTAGCAGTCTGCTGGTTCACGTTGACCCTAGTCTAGAAGCAGAACAAGATCACCCTGATCGCCCATAGTAGCAGCAGTTGTAGACACCTCTTAGGCTTCGGCATACCTGTGATCACAGTTGGAAACGGGCAACTGATTAGATACTGTCGAGTTGATAAACATACCCGTCAATGCTTAAGAATACATGACAGCCACTCACCCCAGTTCCGAAAGCCTGAGGTGTGCCTCCTTGTAGTCCTCAAAGAAAGCCTTCTCATCCTACCAGAAGGAATAAAACATTTTCAGTATTGTGGTGCTCTTGCATATATCTATACAAACCAGTGAACTATACGGTGACAGGAAGACATACCGCAGCATATTTCTCCACAAGAGGGCGGAAGACAGGGTCAGTCAGCAGGGTTTTGTCACTAGGAAGCTGAAGAAGACCCTCCTTGTCACCACTCAGAAGCTCCCTGTGGAAACAAGTATGTTATATACAGATTTACAACTTAATCAAGAAACTGTGACTTGCCAAGAAACGAAGATCAAGCTACTAGAAGGCAGCATATCTTTAGAACTATAGTTCAGAAGAAATTAAGGGAGAGACATAAAGCTCAACCCACTTACGTGAAGTAAGTGTTATCAAACTTCAGAGGGTTCTTTGTCCAGGGTCCCTCAAAACCAGACCTCTCCTTGTGGCACCTTCCCTATATAAAATAACCCGAGCAAACTATGTTAATGTTTGCATACAGGGATCGAAGTACAGTACCAAAGCAGATTGAACAAATACGAAAACTGACCAGGGTGTGACCACCAGAGAGGGCAACAATATCCTGATCGCTCAAACCCATCTGCTTGCCGAAGACTTGCCTTAGGTGGTCAGAACCTGGTAGAACAGTAAAGAAAAGTCATCAGAAGTCAAGCAAACAAAACAATACAACAGAGCTTTCTTGCAACTTGAGCCAACAGGATAATGAAGACCATTTTATAACCAAATCTTCATCGATTTTCTTATCCAAGCAGTACATGGGAAAATTATTTTTCATGCAAATACACAACAAGGGGAAACCAGCAAAAAACATGAAAGGGGCAACCCAGCAAAGATATGAAAGAACCAATACTATATCCATGTGAAGATCTTTCAAGTTTCAACCATGTCGTTTCACAATGGAAGAACAAGCCATTTTTGTTGGTGAGCCAACATATACTTAACATTAGTAGCAACCAAAGCAATAATTCTATTTTACAAGCGTTTCAGGACAGTAATATTTATTTTATAGTGAATATTACACATTAAATTGCATGAAAATAGAGAGAGGGTTAGAATAGTACCCTTGGTTGCATCAGGAAGGCGACCCTCAGGAGGGGGCTGAGGCTTGTCCTGTAAATGGCATGGGGTTGGTTAAAAATGTGCACAGCAAGACAATAACAATGAAACAAATAAGACCTATCACTGAACTTTAACCCAGAGTACCCACAACAAATGTATGCTGGTTATCACAGATATGGAAAGTATCAAAACTGCTAGTCACAAGAGTTATGTCCTAATAGTTTAGGGTCTTCCCTTAAGCATGGTAAAAAACATAAATAGACTAATAATGTGAGTAATTTTGTTCCTGGCCCTCAGCCTTTACACCAGTGTCAAGTGGAAGTATAACTTGCACAAATGGTGCAATGTCATTGACATCAGGAACATATCAATCATGTCCACGAAGCTCTAACAAGATATCTCATAAATGTTTGTTTGATCAGTTGCTGCGACCCGGATTACAGGAATTAGCAAGGGAAAAAATGAGCTTTCCTCACAGGACTGTAGGCTATGAAACATTTTCCAACAAATATTTTCTGGAAAGCAAATAGAGTACAACATAATCTAATAATAACATACAAACAGGAAATCGGTATATTACAAGCACACAAATACAGCAACAGCATCAGACAGCCTTTGCAATTTTTAAAAGATAAAATTGGGGGGAATACACAGATGACTAGATGAGTACTATGAAACATATCAATATTTAATTACTCATGCATTCAGACGAACAAAAATGCACATTTTGACACAGACGTTTCACAATTTTGCGACTTTCTGAAAATGTATGATGTTACACACACGAACACGTGAGCCAACAATAACTGAATGCATATCACACAATAAAAACTGCATGCCACAGTAGGTGAGGTACAAGAAATTACAGTAATTCGTAAAATTTTGTACATCAAACCATATTATATCGCTATTATAAAAATATCAAACACACAGACGTCAAGGCTACTTAAACGAGACAGCGTCAGCATCAACACAATACAATAACAGACTATAATCCATGTTAAACTAGTAAGCCGCCGGCTATAGACTAATGTAGATGCTTTCTCCAATAACCAGCCACCAACCCATACACGAAAGCACATCATGACAAAGGTGCTGCTAGTTAAAAGCCTTAAACTTGGTACGTATCACCAAACTTTGTACACTGTCCATACCGAACTAAGTAAATCCTAAACCCCGAGGAAACTCCAAGGTAGAGAAAACTCACCTCCCTGCCTGGGTGGAAGGGGATGACGGGCCCACCGGACACCTCCACGGCGACAACCCCCGCGAGCTACACACAGGGGAGAAAAGATGTCACATCAAAATCAGAAACCACGTCCATCCATTCGACCAGATCTAATAAACGGAGCTCGCGTCGAACTCGAACCTGGTAGAGATCGGCGTAGGAGATGGTGGGGATCTCCTCCTTGATGGGCTCGAGCATCCGCACCGCGATGTCCAGCCCCGCGTTGGCGGCGTGCGCCTGCTCCGCGGGCTTCTTCATGGTCCCGAACGGGCCACCGGTCTTGGACGACACGTCGAACGTCCCCGCGGAGTGCCACCTGCGCCGTGGCCACAACAGATCAGGCCACGAAAAGGGGGGGAAAAAGGCCCGCGACAGTCGGAGCAGGGCTTACGCGAGGCGGAGCATGAGGGGGGAGCAGTTCTTCTCGGCGATGAGGGCGCGGAGCTTCTGCCTGGCCTTCTCGACGGCCTCCTGGTACTCGGCGCTGACGACCGGGTAGTTCTTCGCCATGGCGGCTGCGGCAGGGAGATTCTCACTGATCAGGGGATGGGAGGAGTGGAGAAGAAGACAGGCGAGGCGTATGGGGCGAATGGAAGCCACGCTCCACCCGGGGGTTTATACAGGGGCATGAGAAGGTTCTAGGAGGGCACCTCCTGGCCGTTGATCTGGGGTGATCTGCCGTGGGAACGGTGGTACATTTGGAGGCGCGTGATAGGCACGCTAGTGATGGCCAAGTGGGGGGAATGGAATCGGCTGCCTGTGTGTGCAGTTACGATTTTACCCGCTCTTTACGACGAGAGGGGACAGGTGGTGCGGATTTTGTGGTCATTTTACTGGGAAGCCCCATGCTCTTTTGTCTGCGACTGCAGTAACGGCGACGGTTCTTCACGGGCTGGTTGGACACGTGGCGTGCATTGATTGGTTCTGCCGCTGGAAGTAACGCCGGTCCGCTATTCCCGGCCTCTTTCTTGGGCAGTGTGCCTGGCCTGATCCGTTCACATCGTCTTCCATCGTTTGCCTCTTCACCTCCTACAGCTTACGAAAAAGTTTATTTTCCCTCGTGTATCGACTTTGTCGTCGTTGGCGAGCTCGGTTGAAACGTACCCCAGCAGTGGGTACACCTGATGACCTGACCATGTAGAACGGATGCGTTTCGCATCCAGCGGCTTTTGGTCTAATTTCTCATCTTCGTTTAGCAGGCCATGTAGATGCCTCTTCGTGGATTCGTTTCTCATTCTGAAGCTGCTCTCCTCAGGCGATTTTTTTTAAAATAATACACGAATTTTTTTAATTCCAGAAATAATACGCAGTTTTTATTTTTTTCAAAAATATTACCCAGTCGGCCCCGTCGAAACCGACAGGCCCTAATCGGCTTCGTCGAGACCGACAGGCCCCACTCGTCCACATGTAAGCCCCCAAGTATGCCTGGGTTATTACCACTGGCGTGTATAGATGAGTGCACGCCACTTGTAGGGAATACCAGTGGCGTGTATTTATGGGTGCACGCCACTAGTCGGCTTCGTCGAGACCGATTAGGGCTGTCTGCTTCGCCGTGACCGAGTAGGCCCTGTCGGCTCCGACGGGGCCGACTGGGTAATATTTTGAAAAAAATAAAAACTGTGTATTATTTCCGGAATTAAATAATTTTTGTGTATTATTTAAAAAAATTAGCCTCTCCTCAGTGTCTGTGTGCAAATTCTGCTCCCTAAGATCAAGTTCGCACTTGCGAAGTTGTTAAACAGTTCGACCTACAGCAGGAGACCAGGAATTATTGACAAAAAGACCACCTACGCGACTCAAGTGCCAAAAAGGACCATTTCGAAATGGAATTGACAAAAATAACGTGGTGGCAGGCCCGACAAGCGCCATGTGGCACTTGCCGCCTCCAGCCATGGAGGCAGGGCATGCCGCCACATGCACAGGCGGCATGTTGGGACCTCACGGAGACAAGAACAGGAAAAGGCAGCGGTGGGCCCCGCCGGCATGACTAACGACTGACGTGGTATCTGACATGGTATCGTTCTTTCTTGCTCCGACTGAACTGATTGATCCTTTGGCAGCCAGCATGAGAAAGGACTTTAACACTTGTAAAATGAGTACAAGGAGCGGCTGCTTTGCTGACAAACGCAACGTGAGAGAAAGGTGTCGCACATGCCGCATTAGGTCGTGGCAGCTGGGCCCACTTACCCCTTTTCCCGGTCCTAGCGATGTTAGATTCCGGTTTCAGTGGACGTGCGCCTGCGCCGGTGGCGGCAGGCCCCGCCGCTGTGCGGGTGGTGGCAATTGCCACGTGGCGCTTGCCAGACCTAGCGCCACGGTATTTTTGTCAATTTCACTCCAAAGTGGTCCTTTTTTAGCATCTCACTCGCGCATGTGCTCCATTTTGCCAAAAATTTGGAGACAAGAAGTTCCTCCTGGAAGTAAGAGCATCTCCACCGATACTTTCAATAGCCCTATTGGCGGCAACCAAAAAACACCCGCACCGGCGGTCCCAATAGGAAGCGGGAGCGCCGACAACTGCCAGCAACACAATCCACGTAGGCAACGTGCCACCAAGTCTCAGCCTCACAACTCTCCCACCTACCACTCTCACCTCCGGAACGAGATCCTCTAACTTTTCCCTCCCTAACTTTCTCTAACTTTGGGTTATTGACACGTGGGGCCTTCCACACGTAGGACCCACCTATCAGTGACTCAAAGTCAGGATTGGAAAGTCAGAGGAACCGGCTCCCTCACCTCCTGCTCTATTTCTCCCTCCACATCCCATCTTTCCCCCCACCATCGTCGATTCTCACCTCGCGCTACCGGCCAACACCGACCGCGCCTCCCGGCAAGCACCGCCGCCGCGGCGCGCGTGGTCGTCAGCTCCATGGCGAGCTTGGCCTCGACCACATCGGCGGCGCGGGGGAGGGGGGGGGAGCAGCCGCCGGGTACAGAAGCTACAAGAACTTGAGCTCGTATCTTGACGCCACGCGGGTGGCCAAGAAGGCGTGGTTCAAGCCTTGTACAAGGAGACCGAGAGGGAGCGGAGCAAGTACGCCATGACCCTCCAGCGGCCATCACGGCGCCGCTCCTGACGTCGTGACCATCACGACGCCGCTCCCGATGGGCAGGCGCCGTATCCGGAGAAGCAACACTCGCTTGGCAGCACTCCCTTGCCGTCATCGTGCATGTCCCATCAACGGCACACCCGGAGCCACGCAGCCGACGACATCGTGGAGATGGTCGCTCGACGGTGTTGTGGCTATTGGGAGTGGTTTATTGGGACTACCGGTGGGAGGCCATCACGATGCCGCTCCCGACGGCAGATGTCGTGGCCGGAGACGCAACACTCGCTTGGCAGCACTCCCTTATTGTCGTCATGTCCCAGCAACGACACACCCTGAGCCACACAGCCGATGACATCGCGGAGATGGTCGCTCGACAGTGTTGTGGCTATTGGGAGTGGTTTATTGGGACTACCGGTGGGAGCACTCTCTCGATTTTGTCCGGCAAGTGTTGTCGGCGCTCCCAATAAGTGTTGGACACTCTACTGAAAGCACCGGTGGAGATGCTCCGAGATACGAGATTAGGGCACTACTGAAGAAATCAACAAATGACCATGATCGACCTTGCTAAAGGAAAAAGCGAAGAATCATGTCGAATTGGCGTCCATTTCGGCTCAAAAGATGTTTCAAGATACCAAGGCAGGAAATCAGAGAAAGGCGTTTGACTGTCCACGGGACCTTGTCCGACCCGGTGGCGAAGCATACCTCGCCGGCGTAGAAGCATCTTCACCTACCGCATCGATCAAAGGCGAACGCATGCGACAAGGAGTAATGGCCACGCGGCGGAGCATCGAGTGAACCTGACGCCGATGCGTCCAGTAGTATTCAACTATCGCGCCATGCCGGCGGCGATGCCTCTCGCGGTCGCGCTCGCACGCCCGGACGGCGGGAAAATATAAGTTAACCTTCTCCGCTTGACTTTGATCAGTTGATGGACCGCATCATCACATAACACGTATTTCTATTTCTTGCGTTTCTTTCGTAATTTTTTTATTGCGAATTTGTTTCTTTCGTGCTTTCTATGCACGCACACCGCAATGACCTGAGAGTTAGTGAATCGAACACATCCTTAACCTAGAAATTAGCACTTTACTTTGAGTTGGATTGGTTCATCATTGTAGCGGACCTGCACTTAAAAATTGGCAAGATCTCTGTGTATAGTGCAAACCACTGGATCGATTCATTTGCACACACAGTTTGAGATGAAATATCACAACAAAGTATCAATTATTACACGTGGATCCAGTACTTAGGAAAATATCCATTACAAATTATATAGCACGAAGCTAGCTTTGAAAGAATAAAGCAGCGGAAATAAAAGTAGCAGTGAGTCTCCATCATCTTCATGTGGCACAGGCGAAACATGTTGGTTGCAGACTCGAAACTCTTAAACGAAATCTCACTCATCGTCGGAACAACCTGCAACAGGAAAAATGTTGCAACAAGGTGGGTCAGAACCACATAAAATGGAACTGGCAAGAGACACTCTGTGGACACTTAGTGGAATAACTCTAATAACCTATATGCATATTTAGGCTGGTGGAGTTCACGGCTATTTTGCATAAAGCCAAAATTTTCCTAACTCTTTGGAAAACAATTTTCTTCTAATCGAGACATCCATGGCATGAAAACCACTGTCTCATCTACCCTTGTTCACCCTTCATGTTTTACTTGAGAAGTTGGAATGTTGGGATCCTCCGTTGACGTCCTTGATTAGCTGCTCAAAATTGTCCGTAACCGGAGACACGGCTAAGTACTTAGTTTTGACACTCTCGAGAGGTTGTGCACGTTCACCATTAGACTTAACCAACCCAAAACTATCCCCACACTTCAATAGTGACCGGGGAAAAGAAGAAGGTTAAGACGAGATCATTCAGAAGCATTTTCCCACCCCATATTGGCCTGACGCGCTCCACCTACAATCCTCTACCACCACCTGTCAAGCCGGGATGAGTCCACGCAACTTATTCGATCAAGACAAAGCCCATATGACCAATGGCTGCACTGGAAGCAATCTTCACTTGGAGTAACTTCAGTCCCTTTGATCCCTGGGTGGCTTTCCGCAAGTGTGATTCATCCTCCCAAGTTAGGGAACCACGCATGGTCCATACTCCCAATTGGGGAATCTCATCTACAATTCATCCTCCCATGTTAGGGAACCACGTATGGTCCATACTCCTAAATGGGGAATTGCTATTCCAACCACCCACCCAGGAGTTTCATTTACTTAGTAGAATTTAGCCTTTTATAGAAAAATCTCATAGCATAGCATTTCAATAATTCTACTAAGATATAATAGGATTCTATACACATAGGAATGAGGGTGCTACTCTAAACAGTTTTAGCATAGCAAACATGCTTAAGAAAAATATTCTAACATGCATAGACAAAATAGTAGGAGATTTATGAATGTGTCACTTGCCTTGGCAACAAGAGGAGCAGGAATAGCAACCACCAACGTCTTCGTGACCCTCCGAATAATCTAACAAGAATATAAAACACCCAAATAAATATACAAATTCAAACAAGTGACCAAATACAAAAATATGACATGCATGAAAATGTAAAATTTACCACAACATAAATATAAAATAACTTTTAGTTCTCTGGTTGTTCTATATGCATGATGCCACAAATCAAATTTTATTAGTTTTCTTATTAGTAACAAAATTAAATTACTCAAATAAAGGTTACAACACAAATTCTAAAGTTTCTATATAAAAACATTTTATAAAATTTGGTAAATAACTCTACTGGACAGAGGACATCTATACAGAGCCTCTGCAATTTGAATCACTCAAAAAGGATTTGTAAAACTCTAGTTATGGCCTAAACAAGGAATATATGGTTCTGCAAAAAACAAGTTTGTGCACGTAACAAAAATTAACAAAAACTATACTAATGGATTCTACTCATTTTTCTGAATCCATAGACATCAAAATCACTAAATTTAGAGTTGTGGTTCAAAAGATATTGAATTTCAAAGATTGGATGAATTTCTGTCTAAAAACAGAAAATGAAAAAGAAACCGGGGCCACGTGGCGGCTCCCGATTAGCCGATACCGATTCGGTTAAAAGAATAAAACACGGCCGCCCGATCTAAATCTAACGATCCAGATTGGATCGACCTAAAAGGGGCGGCGCGGCCTCGCCGGAATTGTGGCGCCCCGACCCGACTGCTATACAGTGATGCCGAGTGTCACCGGTTAAGCGATACAACCGGAGGTTACGGGTTTACCAATCCCCGGCCAAAACCCTTGGCAGGCGTTGCTCGGAATTGATCACCGGCAACGTAACACCCCGATTGATGCCTTAACACAGGCTCAACTATCAATGCATAATAGAGAGATCAAGACTTGTGGAACAACTGGCACATCACAGACTCTACGACACAAATCATTATAGTTCAACTCTTGTAATAGAGAAAGATAGCAAGTTACAACCAGAGGTCACAGACCCAACATTACAACATGCGGAAACGAATTAGGTTGTTCTAAACAACAAGAACCAAATTATGGCCTAAGAGGCCTGCAGATAAACATCCAGCGCCAGTTGTTCCGGGATGTCCCAAGCTGCCACCTGGGAACCCCAGACTACTCGTCGACGTCCACAAAGAACTCACCTTCGAGGTCGGTGAAGTCCCCCTCTGAAACAAAACAAACGACGTTGAGTCCGACGAACTCGCAAGATTATATATAGAGCTTTAGCTCGATGAGGCTTTCAAGGTTTTATGGCTGTTTTGCATAAAGCTGATTTTATTTATGAAAACATAACTCCATGGCATCGACTATTCAGAGTATTTTTAAAAGGGGTAAGGAGTAACTCTTTTCTCTTGATAACCTTTCTCATCATCAACCACAGTACCTGTTTCACCAAGGCACCTCCCCGAATCACCCTCGAGGAAGTCAACCTTACAATCTTGAGTGGTACCTTTAGTACCCAGCTTTTAATCATTCCGTTCAAGTTATTCTATGATCTTACCTTCACTTCCCAAGTCATCCATAACCGCGGACACGGTTTTTCGAAAAGATTTACCCTGCAGGGGTGTACAATGTTTACCACGCGTACCGTCCGGCCCATTGCCTGATCATTAGCTCTCTTTCGTGGAAAGTCGGCTGGGTGGGAGCGGTGTCGACTTCTCCCCCGTTAAGGACTTTCCAGGATCATCAGTGGCGGTAGGACAAGAGGTACCTCCAGCACCCTGTCCCGCGGCCACTTATTTTCCTGACACCACCATCCTCATCTCAGTTCATCCCACCATCATCACGCACGCGCAAATGGAAGCCCGAACTAGAGGACCCTGGCTAGTCCCGCCCGAGTTATTTAGTCTATGAGGGTTCCTGCAATTGCATAGGCCTCACGCATGGTTGCACGCTCAGTCTTGGTTCAAGAGATAAAAACTCGCACCTAGGCGGCGAGAACGAGACAAAACACCACAACCACAGTGGCCTCTCATCCCCACCTTTAAGCATTTTATTACCTGTCACCACAATTTCCTCCACCATCATCCAAACATTTCCACATCTGTTCCCAACATGACATACCCGTCGGACGGATAAACATTTAACTAAGCATGGCTAAGCATCAACATTGCATAGTAAGTATCTCCGGCCAACAATACAAACCTATGGATAATAGGAGGGAAACATGTATTGGCATCGGAATCTTAATGCAACTATAGGATACTCTAATCCAATAAAATTGACATTTAGAACCGCATGCAATATTACAGTGGAGAAAATATTTGCGGAAATATAGGATAAGATATGCTCAGAAGGGGATTACGCTTGCCTTGTTGATACGGCTGGTAGTAGGGATCGTCACGAAACTGTGGGGGCACTTCCACTCCTTGATCTACCGATGCACAAACAATATCGGAGAGGAACAATCAAAACCACGGATAACATCGGTGCAATGCGCAAACACCTGATGCCATGACATTTTAAATCCCTGGGAGGAGGATGATTCAACTATTCAAATTAATCGGAGTTCGGGTGCTTAGAGCGGCGCATCCCGGATATACCGTGGAATTAGGTCATGAACCTTCTTTTACTTGTTGATTAAGCAAGATGAAACGCTATGGTGCACTTGGATATGAGATGTCATGATCAGATGATGAAATGCAGGGTTTCGGTGATTTAATATACATGATAACCATTTAAAAGGTTTGTTCACGAATTTCCAGACATTTGGGTATATTACACGCATTTTATGATGTCCCGATAAAAGTTGTTACATTTCTAAATTCCTCCTTTAAATATGCCCTGAATATAATTTAACCCAACACAACACCATATTTAACCAAAATAAAAAGAGCAAAAGTTTTTTTGGTACTGGACCAAATCGGAAATTCCAATGTTTCCCAAATCGGAATATCCGATCGAACTATAGACCAGAAATTTGGCTAAGGACCGTAGACCTCCAGCACTGGACATACTCGGAAATTCCGAAGTTCCCAGGCTCAGATTATCCGATGAGCGCTGCGGGGATGGAATTCGACTAAGGAACGAGAACATCTCGCACTGGATGTACTCGGAAAATCCGATTGTGCCGGCGCCGGAATATCCGAGCGGTGCGGCTGCGCACGGCGACGTGCGGTGCAACGGCGAGCTACGGCGAGGGATGGAGGGTGGAGGGGTCACGAAGGACGGGACGCTCACCCTGAGCACGTTAGAGGAGACGGCGTGGTCGGGGGTGGACCACAGCGGCGGCGCGGAGCTCGACGGTGCTCTGCCGTGGTCGTGGAAGAAGAGGACGGCGCGGTCGATTTACGGCCTCCCGGCTCAATTCCTTTGGCGGGGAAGTAGGAGGCGATGCGGCGGAGCTGTTGGCGGTCCTGGCTTGGCTCGGGGAGCTCCCGAACGACGGCGATGTGGCGGCGACGGCGCGCTCGCGTGCGGCTCCGTGGAGAGAGAGTTGGGGAACGAGAGGAGAGAAACTCGGGGGAGGGAGCAGGTGAGCAGGTGGGGCTCGTGGTGGTGCTCTCCTTGCAGGGGAAGGCCGAGAGGGGGGCCCGGGCGTCGCGCGAGCGGCGACGGCATGGCCACGGCGCACTGTGGCGCGTGGCTACAGGAAGGAGAAGGAACTTTTGCGAAAACCCCTGTAAACTTTGTTTCCATCACGGATAGGTCCTTTTTCCTTTTTTAACAGAAATTCAGTAGCACCTTTCTAGATTTAATTGAGGCACTAAACAATTTTAGAAAAATATGGCAAAATTTGTGTAGCCTCCCCACATTGTGAAGAAGCTCCACAAAAATTGGTTTCTCAAGATAAAAAAGTTTTGCACCACTTTTGTTCATAGGTTTCATTTATGGCAATTTTCTAAATTCCCCAAATTATAATCTTTTAGGAATTTTAGAGCAAGACCAAAATAGTATTTTGAACTCTTGGAACTTCCTTGACAAATATAAGATGTCAAAGTAATTTGTGTTTTGAAAATTGAGTGCCTTCATTGATTTGGGAAGTTTGTGTTGAAGCAAGTTTGGCATTTTGGTTTTCAAATGGTGCTAAACCAACCACAATTTCCTAACCCAACACAATTCCCTAGCAACAACATAGATGCATGGATGCCATGATGCAAGGAACACAAAAGTGGAAAAATACACAGGTTTTTAGGTTCTCAACTTTGGGCTGTTACAATTCTACCCCTCTTACAGGAATCTCGTCCCGAGATTCTAAGGTTGCGGAAAGAAGTCGGGATACTCCTCACGAAGACTAGACTCTCTTCCCAAGTTGCTTCTTCCTCGGAATGGTGAGACCACTGAACTTTGAGGAACTTGGTAGTCTTGTTACGGGTCTTCTTTCGGCTTCATCCAGGACACGGATAGGATGCTCGCGATAAGTGAGATCTTCCTGGAGATCCAGCTCCTCATGATTGACCCCATGGATAGGATCTTTAAAACACCGGCGAAGTTGGGAGACATGAAACACATCATGTACATTTGGAAAGATGACCGGTAACTCCAACTTATAAGAAAGATCTCCTCGCTTGGCCAGAACGGTGAAAGGGCCAACATAGCGGGGCCAATTTCCCTTTGATACCGAAGCGGCGAACGCCACGAAGGGGAGAGACACGGAGATAAGCTTTATCACCAATTTCATAGTGAATTTCCTGATGGTGCTTATCATAGTAGCTCTTTGCCTAGACTGAGCAATCTTCAGATTCTCCCGTATGATTCTAACCTTCTCCTCAGCTTCATTGATAATATCTGGACCAAAGAGTGCCCTCTCTCCGGTCTCGGACCAATTTAGAGGAGTGCGGCATTTTCTTCCATAGAGAACCTCAAATGGAGCCATGCCCAGACTAGCTTGATAGCTATTGTTGTAGGAGAACTCCGCGAAAGGGAGATACTTTTCCCAATCCTTGCCAAAAGAGATTACACATGCCCTAAGCATGTCTTCCAAAACTTGGTTCACTCTTTCGGTCTGACCATCAGTTTGAGGATGGAACGCGGTGCTGAAGTTGAGACGAGTTCCCATAGCAGTTTGGAAACTAGTCCAAAACTTGGAGGTGAATAGGCTTCCACGATCAGAAATTATCTTCTTGGGAACGCCGTGAGGACGACGATACGAAGCATACAGGTCTGCCAACTTGGCAGCTGTAATGTCCACACGAACGGGGAGGAAGTGAGCCACTTTTGATAGTCGATCAATGATGACCCAAATGGCATCATTCCCTTTGGAGACTTCGGCAGACCAGTAATGAAGTCCATACCAATTTCATCCCATTTCCACTCGGGAATAGCAATAGGGTGAAGAGTGCCGGCAGGCCTTTGATGTTCAGCCTTTACCCGTCGACAGGTGTCGCATTCAGCAACATACTTGGCAATTTCTCGTTTCATCCGAGTCCACCAGAATTGTGGTCGAAGGTCTTGGTACATTTGGTACTACCGGGATGAATAGAGAGAGGAGATTCATGAGCTTCTTGGAGGATCAGCTCCCTCAATTTTCGTTTCTTTGGCACCACCAAGCGGTCACCAAAATAAACAACTCCGGATTCATTGACAGAAAAACATTTGGCCTTCCCGCTAGCAATGTTCTCCTTGATTTTTAGAATACCCTTGTCACGCTTTTGAGCATCCTTAATCTGGTCTACAAGAGTAGATTTGATCTCCAGATTTGCAAGGTAGCCAGAGGGAACCAATTTCTAAGTTCAAACGGGAGAACTCTTCATGGAGGGCAGGTTGGGCCTTCAATCATCAGATTGTTGCAATAGACTTCCGACTAGCGCGTCAGCCACGACGTTTGCTTTGCCGGGTTGATAGTTCAGACTCACATCATAGTCCTTGATTAACTCCAACCAACGCCTTTGCCTGAGATTTAAATCCGGCTGGGTGAAGAGGTACTTCAGACTCTTGTGATCCGAGAAGATCTCGCAACGGTTACCAAACAGGTATGGTCTCCATTGCTTCAAAGCATAGACCACCGCGGCAAGTTCTAGATCATGAGTTGGGTATTGTGCTCATGCGGCTTAAGTTGGCGAGAAGCATATGCCACCACATGGCCATCTTGCATTAGCACACAGCCCAAGCCTTGCAGAGAGGCGTCACAGAAGACGACGAAATCCTTGCTGTGTCCGGCAGGACAAGCACAGGAGCGGAGGTGAGTTTGGCTTTCAGTGTTTTGAAGCTCTCTTCAGCTTCGGCCGTCCATACGAACTTTTTATCCTTCTTGAGAAGGTCAGTCAGGCCTTGGCTATCTTGGAGAAACCTTCGATGAATCGGCGGTAGTAACCGCCAATCCGAGAAAGCTACGAATGTCCTTGACTGACATTGGAGTTTTCCAATCCAAATGGACTGAATCTTGTCGGAATGACAGCCACACCATTAGCGGATATCACATGACCAAGGAAGACAAGATTATCCAACCAAAACTCACACTTGGAGAACTTGGCATAGAGGCGGTGTTCTCGAAGTCGTGTCAGAACCAACGAAGATGTTCGGCATGCTCTTCATCGGTTTTGGAATAAACGAGGATGTCATCAATGTAAATGACGACAAACTTGTCAAGATAATCCATGAAGATGGAGTTCATGAGCCTCATGAAAGTAGCTGGAGCATTGGTGAGCCAAAGGACATGACGGTATACTCATATGAGCCATACGAGTAACAAATGCCGTCTTTGGAATATCCTCCTTTCTGATTTTTATCTGATGGTAGCCTGACCTCAGATCCATCTTGGAGAATAGTTGCACCAGCTAACTGATCCAACAGATCATTGATGCGAGGAATAGGATACTTGTTCTTGATTGTCACCGCATTCAACGGTCTATAGTCAGAGACTAGACGAGGCACGGTAGAATCCCTCTTCTTGACAAAGAGTACCGGACAACCCCAAGGTGAACTGCTAGGCTGGATGAAATCCTTCGCTAACAGCTGATCAATTTGCTCTTTCAACAGAGCCAACTCTTCCACCGGCATACGGTAGGGCTTCTTGGAAATTGGAGCTGTACCGGGAAGTAGATCTATGACAAACTCCACACTTCGGTCAGGAGGCATGCCAGGCAATTCTTCCGGGAACACATCCGGGAAGTCACACACCACGTGTATGTCCTGGATTTCAGGAGGGGATTCGCCTTCCATAAAGCAAAGGAGAATCTCAGGTGAGTTGGGTATGATGAGGATGGAGGTCTTGATAGTGCAGACCAATACTTCACATGTCACCGGAAGAATTGGTCACGGTGACGGTCTTGGCAGCACAGTCGAGATTAGCCGGTATTTGGCTAGCCAGTTCATGCCCAGTATGACATCAATGCCACTTGACCTCAGAGCTACCAAAGCGAAAGGAAAAGAGTAGTAACCGATAGTAATCTGGACTTCAGGAGTAACCCCATCGGTTTGCCATTTGGAGCCAGGAGTGGAGATCCCAAGGGACGCTCATTTTCTCGAACGGTATTTTGTGGTCTTTTGCAAAAGCTATGGATATGAATGAATGCGATGCTCCAGATCAAACAAAACTGTAGCAAGATTGTTGTTGATTCGTAGCTCACCCATAAGGACGCGGGGTCCTCTTCAGCTTCTTCAGCAGAGACGTGGTTCAGGCGACCACGCACAATAGGTCCAGCCTTGCCAGGGAGTGGCAGGGGCTCGTGCAGGAGTTACGTGAGAGGTGCCTTCTGGGGGCACTCCCTGGAGTAGTGGCCAGCCTGGCCACAGTGTAGCAGGTGAGTCCAGGTGGAGCAG
Source organism: Poa pratensis (assembly GCA_947311845.1). Lineage (NCBI taxonomy): Eukaryota > Viridiplantae > Streptophyta > Magnoliopsida > Poales > Poaceae > Poa > Poa pratensis. The sequence goes on along the minus strand of CAMZMU010000096.1, from coordinate 71,249,482 downwards.
GTAGCATAGGACGGTACCCACTCCCGCCTACCCCAAGTGTCGAAGTAGTGGGGCGCGGAGGGGTGGCCTGTATCCGCGGCCCTCGGCATGAATGGAGCACGCGGCACAGCTGTAGGGAACAAACACCCTGCGCTTCTTGCTCTCAGAACCCGAGGAACTCTGGTGGTCCCCGTGTGCGGGCCTCTTGGAAGCCTCAAGTTCCTTTCTTCCTTGCTCAAGAGTAAGAGCCTGGTTGAACAGCTCCTGATAGGTCTGGAACCTGAAGGGCAACAACTCATAGCGGAGCTGCGGCGTAAGACCCTTGCGGAACAGCTCTTGCTTGTCAGCATCATTGGTCACGTCCCTTGGGGCGTAACGAGAGAGATGGTTGAACTCACGACCATAAGTGCGGAGGTCCATCCGTCCCTGTTGCAAATCCAGGAACTCCCTCCTCTTCAAATCCATGATCGGCTGGGAATGTACTCCGCACGGAAGGCAGTGCGGAAATCAGCCCAAGTGAAGACATGGTTGGCTGGAAACAAGCCACATGGCTTTCCCACCAACAGCCAGCTGCACCAACCAAGAGGTAGGTGGCAAAGTTGACTTGCTCGGCCACTGGGACATGCAGCGCGGAGAACTTGCGCTCCAGAGCGCGAAGCCAATCATCAGCTTCCAGTGGCTCCTTAGCATCAGCAAAGTGGGTGGCTGCGAACGCAGGAACTCAGTGAGAGTGTTGCAGCCATTCCTCTGTGCATTTTGCTGCACCAACTGCTCAAGCAACGCTCATTGCGCCCACGGTTCTCCTCAATGGCCATCAAGACCTGAGCCATCGAGGGTGGTGGCGGTGGTTCCTCCTCATTGTGGTTACCACGGCCTCCTCGAGCCATTCTGGAGATTTACAATGACACAGTTAGTATCCATCTCCGAATGGTTAAAACAATAGCATTAGCGTCTCTAAGTACACAGACTAGGGACGATAATACTTTGTGAAAAGAATCAACAAGATAGAACTTGGGTCAAAGATCAGCATCATGTACTACTAGCGGGTTTCAGAGTTAAGAAACCATGTGATTCAACACACTCTAGTTGGCACAATCCGGGACCTTATGTTCAAGTCCTTGGGTTAAAACCCAACAATACTGTGGATAATCACTTACTCCTTGTTGGGTAACATGTTCAAACATCTGAGTTGATTTGGGATCGTAACGCAGCGGGAGCAACCAGACACATAACACTAAAGGTAGAACCCAACCCGTTTCTAATGATTTTGAAGTAACAGACGAGGAGTAAAACTTTAACTCAAATCGAGATAAGATTGCTCCGAGATTAGAGGGTAACCAGTAAGGAGTAAAAAGAATCCTAAGATGGTTTTCACAACTCATTTTTAGGTTAAAAATATTTTCAAAACACTAGACTCAACGACCAGTAGAAGGGTTTCCTACAGGCAGTACTGCTCTGATACCAACTTGTGGCGCCCGACCCGACTGCTATACAGTGATGCTGTGTCACCGGTTAAGCGATACAACCGGAGGTTACGGGTTTACCAATCCCCGGCCAAAACCTTTGGCAGGCGTTGCTCGGAATTGATCATCGGCAACGCAACACCCCGATTGATGCCTTAACACAGGCACAACTATCAATGCATAATAGAGAGATCAAGACTTGTGGAACAACTGGCACATCACAGACTCTACGACACAAATCATTATAGTTCAACTCTTATAATAGAGAAAGATAGCAAATTACAACCAGATGTCACAGACCCAACATTACAACATGCGGAAACGAATTAGGTTGTTCTAAACAACAAGAACCAAATTATGGCCTAAGAGGCCTGCAGATAAACATCCAGCGTCAGCTGTTCCGGATGTCCCAAGCTGCCACCTGGGAACCCCAGACTACTCGTCGACGTCCACAAAGAACCACCTTCGAGGTCGGTGAAGTCCCCTCTGAAACAAAACAAACGACGTTGAGTCGACGAACTCGCAAGATTATATATAGAGCTTTAGCTCGATGAGGCTTTCAAGGTTTTATGGATGTTTTGCATAAAGCTGATTTTATTTATGAATACATAACTCCATGGCATCGACTATTCAGAGTATTTTTAAAAGGGGTAAGGAGTAACTCTTTTCTCTTGATAACCTTTCTCATCATCAACTACCATCATCAACCACAGTACCTGTTTCACCAAGGCACCTCCCCGAATCACCCTCGAGGAAGTCAACCTTACAATCTTGAGTGGTACCTTTAGTACCCAGGTTTTAATCATTCCGTTCAAGTTATTCTATGATCTTACCTTCACTTCCCAAGTCGTCCATAACCGCGGACACGGCTTTTCGAAAAGATTTACCCTGCAGGGGTGTACAATGTTTACCACGCGTACCATCCGGCCCATTGCCTGATCATTAGCTCTCTTCCGTGGAAAGCCGGCTGGGTGGGAGCGGTGTCGACTTCTCCCCCGTTAAGGACTTTCCAGGATCATCAGTGGCGGTAGGACAAGAGGTACCTCCAGCACCCTGTCCCGCGGCCACTTATTTTCCTGACACCACCATCCTCATCTCAGTTCATCCCACCATCATCACGCACGCGCAAATGGAAGCCCGAACTAGAGGACCCTGGCTAGTCCCGCCCGAGTTATTTAGTCTATGAGGGTTCCTGCAATTGCATAGGCCTCACGCATGGTTGCACGCTCAGTCTTGGTTCAAGAGGTAAAGAACTCGCACCTAGGCGGCGAGAACGAGACAAAACCACAACCACAGTGGCCTCTGATGCATCCAAAATGCATCTATTTTTCCAAGCACTTTGCCTCATAATTTGCTCCGGAATCTTCCCATATTTGAATAAAACTTCTTAATCTGACGCTGTTTTTAGTAAAGTCTCTTTTCTGGCTATTTCTGCAGGAAATAAAATCGGGGAAAATTACCACGTCAATTTTTATGGAAAAGGAGGACAATGGACAAAAGATGGACACGAGGAAGCGCTCGAGGGCCAAATGGGTGGGCCCCACGTGGCCCCTGTACCTGGCCGCGTGGGCCCAGCCCAAATGGGCCTCGGGCGCCGCCTCGCCTTCGGTCTTCGACGTACCCCCTCATATATACGAAAAAGTGCTTGCCCTAGGAGCAGAGGAGTTTTCGCGAAACAGAACGCCGCCACCATCACGATCTTCGTTTCAGGGACAGATTGATCCAGGATTTCTCCTCCGGTGGTGGGATCCGGAGACCGTCTTCACCGCCATCTCCACCGCCTTCATCTCCATCGACCATGAGCTCCCTCTCCATCACCATGTGTGAGTAGTCCGCTGTAGGCATGTGAGGTGGATGGGGATTGGATGAGATTGATAATGTAATGCTACCCGTTGTTCGGGATTTTAGGGTTTTATCTTGAGGATACTTTTGTATTTTGTTGATGCACTCTTGCTATGTTTAATACTTGCTACTAGGGGCCGAGTGGCATGATTTCAGTACTGAACTTATATTGCCCCATCATATATTTGAGTTTGGTATTTATCTGCAAAGTGTATCACCTGCTATTATGTTGAACCTGCGAACACTAAACGTGACATATAGGGAAAACAAGGGGGAGATGTTTTAGTTTGAGGATTCTATGTGTTCATGAAGTGTTAATGCATTGTTCCGGTCTATTCGAAAGGGTAGACCTTAATTACCTGTAGTTCCAAGTTGGCCCCGGTGAAATGGGCAGGTTGGACAATAGATGTTGTGCAAATTCTCTTGGTTAGTACGCACAACTAAATATGGAACACATACCTACATATATCGGAGTTAGAGATAGGTCCCATTGTTATTTGTTTTTTATTATATGATCAATCTCATTCTTGCAACACCCCGCTATCACCTCATGCCTACGTTTTAAATCTCTGAGTTACACTTTTACTTTTCCGGTGAAAACTGGGAAACACTTGTTCACCGCTACTGTTCTGCTTGCTACTTGAATCATACTACTGCCATCACTATTACTGCTGGAAGTTATTGATATACAGGTGTGGTTGAGAGTGACGCCTCAATTGCCAAGGTCTTATTGATATTCTTGTATTCCCATCGAGTCGAACTATAAATTTGGGTAATACTTCCCAACGAAGACTTCAACGATCCCCTATACTTGTGGGCATCAGCCTCTCATCCCCACCTTTAAGCATTTTATTACCTGACACCACAATTTCCTCCACCATCATCCAAACATTTCCACATCTGTTCCCAACATGACATACCCGTCGGACGGATAAACATTTAACTAAGCATGGCTAAGCATCAACATTGCATAGTAAGTATCTCCGGCCAACAATACAAACCTATGGATAATATGAGGGAAACATGTATTGGCATCGGAATCTTAATGCAACTATAGGATACTCTAATCCAATAAAATTGACATTTGGAACCGCATGCAATATTATAGTGGAGAAAATATTTGCGGAAACATAGGATAAGATATGCTCAGAGGGGGGATTATGCTTGCCTTGTTGATACGGCTGGTAGTAGGGATCGTCACGAAACTATGGGGGCACTTCCACTCCTTGATCTACCGATGCACAAACAATATCGGAGAGGAACAATCAAAACCACGGATAACATCGGTGCAATGCACAAACACATGATGCCATGACATTTTAAATCCCCGGGAGGATGATTCAACTATTCAAATTAATCGGAGTTCGGGTGCTTAGAGGGGCGCATCCCGGATATACCGTGGAATTAGGTCATGAACCTTCTTTTACTTGTTGATTAAGCAAGATGAAACGCTATGGTGCACTTGGATATGAGATGTCATGATCAGATGATGAAATGCAGGGTTTCGGTGATTTAATATACATGATAACCATTTAAAAGGTTTGTTCACGAATTTCCGGACATTTGGGTATATTACACAGATTTTATGATGTCCCGATAAAAGTTGTTACATTTCTAAATTCCTCCTTTAAATATGCCCTGAATATAATTTAACCCAACACAGCACCATATTTAACCAAAATAAAAAGAGCAAAAAGGAACAAGAAAGTTCTTTTGGTACTGGACCAAATCGGAAATTCCGATGTTTCCCAAATCGGAATATCCGATCGAACTATAGACCAGAAATTTGGCTAAGGACCGTAGACCTCCAGCACTGGACATACTCGGAAATTCCCAAGTTCCCAGGCTCGGATTATCCGATGAGCGCTGCGGGGATGGAATTCGACTAAGGAACGAGAACATCTCGCACTGGATGTACTCGGAAAATCCGATTGTGCCGGCGCCGGAATATCCGAGCGGCGCGGCTGCGCACGGCGACGTGCGGTGCGACTGCGAGCTACGGCGAGGGATGGAGGGTGGAGGGGTCACGAAGGACGGGACGCTCACCCTGAGCACGTTAGAGGAGACGGCGTGGTCGGGGGTGGACCACAGCGGCGGCGCGGAGCTCGACGGTGCTCTGTCGTGGTCGGGGAAGAAGAGGACGGCGCGGTCGATTTACGGCCTCCTGACTCAATTCCTTTGGCGGGGGAGTAGGAGGCGATGCGGCGGAGCTGTTGGCGGTCCTGGCTTGGCTCGGGGAGCTCCCGAACGACGGCGATGTGGCGGCGACGGCGCTTGCGTGCGGCTCCGTGGAGAGAGAGTTGGGGAACGAGAGGAGAGAAACTCGGGGGATGGAGCAGGTGAGCAGGTGGGGCTCATGGTGGTGCTCTCAGAAATTCAGTAGCACCTTTCCAGATTTAATTGAGGCACTAAACAATTTTAGAAAAATATGGCAAAATTTGTGTAGCCTCCCCACATTGTGAAGAAGCTCCACAAAAATTGGTTTCTCAAGATAAAAAGTTTTGCACCACTTTTGTTCATAGGTTTCATTTATGGCAATTTTCTAAATTCCCCAAATTATAATCTTTTAGGAATTTTAGAGCAAGACCAAAATAGTATTTTGAACTCTTGGAACTTCCTTGACAAATATAAGATGTCAAAGTAATTTGTGTTTTGAAAATTGAGTGCCTTCATTGATTTTGGGAAGTTTGTGCTGAAGCAAGTTTGGCATTTTGGTTTTCAAATGGTGCTAAACCAACCACAATTCCCTAACCCAACACAATTCCCTAGCAACAATTCCCTAGCAACAACTTAGATGCATGGATGCCATGATGCAAGGAACACAAAAGTGGAAAAATTACACAGGTTTTTAGGTTCTCAACTTTGGGCTGTTACAGGAACCCTAGCTAGCGCGGTGGCCGACGTCGGTGACGCGCGTTCCGGCTCAACTAGAGGGGGGAGGGAGGGGGCTTTTGGTACCGTTGGAGAGAGGAGGACGAAGCGGGCTCGGTGGCGCGGTGGTCAGCGTCGAGATGCCCCGGTGCGCCTCCAATTCCTCGCCGGAGTTGGAGGAGGCGGCGTCCCGATGCGGTCGCGGATGAACTCGTCGGGTTGCTGCGAGAAGGAGCACCAAATGGTGTCAAAATGATGCGCACGGACAAAAGGGAAAGGAAGGGGGTGATGAGATGGCTCGGGGAGGCCGGGATTCGCCGGTACCGTGGTCGACGGCGGCGGCGGACGGCGGCACGGCGAGCTCTCGTGCGCGCAGCCTGGTGGCGTGGAGCTAGGGTTTTCTAGGGCACATGAGAGAGGACGAGGTGGGGGTCTTGTTGGCGCAGACGGAGAGGGAAACGGCTGAGTAAATCGCCGTAATCAATCCGATTGATTTCGGCTATTTCTTGCCGTGGTCATGGCGTGATTTGGGGAGAAGATGGTTGCCGCGTCGGGGATGACAGGTAGGGCCCACCTGGCAGTGAGAGAGAGGGAGAGAGGGGCCGGGTTGACTGCTTGCTGGGCTGGGCCGTGCTGCGCTGCGCGTGAAGGAAGATGGGCTCAGCCCATTTTAGCTTTTCTCCATTTTTTGGTACTATTTTCCTTTTTCTGTCTTTTACTTTTTCAAATAACTTTTAGAATATGAAACAAAGGGATTCAAAATAATTTGAATAATTTTTGTAATAATATGCTTTATTCAAACATACTGTTTGGGAAAACTTTTCTACAAAATAAATTACCAAAATACCCTTGGGCACTTAATAGGTAATTTATTTGCTATTTCTCAAGTTTTCAATCTAAATTATATCTTTTCCACATAATTTTAAGAAAATACTTTTTAGGAAGCTTATTCTAAAAGGAACACTTGGGCATTAATCTGGACATCAAATAAATTTCATAAAAATCAAAATAAACCATAGAGCATAATAAAGCCCATATATTATTTTCTCAAATTACCCTATATATAAAAGTAGGAAGAAATCACTTCCAGTTAGACCCTCCACGTCGCCCGAATAACAGCACCCGTCCGATCGAAGCGTCCGACGGCCTGGATGTCTTTAAAAATCGTGCAACCTATAGTGTTACTGTAGCTCGGCAATTTCTTCCAATCGCGCGCTGCCACGTCGCGCTTCAGCACGTCATTTTACAAAAAAAACGCCCGCAAAGGACTTTTTTGCAATTTACAGAAACGTCAGGGGCTTCCGAGCAAAAACATCTGCACACCTCTCTTCTTCTCTCCTCTCTCTCTCTCGCATGACCGCAGCGTCGCCGGCGCCGCCGACGCTCACGCTCGCCGCTACGGCCCTTCCCGTTCATATCGAAGGACATGGGGAGGTTCGCCGTTGTCGCTTCTCCCTCCTCGCTGAATTTCATGAGCTGAGACGCCGCGCCGCCACCGGAATCAACGCCGCCGTCGCACTGTCCCTTCGCCGCGTCCGTGCGCCGCAGCCGCCGCTCCGGCGATCCAAATCAGGCGGCGCAACCGCTCCCTACTTCCCTGCCACCCCGCGCTCATGCGCCTCCAGCAAGCTGAAGCGCGGAACCCGTCTCGCGGCGGCGCGACGCCGGCGAGATCGACGCCGCGGCAGTGCCACTGCAGTACACTGCTGACGTCATTACGACGTCAGCGTGGGCCCAGGCTGTCAGAATTTTTTTCCATAGGAATTTTTTTCCTGAAAATACGAAATTCCTGTCAAGTGGGCCCCACTTACTTACAAAATTTTCACAAATTCAATAACTTTAAATTTAATTTATACATTTATGTTTACAATTCAAAATAATAATTACAAAAAATACTAAAATTCAAAGAATCCATATCTTGAAAACAACAATTATAAAAAATGTTGAAATTCAAAAAAATCGTACCTTTCAAACTACACTTCAAAATAATACAAACAATATATCAACAATTATAGGGAAAATATCAAAATTTATACGTTTCAATCTACAATTCAAAATAACAATTATAAAAATACTTATATTCAAAAAATTCATATATTCAAAACACCAATGCAAAATAATATAAACAACATATCAAAAAATAAATTAAAAATGCGAAATTCCTGTCAAGTGGGCCCCACTTACTTACAAAATTTTCAGAAACTCAATAACTTTAAATTTAATTTATACGTTTCAGTTTACAATTCAAAATAATAATTATAAAAAACACTAAAATTCAAATAATCCATATCTTGAAAACAACAATTATAAAAAATGTTGAAATTCAAAAAAAATCGTACCTTTCAAACTACACGTCAAAATAATACAAACAATATATCAACAATTATAGGAAAAATATCAAAATTTATACGTTTCAATCTACGATTCAAAATAACAATTATAAAAATACTTAAATTCAAAAATTCATATATTCACAACACCAATGCAAAATAATATAAACAACATATCAAAAAAAAATTAAATTTGAAATTTTATAAATTATCAAGCTTACCGCACAAAAAACATTCTAAAATTCAATTTGCTAAAAAAACAAAAAAAGAGATACTCTAAAATATAAATACCTCACATAAATAATGGATGCCTCAGAATAAAAAAAAAGGCACATATGAATAATTCAACTTGCTAAATATTTTGAAATATGCAGAAATACATCGAAATGACCGTGAAGAAAAAAAAGGTACCAAATTTGAAACATAAACTTTTCCCAATTACATTTATTTCCAAACTTACACAAATTTAGAACACCACTAATTTTTACCTATTTTCCAAACGTATTTTCCAAATTATATTTCTCACCTTTTAATAAAATTGTTATAGTCTTAGAATAGCATAAAAATATGGAGCTCCTCACATTTTTAGTTTTAATTTCATAATTTCTTTTACCACAACGACAATTAAAGAAAGTTTAAGAATTTTATACAAAACTCTACTTATTTAAACATGATATTCACGTCAACTACAAAATTTCGAAGTACAGACAATTTTTAACCATAAAATTTCTTTGCATTTCAAAAAAATTCAAATCTTCACACCTATTAAATGTCAACATTTCCAAATTTAGATTTAACGAAAAACGCGCGGCATAGGCCGCGCTAATATACCTAGTATGGTTTAAAGTGGAACTAAAATTCCAGCTTTTGAAATTTTAAATGCAAACAAAGCAAGGAGATGATGAATGCATGCATGCTTTTTGGATTTTTAAAAACAAATATATATAGTTTTCAAAAGTTTTTGATTTTTTTGATTTTTAAACATTTTAAAAATCTTGGAATGTTACAGTCATTATGCAAACTCTACTGGTCTACTCATAGAGCAGCACCGACCTACAGAAGAATAGTTGGGCGTACCAGGCTAGATTAGATCAACTAGCTAAATACCCGTGCGTTGCAACGGAGATAAAAACTAAAATCATTAATATGGTTTAACAATCATATATTATAATTTTATTATGCAGTTTTATGTGATATAGACACACTATTTTTCATACGTGTCTCAGCCTGAGATTGCAGAAAAAAACATTCTATAAGCCACCCACGGATATTTACTACTCCATGTGTCCAAATGAAGTGATGCTATTTGTACTATGAATTTGCACCAACTCAGTCACTCTCTTACTATAGTTTACTACAGTTTTTCATAAATAAAGCAATGGTAATGATGCCCAAGAATCTGAATCGTTTACTACTCAATATGTTGAAATGAAACTAACTTGCAGTCCAAAAAAGTTAAATCAACTACATCATTCAAATAAAAGTGTACATTTGAATTCCACATGTTTTAATAAATTTATTAGCAAGTACATTATACAAGATAAATTCAATGGTGGAAAAATTTATGTGGTTGTGCATCCGGTCACCCAGCTAACAACATGTATATCATTTAGAAGAAGAGATGGCTAGCAAAAGCAAAAAATGCATAAATTTTCTTTGTCAGCGGTAAACATGTATATGGCAGATGGGTTCATATTTTAGCATAACAAGATCAGACTCTCGCATGCTGATCAGGTAGTTCATTCGAGCTAATAATATTAATTTTTTAGAACAGATGGGTACAGAGTGGTGTTCACTGCCAGTGCCAGCCTCCGAAGGTACAGAGTTTACTCTGTTCATTGTGTAAATGAGCTTGCCAAAATCGAAATTAGAGTATTCAGGCTAGCCCTTTTTCAGAGAACCAGATTCAGGACAGAGCCCATCCTGAACATGTATTAGTCTTCAATCAGGAGCACCGCATTGGTGCAAAAGCAAACAGCCTCCATGCACACAATCTTTGAAGTAATACCAAACAGGCAAAAATACACAAGTTTGACTGCATACATTGTGAGACACGTATTTACAACCGGAGGTAATACTGTAGTAATTTGCTATCTAGGACTGACATGTATTTACGACAGGAGGTAGTAAGGGGGGCTGGGAACGCTGCAGCATGCAGGAGGGCGGCTGGTGGAGCCGTGGAGTCCCGTCTTCTTGCTTGCCGGCGCGGCACATTGTAACTGCAGCATAGAACCTGAACGCCCAAATATACTGAATCATGTCCATGTCTCTGGAACACAAGAGGAATTTGTCGGCGGTGGAGGAGGGCAAGAGCTGCTCGCTGCAGCAGTTCAGAGGGCGGGGGCTGACAGTTCCATGGTCAGCGCTGGTGGCGTGGGACCATGGAAGAACCGCTGGGGAAGGGGTGGTTCAGAAATCAGAACAACTGGGAAACACGCGATGCCGGGAAACAGGAAACGGCAGCGGGATATCGTTCATGGTGGAGCCAGTCCGCGCGGAGCGGCGTTTGTGCGGTCGATCTGGGGAGGCCGAGCGGTGCCTGCAAGAGCAAGGGAAGCCGGCGGCGACGCACCCGCAGTGGAGATGGGAGGTCGGTCGGGGCACTTTGAGACAGGGAATCCGGCGGCGATGCTCGCGGAGTGAAGTTGGGGATGCCGGCGGCGGGGGCTGACAGTTCCATGGTCGGCGCTGGTGGCGTGGGACCATGGAAGAACCGCAGGGGAAGGGGAGGTTCAGAAATCAGAACAACTGGGAAACACGCGATGCCGGGAAACAGGAAACGGCAGCGGGATATCGTCCATGGTGGAGCCAGTCCGCGCGACGCGGCGTTTGTGCGGTCGATCTGGGGAGGCCGAGCGGTGCCTGCAAGAGCAAGGGAAGCCGGCGGCGGCGCACCCGCAGTGGAGATGGGAGGTCGGTCGGGGCACTTTGAGACAGGGATTCCGGCGGCGATGCTCGCGGAGTGAAGTTGGGGATGCCGGCGGCGCGCACCGGAACCATGGCGGTCGTTATCAATAGCGGTAACTTGATGTTGTACTGTAGCAAAGTTACCGCGGTAACTTGGCGGTGGCACAACACGTAATATTAGATAGTATGTAAAGGTAAAATCGGAAAATGAAAAACGGACCATCACATTATATAGTAGAGATTTTTTCTGATCGAGCCGCATCTGATTCTTCGATGCAATTGTAAATTGGGCTGAGATGCTACAAATTCGGGAGAGCACCTAGTAAATGACTGGATCTCACACGGCCCAAGTTTTGGATTCTGGACCAACATGCTTGCCGGAAGGCTGGATGCCCTATAATCACAAACAAAGCTAGGCCTACCGCCTAACAGTGAAGGTAGCGCGTGAATCTAAAAGAAAGGGTTAATTATCAGGCGGCCCTCAGATGTCGTCATGTACTCAGTTTTGTCCTCAGCTGCGAATCGTGCTCAGTTTTGCGCCTAGTCTGTGTGCAAAGATTTATTCCGTGACTCTTGCCGTCTCCTATCTGGTCAATGGTTTGACTGTTAACTTCTGACGGTTGGGACCCACATGTCATGAATTTAATAGTTTCAGCTTTTTTTTTGGAAATGTTTAAATTTCTCACAGGAGGCCCACTACTGACGAATCTGAATCTGAGATTTAAACAGTACAAAATTCGAAATTTTCAAGTTTTGAATTTTTTTTTGAAAAAAATCCGAATGTTGATAATGATTATTTATACTAGTGTGCAAAATTTGAGTGTGAAATATTGTGTAGTTTAGTCTATGTAAAAATGACAAATTTCGGGATCTAAGATCTAGATCTAAAAAATTCGAATTTTTCAAGTTTTAGATAAAAATGTAAAAAAAATCCTGGATGTCAACAATGAACATTTATTCTTATGTGCAAAATTTGAGTGTGAAATGTTGTATAGTTTGGTCTATGTAAAAATGACAAATTTCGGGATCTAATATCTAAATCTAGATCTAGATCTAAAAAATTCGAATTTTTCAAGTTTTAGATAAAAATGTGAAAAAAATCCTGTATGTCAACAATGAATATTTATTCTTATGTGCAAAATTTGAGTGTGAAATATTGTGTAGTTTTGTCTATGTAAAAATGACAAATTTCGGGATCTAATATTTAGATCTAGATCTAAAAAATTCGAATTTTTCAAGTTTTAGATAAAAATGTGAAAAAAATCCTGTATGTCAACAATGAACATTTATTCTTATGTGCAAAATTTGAGTGTGAAATATTGTGTAGTTTGGGCTGTGTAAAAATGACAAATTTTTGGATATGAGATCTAGATCTAAACAGTACAAAAAAATTCGAATTTTTTCAATTTTTGAAAAAAAATGTGAAAAAAATTCCGAATGTTGATAATGATTATTTACAATAGTGTGCAAAATTTGAGTGTGAAATATTGTATAGTTTGGTCTGTGTAAAAATGACAAATTTGTGAATCTCAGATTTAACGCTATTTAACGAGATTTAAACTACAAGTGTGTTATAATTTGTCCCCAAAATTATAGAAAAATTTAGCGAGGGCTTCCCCTAATCCTCTGCTAAGGTTGAAGCAGGGGGGGGTTTCGGATGGGGTTTAGGGTTTCCGGGGTTTAGGGTTTTAGTGAGCTAGGGTTGAGCATAAATAATTTAGAAAAAATCAAATAAATATGAAACTTTCGCTCACTGTTTACTTATGCAACTACGTTGCTAAAAAAAATTAAAACTTGTTATATCCACAGTTAAATGAAAAACATTCACACAATTCAAGCTATCCATGGAATGAGCTAGGGTTGAGCACAACTAATTCAAAAAAAATCAAAACAACATACAACCAGCGCACATGGTCTACTTATGCAACTAAGTTATTAAAAAAAACTTGTTATATCCACATTTCAATTCCAACATTCACACGTTCACGATATCGATGGAATGAGCTAGGGTTGAGCATAAGTAATTCAAAAAAATCAAATAAATAAAAAACCAGCGCACATGGTCTACTTACATGACATAGTTATCAAAAAAAAAAAACTTTGATTTTGAGTCGGTCAACGGTTTTGTGCAAAGTTTGACCAAACATTCAAATGAGCACAAATAATTCAAAAAAAATCAAAATAACATAAAACCAGCGCACATGGTCTACTTACATGACATAGTTATGAAAAAAAATATAAACTTGGTATATGAGTATTTTCATGAGAAATCCTTCACACAAATGACTTACCACGAACGAAGTTGCAGAGAGTTCAAGGAAGTGAGAGAGGGTTTGATGTTTTGAAAATTTAAAAAATTTGAAAAAATCACCAAAGCTTCATTTTGGTGTGACTAAGAATGACCCAGGCTTAGTTTTTCATTTTGGTATTTTAAACTTGTTTAAATGTTGGTCAAACTTGGGTTTGACCGATTTTGAAATAATCATAAAATATTCATAAAACTTCAAAAAAAATGAAAATCCAGTGCACATGATCTTAATTTGTCATGTACTAACAACTCCAACTGATAAATAAGGTCTAGATATATATCAAACAAGAAATGCTTCAATATGGTGTGAAATCTCACATCTCAAACTATGAACTCTCATGTGTGAAGAGAGGTGGTTTATGTTTTGAGAAATGACTCCATATTGGTCAAGGACACTATATTAGTGCAATAGATGTTAACCCTAGAGTTTGAGATCATTTGGAGAAGGTCAAAAAAATGACAGGATTAGAAATGGGGCTGTTTGGGCTACCTTTGGGGCTCTTTTGTAGCTCATTTTGGTGCATATTGATGCATTTTCATGCAATGCTTGAAATCTCACACCTTTGGCTATACCATATTGATGCATTACCATGAGTGTGTGAAATATACCATGAGTGTGTGAAATATGGCCTCGTTTCGACAAACTATGTCATGGTTTCCCATTTATTTGATTTTTTTAAGTGGGTAAAAATAAGTAAATAATAATAAATGGCATATTCTAGTAGCCCTCTAACTATTTGACAAGGTTTTACATTCTGAAAAATTCATTTGCCTACTCAAACATGGCAATGCCATTTGGACCAGAAATGTTTTTCACAAAATCGCAATATAGAAAGTTCCAAACTAGCGAAACCTTATAACTACAAAGTTGTAGTATTTCCCATTTGGCGCACAAAGATATAAAGTTTTCTTCCTAAATCGTTAGGAATATCCCGGAACGCATTGATGCCGACATGGCCATGTCCAGAGCACGCCCACAAGGTGCTCGACAAAATACCGACGGTGCCGCCCGGTCGTGGTCGTCGGATAAGCCATCCCTCGCGCATAAAAACTTGCCCGTTAGGACCATAGGCTCTCGTGGAACAAAATAGAGTGGATTTAGAGGTCGGGGGAGGTCATAAGGAAGCGAATCGAGCACGGCGACCTTCGGTTGGAGGCGAGGAAGACGGCGTCGATCCTGACATTTTAGTCCATCCCGACTCGCGTCCTTTCGCGTGGAGGAATAGTAGGACCCGGCGGAGCCCAATGTGGCACTGGTTCGAGTTGGGGCAGTCGGAATCAGCTCGTCCCCTTCACCACCGACCGAATCTCGCCGTGGATGATATCGAGCGCCTTAGAGATCCTCCACCCCAATTGATAATACTAGAGCGACTAGGGTGAGCAACTGATCCTCATATGCATCTTTTCCCTATCGCTTGCCTCCTGAGGTCGTCGTGGACGGCGAAGACCGCGGGGTGGAGCTCCGGGTGAGGGAGACGACCATGAGCGGATGGGGCGTGTGGACGGAGACGCCAGCACTTGAAGCGGCAGTTGGAGCAGGACACCACCGCGACGCACGCCGCCGCCGTTTCGGCCGCTCCGCCGGCATCGAGGTCGGCTCTGCTCCGGTGTCGAGGGCCGCCGGCATGGCCAGGACCGTTTTTCTATTTCCCTTTGTTGCCTTTTTTTTTACTTGCCTTTTGTTGCCTTGGTCCCACGTTTAAGAGAGAGAAAGGTGGGCGTGTTTGTTTATTTTCAGCAAGGGCATGTGGGTCCCACTCGTCAACAGCTAACGGTCAATGCATTGACCCGACTTAAATGATTAAATCCATGACATGTGGGTCTCACCCGTCAGAAGTTAACGGTCAAACGGAATGGACTTCAGACTTGCCGTTTGGCAGTAGCTGCGACCGAACTAAGGGCAAAACTGAGGACGATTCGCACCTAGGGGCAAAACTGAGTCTGAGGAGGTCTCTAAGGGCAATCCATTAAAAAGCCCAAAAGAAAAAGGTAGCACGTGGATTGTAAAGGAAAAGCCGGACTCAGGGCGTAAGAGTATGTCTAACAGGCAAATTTGGTCTCTAAATTGTCCATGGACATGTGTCGGCTTTAGACCCTCAAAAATGTGTATCTCCAACCAAGTCCACCAAAATTGTTTGGTCACTTGCATGTGGTTGATAGAAAAAGAGAAAGGAAAATAAAAGAACGACAAAAGAAAAACTAAAAGGTGGTCTAGAGAGGGCCAGGCGGACACTATGGGCTGAGTATGAGTAATGCCAGACAGTCCGGACACATACATACGAAATGAGGGACCGATTGAGTAGCAATTTCCTCTAATTTTTGTCTGAACACTTGCCAGCCTGTCTACCCGAAGAAATAGGGAGAGTATCGGGAATCAGTTGGAGATGCTCTAATGCACTAGTGTGCACTCCTGCAAGCCCGCAAGTGATCAACCGACGACGTCTCCCTCTGGACATGGAAAAGCAATCACGCCGGCAAACACTTGTCCGTGACGAGTGATGACTCAGGAGCCGTCGCATGCATGGTTCATTTTGGTCAAGCAGCCAACCGGACAGCGAAAACCGGACCACAGCAGCGAACAAATTTTGGATGTGCCACAACGTATGTAGCCTTTGCGTGTGATGATGAATATTCTAATACTGTAGTAACTTATCTAGGAGCCTGAACTTTGAACCGAACAAACTCTTATGAAATGGTGATTCCTTATGGATTAAGTTTGATTATCATATGCATGTTAGGTGAGATTATTGTGAATCACAGTGGCACGTACATCTGGACGTGTCATCAAGCGGACAAGCCATCCATATACAATTCCAGATGGGGACTCCACGCTGCACAGAAACAAAAACAAAGGCATTGCCGACTATCTCAGATAAGATCGCCTGAAAGCTAGCGAGCATGCGCCAGTGGATCTAAACTTTGATAGCTGAGAATTTAATAATGTCTAGCGCCAATAATATATTACATGATGAACAGTTGATCTAGATATATCGTCGGAACTCGGAAGACCTATTTGTTCTTTCATTGTTCAAATAAATTAAAAAAAAGGGAAAACATGTTCTGATTGGAACGGCGGCCTCAATTGGATGTTTCCTACTAGTATACAGATGCGTTTGCCGATGCCTAAATAGTGTAAATACTAATGATGGTGTAGAAGTTGAACGACGCTCGAATCCATGGATGGCAAGTACGCATCAAGAACTGCATGCAACCGCAGGTCAGCAGCATTGCAAGAACAACAAGAACAACCGAAAATTATTCTCGATCATTCGGTGAACAAAGAGGCTTACTAATATCCATCCATGCATAGATCCAAACACTTCGTACACACATATGATTGCATAAGCAAGAAGTACATATAGACCACAATTAATAAGCTACACAACCAGGCAGACCACCTCGATCTTCAATTTTTACACCGCCAGACGTACCCCCAGGCCCCAACGTCCCTAACACTTAACGAGACATTATTTCAGCAGTGTCCAGCATAAGCGCAGAGTAACCATCTCCAACCATGCACCATGCATGCTCGATCGCTAGGAGCCGCCGCCGTTGCTGGTGCCGTCCTTCCCGCCGCCGCCGCCGCCGCCGGAGGTCGTGGGGGTGCCGGGGCTCTTCTTTGCGTCCCCGCCGCTGCCGCCGGTCAAATCTGTGATGATCGTCTTGATGATGCTGCCCTCTTGGGGTGCGGGTTCCCATGGGGCTTCGGCCTTTGGCCGTCATCCATGGCGTCGCGGGCGCACAATACTCCAGGAACAGGAACGCGGGCGAGAGGCTGAGAGTGGTTCGTGGGTGTGTGTGAGAGAGTGTTGTGGGCGAGCTATGCGGCTATGGGGTGTCTGTCTTTATAGCATTATTTTATGGCGTTGCAATCTTTTGATTTGGCTCTCCGAACTGAATTATTTCTGTAACCAGACCGTCGACTAGTCGACGACAGGTTTTGCACTGGTGACCCTAGCACCGAGAGCAGGGCTCAGCTATTTGAAGGGCCATTGCTACGTTCATTAGTTTTATTGTTCTACAATGCAGGGGTTTATTGGCAAAGCGTAGCCGCCTTGTGAGCTGAGCTCTCATGTGTAGGCGTGTGTGATTTGATAATCAGAGAAGTGGATTTTTTTTTGTGGCAAAGTAGATCGTATGTCGGCCTCCCCACCTCACTTTGCATCAGCTGAGCTTCTTTATAAAGAAAAAAATATATAGAGAAAATGGCATACGTTTAAACCACTGACCCTATCTCTTTGTCGGCTAGTTGATCGAGCATTTGAGCTTAGCGTGCACGTGCGCGCGATGCGTCATCTGCGTGACGTGGTGCTGCTTACGTCCCAAAACAGTCGCATGCTCCCAAAACAGTGTGGTGTATAACTTAAGCCTCAACGTACGTGATGGACAGCAAGAAATGAACTCGGCCGAACTACTCCCTCCGTTCCGTTTTAATTGACTTACATATATCTAGATATGGATGTATCTAACATTAAAACGTGTCTAGATGCATCCATATGTAGATATATGTGAGTCAATTAAAATGGAACAGAGGGAGTATATACGTATGGAGTTTGTACATCCAGAAAGTACTAGGGAAATGCGTAGAGCAAACCCTACGATGATATGAACGTAGCCTGATCGCTTTCTTCTCACCTATATTAGCTCTTCGGATGATCCTAATCTGGTGGCTTTCCAGATTCTGTGTCACGGTCGCACGTAGGTCTCGAAGAAGTTTAGACATCCGCGCACGTGGACATGAACGACTTTCTTGCCCAGGGATCCCGGCCCCGCTTGGGAACCCTGTAGGTTTTTCCGCCCAGTATTTTTCTACCCGTCTCGTGCACGTAAATATACGGAGCTGGACAGGTCTGTTTTTCTGCCCGACAGATTTCGGCGCCAATCCGGTGAACCAAGCGGGGCCTTAGTGGATTAATTGGATCTTGCGCCGGCCGGCCGGATCACTCGCCCTCATTATTTGTGGAGCAGAGCCGATCGAGTACCAGAAAGTCTAGGGCTTGTTCAATGAACATGTGCGAATATGTGCGCGAGTTCGCTTGGACCTTGGACGGGGTAATGTGAAGAATATGACACTTGGGACAGTAGTTGAGGTCCTAGCGAGGAAATAAACGGAAAGTGTTTTTTTTTTCTCTCGGCTCCAGTGATCTTTATTTTTTTTTAAAATTATGTTTATAAGTTTTCTAAAAAAATCAAAAATCATACATGTTCTCAATGATGTACTCTTTCCGTCCCAAAATAAGTGTCTCAAGTTTGCTCAAAAGTTGATGTATCTAGACATGAGATGTATGATTACATCTCATGTCTAGATACATCAACTTTTGAGCAAACTTGAGACACTTATTTTTAGACGAAGGGAATATACTATGAGCGTGCACAAATGTTCATATTATAGTCTACACAAAATGATAAAATTTGGAGATTTGAAACTATACATTGTTAACTAGAATCAGATATGTAATTTCATCATTTATGCGTAGGTTGAAGTAAAAATATTTCGTTTTGTGATTTTACACGTCTATAGGATACATCATCAAGAACATGCATGATTTTTCAGATGTTCTAAAACTTCTCAAATTTTTAAAGTAGCGGGAGCACTGTAATTCGGGTGAAAGAAATCTCTACTCGGAAATAGAATCCAACTAGTAAAATCTGAGTGGCCAACTAACAGTGAAACCTTCCTCTGTTCCTCTTGATCGATATAGCAGCTGGACTGGAGTGATCATATTCTAGCGGCCCGAATGCCGGATGCCGGATCGCTTCGCGCTGGGCGATGGCTATGCACATTTCGCGGATTAAAAGGTGTCACGACATAATTTTTATCTGTGGCCACCCTCAATTTTTGTGGAGGAGAGGAGAGTAGTAGAAAGTCTAGCATAAAGGCCTCGTTAAATGGAGTGATGGACATGTTCGAGTTGACAGATATTGGATAAGAGCGGGCTGCTCACTGCGCGGCGCTGGATGGTGAAGTGAACAATATCGTGACACTTGACACTTGGCACTTGGGTTAGTATGTTTTAGGAAAAAAAAGACCCTTTTTTTAGAAATGGGTGACCCCGACTTCTGCATCAAAATGATGTACACAACCTTATTTTTATATTAAAGAAATATTCATCATCGAGAGTATTACAAGTTTATGGATCACTTAAAATGAAAAAAATTGAGCCAAATGAAGATCGCAAATCTACGCATTTAGCTTTCTATGATTTAATCATCTTCCTGGACACAATATAGAATGCACGACCGCCATCATGCGGGTACATCCGGTATCCATAAGCGTCCTCTGATCCACAGTAAAAGTAGGGACCAATTATGAAGCCACTAGATTGCCTTGTTGATAACATGCAAGTAATGAGCAGTATTTGATTTGTTAAACACAACATTTTTTTTTCATTTTAGAAAAAGAGTAGATGTGCGACTCAAAAAAGTAGCATGGAAAAGAAAAAACGCTCCTAGGCCTCCCCTCGTTTGGGCGCCAGCCGAGGCATCCAAAAAAAAGTGATGTAAAATAGTATTTGAAAAACGATTTGATGTAAATTTTACATCACCAAAATGGTGGTTTTTATATCATAGGATTTGGCCTGTTTGATTAGTAAGATAGGAAAGATGTAGGAATAGGAAAAGCATATGATTGCCATGTCATGCACACTCCAATCCTCTAGGATTTGGTTTGTATCAATGTTTGTTTGATTCCACCAAATGAATTATAAAAACAGGTTGGTGTGGATGTTAGAATTCCTATGTGAAGTAGTAAAAATAATTCCTTAGAATTTTTTCCTACAGAATTGAATCCTACAAAATCTTATACAATTCCTTTGAATCAAAAGGTCCAACTCCAATAGCTGTCGTAAAATGTATCAGCTTTTTCTGCACGAGTGGTTCAACAGCTGCCCTAAAATAGAGCAGTCGCACGGGATCCCCACTCGGTCGGCTTCTTGGAGCGCGCAGAGGCCGCCATCAGTGCCGACGAGTCACGTGGAGCCTTGGGGGCGGTGCTCCCACATGCTTTCATCGTGGGGGTCTATGTGAGGACCCCTCTGAAAGTGCATGTGTTACCCCATGCGTGGTTTTGGTAATTAATGACAATTCTTATGGACTAATGTTTGCATTGAGATATACTTGTAGATCTTGTCCATAGGAAATGTTTGGAGTTCATGTGTTGGACTCTAGAAGATGACATGATGACCAATGCTCTATTCAAGGGTTTATATGAAGAATGGTCATGTGTAGAGTTGAGCTTATTGCAAGTATGGCTTGGAAAAGAAGGTTGAGTGAACAATCATGTTTAACCCCAAGCCATCATACATATCAAGAGAAGAAGATGAAGCGCAAGCTCAATATGATGCATCTCGAAGATATCATTTGATTGAAGCTTGCAAAGGAGACATGAAGACGGAGCTTAGCGAGACCCTCCCATAATGGTGTATGGGGGAGCATTTGGAGAAGTCTTCATCAAGCATGTGCTAGCAAGCACAATCAAGAAAGGTGTTCCAACTTGAGAGAGTCAAGATCGTCATCATCGAGCTCAAGTGGAATGCGCAAGGCAAAGGTATGATCTTGTTAGGTTTTCTTTTATACCGGTCTCATGTTGTTAGTGGGAGACCGGGTTTTAGGATAGACGGCGTACTATCAAGAGGGGCTCTCAAGTGAGTAACTTGATCGCATCTTTGTGGAGAGCTCAAACCTTTGCATACTTGGCATTTGATTTTTCTTGGTTCTTATGTGGCTTTTCTCCTTGTTGGGTTTTGGTGCTTGTCGTGATCTTCATGACAAGCCCAAGTTCTTCGAAAATGGATTTCATTTGGAAAACTTGTTACGTTTTCGTGTTGGAAATATTACCGGTCCACCTTCGAGTTAGGGTCCACACCTCCCCATGTGTGGTATCCCCTCTATATTTGTGACCCTTAATATTTCCAACCTCGTTGGTTTCATCTCGTTTGGAGTTTCCTTGCAAAAGTTATTGCATTTCAGGAAGAGCTTTTCTGTGTCTGGCGGTAGTACCGCTGTCGCAGCGGTAGTACCGCTCCACCTGGAGCGGGACTCCTGCAGCACAGCTGGTACTGCTCCTGGCGGTGGTACCGTGTGGTACCACTGGTTTCAGCCAGCGGTACTACCGCTGGTGGTACGCCAGGGGTACCGCTAGGCCGGTTTTGCACTCTGGACTCGCTACGGTACCCAGCGGTAGTTGCCTCGTACTACCGCTGGTTTCCTTCTTTTATTCGAAGGATCCCAGCGGTACTACCGGCAGTGCCGCGGTAGTACCGCTGTGCCTGGCAGCTACGGTACTTCTCTGAGGTACCGCTGCAGCTGGGTTGTGCAGTACACTGGGTACCGCAGTGAGACCAGCAGCGGTAGTACCGCTGTCCCAGCGGTAGTACCGCTGGGTACGAAAACTGGGCATAACGGTCAGATTTCCAGGGAACCTATTTAAGGGGTCCTCTTCCCCAATGGTTCCCTAGCTTTTCCAAGCACGTTTTTCCCCTCTCTCACCTCCATTGTTGACCTTGGAAAGCTTGCCCCTCTCCCAATTCCTCCCATGATTCTTGCATATCTTTGAGGGATTTGAGAAAGGTGACCTAGATCTACATTTCCACCAATCAATCTCTCCTCTAAGTGAGGGGAACATAGTGGATCTAGTTCTTGGAGTTCTTGTGTGGTTCTCTTCTTTGTTCTTCCTCTCTTCTCCCCCCATAAGCATTAGTTGCTTGTGGTGGGATTTGAGAGTGAAGGACTTGAGCATTTTGTGTGCTCTTGCCATTGCTTCATTGCATCGGTTTGTGCTCTCCACGAGGATTCGTGGAAATTGAAAGCTTGTGAACTTGTTACTCTTGGGTCTTCGGGCCCTAGACGCCTTTGTGGTGGTTGGACCCTTGTGTGGTCACTTGAAGCCGTCCGGGAGCCCCCAATCCCTTTGTGGGTTGTGCCTCGGATTGTTGTTGAAAGCCGTTCGGGAGCCCCCAACCCATTGTGGGTTGTGCCCCGGATTGTTGTTGAAAGGCTCCGGATTCCGCCTCGAAGGAATACCGATAGTGGAAGGTGAACCAAACCTTTGTGGTGCGGTTCATCGGAGAAGAGGGTGAAACCTTTGTGGTTGTTGAACCGTTGTGTCGGTTCACACCTCTCCAACGAGACGTACTCCCTTTCAAGGAGGAACTCGGGAATACATCCTCGTCTCCACGTGCTTCGGTTATTTCTATACCCGAGCTTTTTACTTATGCACTTTACATTGTGATAGCCTTCGTGCTTGAAGTATTCTATTGCTATCACCTTGTTGCTTGTCTTGCTTAGCATAAGTTGTTGGTGCACATAGGTGAGCCTAGTTTATTTAGGTTGTTGGCTTGTTAATTTAAACACATAGTTTTATTCCGCAATTAGCAAGCCTTTAACCGGAAAAGTTTTTATCGCCTATTCACCCCCCCTCTAGGCGACATCCTTGTCCTTTCACCCTCAGACTACCAGTCCGAGGTGCCCACGTTATGTAAACAGATCACGATCCCAATGATCAGTGCATCGCGATCACATAACCAACATGGTATACAAAGTTATATCATTCAAACGTACATACAAGTCTTACACAAATAAATAGTGGTCACATGACCAAGTCTGCATTCATCGTTATACAAGACGAAATTAACTATGACACAACGGAAGCTTGCGGCTAGCATCGGCCCTCGTCACAACCAGACACATTCTCACAGAGCAGTTGACCGGTGACACTCAGTTGGCGTAGTCGTCGGCGTACTTCTCCTCCTCGTCGTACATCTCCTCGTTGAAATCTGGACGTTTGAATATCCAGGGACATAGCCATATGAGTACAATTACGTACTCGCAAACCACCTCTAGGCTTAAGTTTTCATGGTAATGCAATAAACACATTTTTCGAAAACTGGGATAGCTGCTATATACGACTATAGGGCTTAGTTTTCGTAAAACGATGCTTTTCGACATAGAGATGCGACATCTCTATATCTTTGTTGAAGAAAACATTTTAGAGAAAGAATTCTCTCTTGTAGAAATAGCATGTACTCTTTCCCACGTTTGGAAAACACCTTTGTAGAACTTTTCAAAAACACTAGGATGGGAATACCTTTTTTTTTTCTTTGCCGGGGTCCGACTGATTGTCTTCACGAGACCAACCATCTTCACCCAATTCCGTACCTCGCAGGTACCTCCTTGATTCCCTTTTAATCCAAACCAAAAACCAATTTTTCTTCTTTCTTCCAGGTCGTCCAGTGTGGCCTTTGCAACCATCCATGACCGCGGACACGGCTATTCGAATAGTTATACACTCTGCAGAGGTGGTGCACTTTCACCACACCAAACGGTCATCCGCCGTGTTCAGCCACGGTCCGCCATACGACAGTATGCGGTGGTTCGGATAACCAGATCAAAGCTTTCCACTATATCCGCCCTAGTACAGAGGACTCCCGATAGGTTTATTCCCCTCGGCACCGTGTGCTCCACTAGACCCCTGGTCTCTCTCGGGACGCCACACCGCCACGGCAGGGGACCCAACGTAATCGTCCGGCTGCGGGTCACTCCGCTTGTGTATTGCCTCGTAACCCGGCTTCGAGGGCCTTGCCCTTATAGAGTATGAGATCCTCCGTACTAAATTGGACAAGCTTCCGGCTAAGCTCTACCCATCTCAGGTAATGTGGTTGCACGGGTTAATTGTTCAGGCGGCAGCAGGGACTTCGTAAACAAATCTCCATCTCCGACTGCTCCCAGCAGCCCGGGTTTTCGCAAACACCACCGAATGCTCCCAGCACCACGGGTTTTCATAAACATCTCCATTTGCTCCCAGCAATATGGGTTTTATAAAGCACTTTCTCGCCGATCGCTCCCAGCGACTCGGGTTTTCCTCCGAAAACATTTTACCGAAAACCGGCTCCCATCCTAAAGTTTTGAGGTAAGAGTATAAGGATATGCTACTAGAAAATATAATTTTCTTGATAGCGCCTTCAGTAGAAGGCTTCTCAAGTAAAGACTTATTTTTATAAAACCTATTATATACTAGTAGATATATCTTTGGCCAATCAATAATTTTGTAAAATAGTTTTGGGGTGGCAAAATGCCAGAGAAGAAATAAGACATCCATTAATTTGTTTTGAAAACAAAACATGCTTTGTACAAATAATAGGATTTCAGTAGGGTGGTTAGGTGGCTTGCCTGGCTCAGCAATATGTCCTTGGTCTTGATCTTGATGCTCCTCAGGTTCACTCCTCACTTCCAGTTCCTTCCCGATCGTATCTAACGCCGTAAACAGGAAAAGGAACAACACTCAAGACAATACCACAGGGACATAACAAACAACAAGCATTGCACACAACACTAAGCTAGCTAACAAGAGCAAGCAATTCACTTAGTTATACAACAACAAGCAGAAAGTCTATAAAGCTAAGACAAACAACAAACACACCTAAGAAAGTATACACAACAACCCTAATAGTTAAAAAGGTGGTTTTAACTAAACCCTAAAACAAAACTCCACTTAGGGTGATTAGGTCAAGGGCTGCTACCGTAGTTTAGGAAATACTTCAGACAAAAGTATCTCTTTAGTTTTCAGGAAATACTTCAGACAAAAGTTAAGTTACTAATTATTTTCTATTATTAAATTATTTCACCAAGCTAAGATAGAGACATTAACAAACTACTCATGCTAGTATTAAACTTAAAGACTACCCTGTTCAACTAACAAGGCAAACATATTAAATCACACAAACATGTTTGGCAACTACAATACAATTTATTATTTATTTACAAATAGGGTTAAGGTGATAAATAGACAACCTTTTTGGATCACTTTCAAATTGTAAAACTAAGCATCACTAATAAACTTAAACAACTAGTAGCTAACATTTTTAGTTGGGAGTGGTTATTTAGCTCATAAAAGTTTTCTGACAACCAAGCATAATTAAACAATGGTTAAACTTTTCAATCACCACTTAACAACACAAGCTTAGCACACAAACACATCTAACATAAACCACTAACAGTCCTAACATATTAAAAGTAACTTTATTTGGTGAGCTACAGCACCAAAACAAATCACAACAACAATACCAACATTTTCATAAAGGACCAAACAGTTGCTTTATCATTTTTTAAAGGCAGAAAACACCATTTTAAGAGTTTATTGAGTCCAGGGTGTTCTGTTCAACCAAATTTTATGAAAAGCTAGGTTTAGGTTCTTTGCATGAATTAGAAACTACTGCAATTGGATTTACCCAAAAATCTTAATCATAGAAAATCAGATAAATGCTAGAAAATCCTACTGGTTCAAACTTCAAACTCATGCCAATTCAAATCTACGCATCGCAAACACATGAGGTTAACTTCTACAGATAGCTACACTCACAAGCATTCCAGAACAATTGGATTTACAAAATTTGGATTCATATTTCTCAGGTTAAAAATAGTTCTTTGTTTTAGACCAGTGACAGTACAGTAATTTTCATGCTCAAACAAAACAATATTTTCGAGATCTGCAAGTTGCATGTGGTTCCAAATTCACTTAGCTACCTCTGTGATTTTTGGTTTGCACGAATACCATGTTTAACTAGTTCATTTTGAATTAAACTAATAGGGCAGAACAGATCTACACAGAAAAGAATAAAACTACAGAAAAATGAAACGGGCCAGATCTGTCCAAGAGCACGGCCCAGCAGAGAAAATCGGCCCATTAGGCTGCTGCCTGCCTTTTTCCTGAGGAGCACGAACAGAAAGAGCAAAAATGGCAGCAATGGCGCCGTTGCTCTCGTGGCTCACCTAGGGCGCGTACCGGACGAAGGGGAGTGTGTGAGGAAGATGCGGGAGGTCAGGGGAGTCGAGGGGTGGTTGCAGTTCTTGAAGGAGCGCTCCCAAACGTCGGCAATGTCGAGGACGGCCGCGGCGGTCACGAGATGGTGGCGGAAGCTCCGGTGTTCCCTGGACAAAAAGAAGGGGTGCATGAGGAAAAGCGAAGCAAGGGGATCACTAAGGTGCAAGAATGGCGAGAAAAGGGGGACGGTGGCGCTCGCATTCGTCTCGGCAAGATCTCAGGACCGAGATGAACTTCTCGCGTTCCTTGCTGGCAGAGGAAGACAGAGCTCGAGCTGGGCATAGGGGTGGGAGAGTGGAGGTGTGGGAGCATGAATGGCAAGGTTAGGGCACGGGAGGAGGCCCGTGGCCTTTTATCCAAGAGGTGGCCGGTCCATGGTGGACTCGGAGCATGGGCTCGTGTGAGGAGGGGCAGGGGGCGGCTATTGGGTGAGGGAGGCGGTGGAGGAGCGCGTCCCCGAGCTGCAACACGTGATGGACCCAAGTTTCGGGCAGGGAGTCGTTGGCTTGGGCGAAGAGAAGGCAGGGTCTGGTATGCACGCCAGATGCTCGAGTAAATGCCAGGGAAGTGATTGGAGGCTGCTGCGGTGCTGGGGTGCAAATGAGGCGGAGAAGGGCTTTCTAGGGGTGAGTAGGGATGCAGGGCATCGTTCTAGTTCCTAGATTAGAGAGAGAGGGGTGGAGCAATGCCATGTCCATGCATGGCATCATTGCCACGGCCACCATTTTCTCCTCGTGTCTCCCTCGAGGCTAAGTGCAAAGCACTGCTAAAAACGTGTCAAAGGAGTGACAAGGAGGGTTTGTGAGTGGTGTGAGGTGATGGAAAAAGAATAGGACAGGTTTTGGGCAAGGTTTAGGTGTTGACAGAAAATTCAGAAATCTGTTAACATGATGGTCTCAAAACCAACATGGTTAAGTGACAAAAAGACTAAATTGGTCACGAATAAAGATACAGGGTGAAGTACTACCTATGGGTATCACAATGGTCACAAATTCACAAATGAACAAGGAGTTTTGCATGGTTTTGTAAGGAGGCAAAAAGAGAATAAAATAACAGATTCAGAAATTAGGACTAGTGAAAATTTCTGTCCCAGAAAACTGTTATTCAGGTGGCATCAAAACCAGCATGGAATATGGATGTTTAAATCATTAAAGGCTTAAATAAAACTTTGTGGTGATATAAAAGATGCCAAGGATGGATGAGGTTGTGGCTCATTTCCATAAAGGCCAGGATTAAGTGTCAAAACAAAATTGCCAAAAGGCTGTAAAATACGGGAGTTATGGTCACTGTTTTGACTAGACCACAAAGTGAACATGTACAGATAAGCAATTGAGTATGAAAGATTCAAATTATAGCTTGGATGTCAAGATAAGATGGAGTAGAAGAGATCTATGACGATGCATTTCTAAATTGACCTAAGGTAAGAGAATGGTAAGACTCCAAAGATGGTATCTTTTAACAGAAAAGAAGATAGGACCATAGAAGTTTTTTGCCATGTTTATTCAAGAGTTTGAGTTAGGAAAGATGGTAATGACGTTGATTTAGGTCACACATGACCATGAGCATGCCAGGAAATTTTCTCAAGGTTTTAGGAAATACTTTTGTTCACAAAATGATGGAATAAGCAACTCTATCCTTTTTGAAAATAGTTGATAACAATATTTAACACAAGCAAGTCAACACAAATCAAACCATTCAACAAGTCACAACAAACAAGCAACTCAATAACTCAAGCAATTATCCATAGCACTCAAACACAACCAAATATCAATCACCAAATTACATAGCCCTAAATGATTAGGTGACATAGTGATCACACATGATCATGACAAGATGGTGTTTTAAAACTATCTCAACTCGTAACTTGATAATTTTCAAAAGGTTTGATAAAGAGAAAATATATGGGGTAGCATATTCCCCAATTGTATCATTTTCAAAAGGTGTTGAAAATAGGATCTTTAAAATAAGAGATTTTGATACTTGCAAAATATCAAGGTATAAAATAAGTAGGAGATAGTATATAGATCTCCATAGTTTTGGAAACACTTAAATTTTTGGAATACTTTTACTTTCTCAAATAGTAGGTCTTTGGTTAGTTGATAAAATCAAAACATCATTGGAAAAAAAAAGAGTTGGCCAAAATAAGATTTAGAGAAGACATATGGATCATTATTCTTGTCATGACATGATCACCAAACTTAAATGATATGTTCTATTAGTTGAGTTCAAATGTTAGTGTTTTCAGTGGTTGTTAACTCAATCAACAAAACAGACAGGTCAAACAGAGAAATGTGAAGTGAAACACAAGCATTAGTAAAGCATTTTCAAAAAGTTTTTTTGGCCCTGGTTTTTGGCTCTCTAATAACTGTGTTTTTCTTAGTTCCAAAAATTGGGTTGTGACAGTCTACTTCCTGCAATGCCCGGCCGTGGTCGTTGGCCGTGGAAGCGCAAACCAACCACGTCTACCACTGGCGGCGATAGCGGGAGGGATGGGAGGGGTCGCGCCGACAACGGGAATGAGGCCGGACATGCGCGACATCGACCGGGAGGGTGGGCGGGGTCGACATGACGGCAGATCGTCGGCAGGCAGGCGATTGAGGGCGGCGCGGGAAAATAGGAGCCACGGTCTGAACTTTCCAGTTGGCGGTTACCGCCGCGCGTACGTCGTTCCGCGTTTTTGGGCACGGCCCCAAGTGGTTTATATTCCGATTATAAGCGATATATTTTACATCGCGACGTAAAAATTTAGATCGCGGACAGCTGTTTGCAGGCGTATTTTCGCCTCTGGTGATTAAAAAAGGTTAAAACCTATTTTACATCCCTGCAGCTGATGGTGTGAACTACCGGGCGAAACCCATGCGGTGGCCGGTAGCAGCGTACCTTATTCCCGTCACATGGACGTGGTTCTTGTGCAGTATTGTGGTTGTCCGCACTTGGGCGGCGGCCCCGGGTTGTAATGGCAGTGGCCGACAATTGCAGTAGCTTCTCGACATGGGTGGTGGTGGATCTGACACGTTCGGCTTCAGCCTTGCGTTCTGGTGGTGTGGGGTAGCGGTCGGTCGACGAGACCGACCATCTGCTTCCATGGCGCAAAGGTTGCTAGCTAGAGGTTCTCTTCGGGGTGGAGGTTGTGGCCGGAGGTAGCACAGCTTGAAGCAGAGTGGCCTAGATGTCCATATCCGGCGGGTGGCCGACTCGCTGTCCAAATCTGGTGCTACATCACCTGGGCAAAGTCGCAGGATGCTCCCACGGGTTCTTCCATATGCTTTGGGCCAGTGGCGGAGCCAGGAATTGAGACGGGGGGGGGCGAACAGTAAAAAGTGTGCCACCGGCGAATTTTTTTTTGGACAACACATGTAATCCACAATTTTACGGAAGCACAAGTACGAACCGACTACAAAGAACAAAAAAAGTACATACAAAATAGTGCTACATTTTGATAAGAAGATAGTACCATTAAGTTGAATCCATGTTGGCAAGGCGAAAATGTCGAGGAAGATGACCTCTACGGTCATTGTAGGAATGGAAACGTAGCATAATCTTCTTGTCATCAATTTTTGCAAATATCTCCTTCTCAACATAGCAAATCATCAAATTATTGAGCCAACCATCCCCTATCTTGTTTCGAATATCGGACTTTATAATATTCATGGCCGAGAAAACCCTCTCAACTGATGCTGTTGCCACAGGTAATGTCAAAGCAAGTGTAATAAGGCGATAGACCAATGAAAATGTCAAATGTTGTCTCTTCTGCACCAACTTGAGAGCAAGATCACTCAGACTGTCACAAACTGTGAATTCAGGACTTCTCTTCATCACATCAACATATACGTTCAGTTCATCAACCAATAGATAACAATCATGTGGAGAGAAATCAGCAGAGTACATAGTTGCAAGCTCAACTAGCTTATCATTGTCAAAGGTGATGTATGAGTCTCTAGGATCAAGGCATGCAGTGCACAATAATAGACGTGTAGAAGTTTCAGAAAATCTATGATTCATCTCAACTATGATTCTATCAAGCACTTCATTAAAGATTTCTACCTTGTAATGATGGAGGCAAGTAACCATCCTGCGTGAGCTCCTTGGGTAACCCCTAGCTGGAATGTTATCATCCATTTTCGGTACTATAATGTTTCTTCCATTACAGAAGTTAGAAACAACAAGCAATAGAGGCTCCCATCCATCATCTCTCAATTTCTGCAATAGAGTTTTCACCGAGACAATCATATTCATTGCACTCACTATGTTCTGATCCTTGGATTGCAATGCTTGTGACAAACCATTTGTTAAACCAAGGACTCGAAGCATCAAATGTAAGATAATAACAAATTCAAAGGTTTCCATGTATATGATATAACCTGAAGCCACACCTTTCTCCTCGGCATCTGTCCCATCATGAGAAACACTGCATAGCACTTCAATGACTGAATCCCACATTTGTTGAATCCGAATTAGAGTTCTATGGTGTGACCCCCAACGAGTATCACCTGGTCTTGTTAAACTTGTCTCTTGATTTTGGCCGCTTCCCGATGAGATCTCCCCACTCTCTAGCTGTGCTACCAAACGGTCATGATGCAATTGCAACAATGCATCTTTCTTTTTACAAGAGGCACTCACCTACAAAAAATGTGTATGTAGAAATTAGAGTTGATACATAGACAAAAAATGTGCATGTAGAGGCACTCACCATACTAACAATCTTCTTTAAGTGACCAAAGAGCTGACCAACTGGCAGAACACCTTTCACACCTTTCAAAAGATGAACTCCGTAGTGTAATGGAGCAATTCCAACTTGTTCAATCTGCAACGAAAAGGAGTACAGAACATCGTCGTTAATTCTGACACCAAAATCGAAAAAAGTGAAGGGGCGATGAAGTTAGAAAACCGTTAGCTTAATTACCCAGTGTACTGAAACAAGAGGCGCGTATGAATCACGTGTGCAGTTTGCGGATGCGATTGAACAAACAACGAGCTGGGCATTTCATCGAACATGATGTGCTCGAGGTGGACGGAGCTAGCTCCAGCTTTCAGAGAGGCGTGGAGCGGTGGAGGGAGGGCGCAGGGGCCAGGCCGCCAGGGAGCGAGGGCGCAGGGGCCAGGGAGAGCGACGGAGCCAGGGCGCAGGGGCCAGGGAGCGAGGGCGCCGCCGGATGGATGCGGTGGAGAGCGAGGGCGGGCGGGCGGGGGCGGCCGGGCAGGGGCGAGCCGCCGGGATGCGGGGGAGGCCGCCGGGACGGGCGGGGAGAGGAGCGGGGGCGGGCGGGCGGGGGCGGCCGGCAGGGGCGATCCGCTGTCCCATCGTGGTCTCGTGGAGAAGAGCGAGGCAGGAGGGATTGCGTGTGGTGGAGAGCGACCGAGCGATCAGCGAGGCAGTCGTATATCTAATTTTTTTTTCCGCCAAAACTGAGCCGGGTCGGTCGCCCCTCCTCGACCCCCTGCTGGCTCCGCCTGTGCTTTGGGCTACATGTGAGGCTAGGACGAAGAGGATACGAGATTTCGTGTAAAAACCTAGAAGTGACGCCTGTCCGGCGAGGTCCTGGCGCGCTTTCCCCTTTGTAGGCGTCGTCTCCTCTCGTCGAAGTCTCTTTGTCTCCGGTTGGAAAGGCTAGACACGGTCCACCGGATCGGCTGACGGCGGCATCTATATGGCCTTCTTGGTGGCGTCATCTTGAAGATCGAGACTCTCGATGGCATGTGTTGGTGCATCTAGTTTGGGATCTTCGAAGCCAAACCAGTTTGCCATCTATAATATCATGTTGTACCGACGACCAGTAACCCGGTGGGCCTCCACGCGTAGTTTGTATACAAAAACATGTCTTCTCGAAGTACGGTGATCAAAGTAAGTCTCGTCGAAATGTTGCATGGACCATAATGCATTCTCATAATTAAGATGATTATTACATGCTAGCTAAATATCCACTGGTACTACATATCACCTGCTCTTTCTGAATATTTTGATTCAATGACAAATAATTTCCTGCTACTATCATATGATAAATAAACCACATGTCTCGCATTTTATATTTGTGAACTAAAAAATTCATTGTATCTTTGGGTCGGAGGTTTGGTCCCAAAAAATTAAAAACGAAACGCATTTCACATTGAAGTTTATAGCGATACATTTTACCAAAAAATACACCGTTGCATCTGGGTACCAAGTACCAACGCACCCTAGTGGAATTTTCGACAAACAATTTAGCAATTAAAAAAGACAAAAAAAAACTGAATCTTTTTTGCAATCAAAGTGTTAGGTAATGAATTTCATTATATCCTGTGTCAAAGGAACAGACTTGCTGTCGACCAACAAAGATGATCAAGGCACTACATTTTACAGTACTCTTTAAGAAAGTCTGTGTGTGTGGGGTAGACTTCAGGGCAGGTTGGCATGGCCAGGAGGCTGCCGCGTCGGCAGTGTCTCCAGTACGTGTCGGCCAACAAAATTAATAAACTGGCCGGGTGTATCGAGGTGCACGATGACAATAGATTCACGTTATAGATAGATAGATACTATATATAAAGGCCGGCAAAGTCCACCCCAAATTCGCAGAGCCACGTCCCCTGAATTTCACGGCCGTCCGATAGAGGCCATCCAACGGTCACCAGTCGCCCACGTCGTCCGTACTGCAGCTGCTACAGTACCCCGGAATTTCTTCCAATCAGTAAACGCCACGTCGCCCCGGTCACCATCCCCCGTCCACCCGGTCGCAGCCGGTCACCCCGCGCACGATTTTTGACGCACCCATTAAGCAAACAACCCCCCGCTGAGGACCTGAGTGCAAATCGCAAAAACTCTGGGGACCTCCGTGCAAAACCGTCCCCACATCCCTCCTCCGCCTCTCTCTCCCACGCGCGGCGCCGGAAATCGCTGGCGGCACCGCCGCGCTCCCCCGCCGCTCCGCTCCTTCCCGCTCAGATCGATGGCCGCGGCGGGCTCCGTCGTCGTGCCCTCCACCTCCTCGCCGAGCGCCGCGTCCTGGGACGCCCGAGCTACGCCGGATTCGCCGACGCCATGCTCGCCGTCCTCCGCCGCGTCCGTGCTCGCCGCCGGCGTCTCCAGCGACCATATGGTCCAGGGCGCCGCCCTCTGGCCTCCCCGCGACGCCCCCTCGCAGAAACGCGCGGCCCCGGCCCCGCGCGCTCCCCGCTCGAGCCCGAGCTCTGTCCAGCCGGGCGTGGCCGCCGCCGGCTGACGCCAGCCGTGACGTCATCGCGGGGCCGTTCGTCAAATTTTTAATAATTTCGTAAACAATAAAAACCTGACATGTGGGTCCCGATTGTCAGATATTTATTAGTTTCTGTAAATTTCAGAAAAATGAATAACATTTATAAAATTCATATCTTCCAATCTGTATTTCAGAATAATGCAAATAATATATCAAAATTTGCAAAAAATGAAACCTTTACAAATATTGCATTTCCATGCATAATTGAACAACTTTGAACAAAGTTTTTGTAGAAGAACTAAATAACCTCTCATGTCAAATTTAGAGTATGTGGAAATGACATCTCTTAGTCATACCAACTCCATTTAAATTGATCTTATGTTCTAGGGTGCACTTTAATATCTTTTCCCACTTTGTACAATTTTTAAAATCTATTTGGCCATTTCAAGTCAAAAATTTGAATACATTCCAACACAGACAATTTTTAAATTCACAACACAGAAAAAACTTCTGAATATAGACATTTTCCAAATTTGAAATTTACCAAACCAGCTCCAAATCAATCCAGCCCAATTTCAAAAAAAAATGTGAAAATCAAAATAGCCATTTTGCATACATTGGGACCTTTTCCAAACTATTTCAAACCTTAATATTTTAAAATAATACATAGAAGCTCATTTGATACCTTTACGTCATTTTGTAAAATATAGATTTCATAATTTCCTTTCGAACTCAAATAAAATCCAGAAACATAATATTAGTAATAGCATTCAATATGACAAACCCAATAAAATAATTTGGTACGAAACATCTTATTTAAATAGAGTTTGGTAAATCTTTTAAACACAACTACCCATTTATATCATGGGCTTCAAAACATCAAAATAAGAATACCACAAATGTAAATATCAATAAATAGTTGGTTTACACATATTCTCCAAATAAATATAATTGAATAAAAACCAAAATTTAAAACAGAACATGCTTCAAGTAATTTAAAACACTTTACAGATATTGTTCTAGGGTATTTGAACAATTTCCAAAAATTACAAAATGCTGCAAAACCAGTAATTTTAACTACACCCATCATAAATAATACGGAGAATATATCACAACGAAAAAAACAAATGCTGATTATTTACGACGTACGATCAAACTTTAAATTTGGATATTTTAAACTTTTAACCGTCTCCCAAATCTGATCGTTTCACAAGCGTGAAAAGAAATCGAATCTGAAAGACTTCCCAATTTGAACAAATTTCGAAACCTGGACAATTTTTACCCGGAAACTTTCTCTGCATTTTAACAAGTTTCAAATCTGCGCACTTTCAGAATTTGGACATTTTCCAAATTTGAATTTTACCACAATAAAGCGGCATACAAATTTGAATACTTCAAAATTTTAGATGCCTTTCAAATCTAACCATTTTACAAACGTGAAAAGAATTCAGATCTAAGTAACTTTCCAACTTGAATTTTTTTCGAACTCTAAACAATTTTAAAACGTACGCTCTCTTTGCATCCCAACGATTCTCAAATTTGCACAACTTTTAAGTGTCGACATTCCCAAATTTCAATTTTACCACACGAGTGCGGCACACAAATTTGCATATTTAAAAAATTAAATGCTTTCAAACCTAGCCATTTTGTAAACATGAAAATAATTCAAATCCAAATAACTTTCCAATTTTAGAAAACTATACTATCTTTTAGACGTAAACTAAATAATTCAAATCCAAATAACTTTCCAATTTGACCAGTTACTATACAATCTTTTAGACGTAAACTTTCTTTCAATTTCATCTTTCAGATGTAAACTTTCTTTCAATTTCATTAATTTCCAAATATTTTAAAAAAATGACCAAATTTTCAAATTTGAATTTTACCCACACACGCGCGGCATTTCCAATAATTTTCAGACCTAAACGATTTTTTAATATGTACACTACCAAATTTGAATTATGCCACACATCCGCGATTAACTTCCAAATATTGAAAAAAAATTAAATGCCAAAATTTTCAAATTTGAATTTTACCCACACACGCGCGGCATCGCCGCGCTAAGTTGCCTATTATATATATATATATATATATATATATATATATATAATATAATGTGGCTTTCTTGGCTCCGAAGGCGCTGATCGAGCTATCTTCCAACACGGAAACAAGGCTTGGAGCCTGGGCCCACGAACAATGTGAACGAGCGGCCACCTTTGGATCGCGATGCTCGCTAGCTAAAATATGTCTCCCCATGTCTCCCTGTACAAAGCAATCAAATTAGATCACTCCGATCTTGACCTCGAAAAAAAATGGGGCACTCCAGTCCTGTCCAGTGTATCCGACCGAATGGAGTTCATGGTCTTGAATTCGTCTCGCGTCGCAGGCGAATCTTTGGTGTGAACGAGCAATGAAAACGAGGACGAAAACACTGGAAGAAACCTGGATATTTGGTCGTGGTAACCACTGGGTGGGTGGGAGTGAAAATATGTCCCGGCTACTAAAGATAAGAGATCAGGTGATGATACCGAAAAGTCATTTTGGATCTCGGGCACCAGTGCTCCTGGTGCCAAAAATAAAATTTTAAAATTGTTGTTTTTGCCAAAATCACAAAAACAAAACCACACACGTAGTGGTCTACATGTGTGTTTTAGCCGATAAATTTGCATAAAATAAATCGATAGAAATCGACCCGTAGAAAAAATTATAAGTCTCAGAATGTTTCCACTTTTTTGAATTTGCATTGTTGACCCCTACTGCTTGTTATCTTTGTACAGCCTGCAAGTGTCAACATTATTTTTTAAAACTTTTTCCCATGGTAATGAACATTCAAATCTACACACGTGATTTTTTAAAGATTTTTTTGTGTTAAAAAAAATTAATAAAAAGATATCTCTTTGTAGCAGGAGCACAGGTGCTAGAGAGTTTAAAAGCTTCAGTCACGATGATACCCGAAAAGAATAGGTGATGCCACATGCACGCGCGTGGCTAATACAGGTGCATCCGTGCATACAACTCGAAATAGGATTTCGTCCCGCTTTATAAATAAAGCCACACGGCCGAATGATACATAGTGATGAGGGAACCCTCTTACAAGCAGACCAAAGATAAACAAATAAGAACAAGAAACCAAACTTGCCACCACCGATGAAACCGGAACGACACCGAAAGAACCGTAGCTCCACGACAATGCCCTCATCAAGGAAACGATGATTCACGCCACCATTGTCGAGACCGAAGTCTAAGGTTTTCACCCGGAGCCCTGACGCTGCGAAGATAGCCACAACGACACCCCCAAGAGGCTAACGACACCCACAGGCACCGCCGACGATGAAGTCGAGTACCACCACAATCGTCCCACCAGAACAGACAGGAGAGAACGGAGTCAGCTGATTGACACCTCGGACAGTGAGGTTCAACGAGCAGGACGCACCCACCAGTCGAACCCGCAGAGACTGGAACGGGACCACCAGGCGGCTGCCGGATCTAGGCCATCAGGTTCGGATCCAGCGCCCCAACCATCCATGGTTAGGGGGTGGGCTCCAGATTGGAACCCCTGAAACCACTCGACCCGCATGCCCCAGATCCAGGTCCATAGGGCCCATATCTGGGCCAAGGACGGGCACGCCGCCATCGATGGCCAGCTCCGCCGGCGGCCGGCCGTCTAAGGTCCTCGCGTTCCCGGTCCCCTCCGTCGCAAGCTCTGGAGGTGCTCGTTGCCGCCGTGCCGACCTGCCCTCGCCGGCCAGATCTCACACCGCCGCCAAGGGCTGCCATGCCCCCGAGGTTCGGCCCCCATCGCCACCTCGTTGTGCGGCCCCCGGCGCAACACGTCGGTTGCCGCCACGCTGGGCCTCGCCGAGCGCCGCCGAACTTCACTGCCGCCAAGGAAAACGCCGCCGCGTCCGGAGCTACTTGCGCCAGGTACAGGAAGACCGGCCGCCGCCGGCACCGCATGCGCTTTGCCCGGCGACGCGCGCTGGCGACGACCAGAGGAGGAGCAGTGAGCAGAACGGAGGGGACGACGGCTAGGGTTCTGTCTCGGTCGCCCGCGCGGGGACGACGCGAGACGCCGAGAGGGACAAAGCTTTTTTTTCCCACCCAACCAATACTTTTCTGCGCCTTTTATCCGTGCATACATAGGATGTAAATGGCACGCTAAATGGCGCCGTATAGTCCCATTTAATGTGCCAGATAGCTAATTTGGCATTCCGGGGAAACGTGAAGGATTAGAACAATGAATGGAATTGAATGGCGCCGTTTATCCACCCATTTACATCCCTAATACATACCCACCAGTAGCCTGCATGACTGAACCGCGCAGACAATGAGCAAAACAGAGAAACCTCGACCGTACAAGGAAAGTAAAAAAAAACTGTATACATTTTGTCCCATTCCAGGCGGGTGGCTGTTTAGGACGAGACCAACGATCACATTGCTTTTATTCCAGGTGCAAGATCAGGGCCGGCTTAGCAACGATGGTCGGCTTGTCCTAGCCGTAATCATATCCACGTCTGTGAACAATGCACCACGTGCTAACGACCAACAGTGCATTTTAAATCCTGGTATTTGATAGTACTTGTGAGCTGAGCAGAGACGAGTGGATCGTGTCTCGAGCTCCCTATCTCGCTTTGCATAAATCTACGAGAGATCTTTTGTTGAAAAAAAAAATCAGAAAGGAAAGGTACGTTGAATAACGTCGAAACAAGTGATAGGAGAAACCAAGCACCGAGCCATGGGCCATGGCCCCTGTTCGGTAGACCAGTGTGTGGCCTCCACCACTAGCTG
The DNA here is from genome assembly GCA_947311845.1 of Poa pratensis. Lineage (NCBI taxonomy): Eukaryota > Viridiplantae > Streptophyta > Magnoliopsida > Poales > Poaceae > Poa > Poa pratensis. The sequence goes on along the minus strand of CAMZMU010000096.1, from coordinate 71,211,011 downwards.
AAACTATTTCACGTTTTATTTGTCGGCTAGCTGAGCTTCTCGCGTTGCGTGGACATGTATAGGTCATTTGCGTGACGTGGGGCTGCTTACGTCCAAAAATAGTCTCAGATGCACCTGCTCGTATACATATCCAGAGCGTGTATAACAGTGGTGTAGATAGAGCCTAAACGTATGTGACGAACAACAAAGTATATATGTACGTTTCAAAAAGTATGAAGTACGTGTAGAGCCATTTGCCACATGAACAGTGCGACGTGGATTGTGATCGATTTGCTGGTAAAATCCGAGTGCCCAACTGACTATTAAGGTGGTGCCGAATGAGAGAGATAGACGTTAGTTTTTCACATAAGTTTATCCTACCTTTGCAGATCTGTAAGATTGGTGTGTACATATTTTGCATCTTGTTCTTTATTTATCAATAAGAAACATATTACTTTGAAAAAAATAAAAACTGGCTGCTACCGCTTTCCCTGTTCCTTTGGATGGATAGAGTGACCTCATATTCTTTTTACTAGAAATGCTATCCAGAACTACTACCGAACATGTTTTAATCGGTTTTTTTTTGTCTCGGCGTGTCACTGTGGTTGGTCGCCTGGCTTGGACATCCACACGTTGGCCATGCACGACTTTCTTGTCCCAGGCTTTGGCTGTACGAATTTTTGACAAAAGAGACCACTTCACGAAATGAATTGTCAAAACAGACCACCTCCGAAAATTATTGTCAAAAAGGACCACCTACACCGTGGCGGCAGGCGTGTCAGGCGACACGTGTCACCTGCCGCCACGGGCAGAGGCGGTAGGGCCTGCCGCCACGGGCTGAGGCGGCACGTCGAGCAGAACAGAAATCGGAGCAGGTCGGGAATGGAAAACGGAGGTGTTGGGCCCTGCAGCCACTATCAGTGGCGGCACCCTGACGTGGCGACCTGCTTTGCCTGTGCATGCTGCATGCATGTGTCCGAGCGGTCGTAGTTGGTTTTGGAGTCTTGTGTTCAAGCGTGGCCGTATGATTAATTAGAAGAGTTTGATTAGACGAGAGAAAGTCGGTATCAATAATTTTTTCAGTGGCAGGTGTCCAGGTCAACTAGCCGCCATCGTACGTTTCCCCGTTCAGCACAGTTTCGATTCCTGTTCTCCCCAGCATGCCGCCATGGGCAGTGGCGGCAGGCGACACGTGTCGCCTGGCACGTCTGCCGCCACGGTGCAGGTGGTCCTTTTTTACAATAATTTTCGAAGGTGATCCTTTTTGACAATTCATTTCGCGAAGTGGTCTTTTTTATCAAAAATTCTTGGCTGTACTGGATCCAGTGATACGGGGATCTTGCACGTACGGCTGCGCCCGCAGGAATGCATGATCACTGCGGGCAGAGTGACGGGCACCGTCGATAGTGGATTTTCTGGAAGAAATTATCAACTGGCTAGGATGTACCATCCTGGTATGCATGCAAGAAGAAGGACAAGCTTGTGAGTTCATCCAAGAGGACAAGCTTTCAAGTTTGTGCAATGAAGAAGCCAAGCATGCAAGTTTGTGCGTGGATAGTCCAAGCATGCAAGTTGGTGCAGCATGGACAAACGTATGAGTCCACATAGGAGGGCCAAATATTTGAGTATGTGCATGGCTGGTTGGGCATGCACCAGAGTAGTCTCTCGTGGATTCTTGAAGCAACGTGTTAGAAGCCGCAGCAGACACCGCAGCAAAGAGCTGGCCATGGAGCTGCCCAGGTGTCAGCAGAATAAAGCACGTATGAGCCCTCTCCCTGCTATATAAGGGCATCCAGGAGCACGCTTGAGGCACCAGGAGCAGAAGCAGTGAGCATAGTGCTAGGAGAGAACTTGTGCCTTGTACTACTATTAGCTAGCCTCCACTCCACCTTGTAAAAAATCGTAGTTTGTGAGCAAGAGAGAGTTTGAAGCAGTGTAAGTTTATTCGTGGAGGTTATGCCGAACGGGTATACCTGCCACGGTGGATAAAACCTGGCCCACCAAGGAGGCCCATCAGATAAAGCCGGAGGGCTTAATGGAGAAGGCCTCATGGGCTTAGGCGCAAGGATAAGCTCTGGGCTGGCTTAGTGAAGTCCAAGACGAAGGCCTGGCTGCGTTCGCCTTAGGGAGCAAGTTAGGGTTTGTTACCGTGTTAGTCTAGGACTCGTGATCTAGGTCGGTTAAGGCTTTCCTTGTAGGGGAAGGCTTGGCGCCTTTATAAGCCAGCCTTCCAGCAGCCTTAGGGCACGCATACAATCATTGTAACCTGTACACATATTCTCCTTGAGTGAATTATAGCAGCACGTAGGATCTCGCCACCGTCGTGAGATCCGAAGCTGGGTAAGATCGTGTGTGCAATCCCGTCACTGGAACCCTCTACGTTCTTCCCCACCTCCTCTACGGTACGTATGAATCCATATAGTAGTTCCGCGTTACCAATACCTCGACAGTTGGCGCCCACCGTGGGGCCCAAGGCGTCGGGAGTTTTGTTTCAGGCGGGAGCATTGGGCGAGATCGGCAAGACTATGGCGGTTGGTCGCGCCCGCATCATCAACAACTTTGGGTGCATCGAAGACGACGGGTCCTACGTCCCAGCAAACGACGCACTGGTGTCAAGCTTCGTCGTCCCCTTCGGCACCATCAACATCTTCATGGGTTTTACGGCTGAGGCGTATGGATTCCCCAGGGGATCCGCCGCCTTTTGGCCCACCCACCACCCCATCGATTATGCAATCGAGCAACAACACAGATCGGATCAGGCCTTTGTCTATCGCGATCTGAGTGACTCTGATACCCAAAGCGATTCTGACTCCAGCTCTTATGAGCTTATGGAGCCCGCCTCTCGCTTTGTCGGTGTCATTGACGCATCTGGCCCTAAGCCGGCCGAATCTGACCCTGAGTCAATATTACCTGCCTTACAGACAGGAGCAGACTCAGAAGCCGGATCTGATGGCACCGCTCCAATGGCGGAAGATTCAGATCTCGATGAGCATAAGGAGGAAGACTTTGCAGCACAGGTTGCCGCGCGAGGCTATGGCTCATCCGATCCAAACGAAGTCTTAATGACTTTCCCGGCACAGATAGCTGGATGGTGCGGCCGCGGCTAAGCCAGACGAGGCTGAAGTTTCCTCTAGCATCAAACACATTGGTGACAAGGCGGAAAAGCCAGAGGATGTGCTGGACCCTAAAAGGCCTCCCCCGGCTACGCCTATTGAAGAAGACCTGGAGCGGTCAAAGGAGGAACACATGCGCGCATTGGAGCTCCAAAACACCTTTGGGACCAAATCCAACCGCGGTTGAACTTGAGGAAAGACGGAAAGCGCTCCTGGCTGAGACTGAAGTCAACATCAAGTATAAGTTGTCCCTCCTGAACAAGGAAAAAGAGTTAATCCTAGTTGGAAAGGCTCTAGAAGAGGAAGAGTACCAGCGTGAGCGCGATGTTGAGAAATTCCGCAAAATACGAAGTATACGTGACCCTCTTCTGCATCGGGATCTGCAGGGAAACTTCGAGAAGACTTCTGCCCAAAAGCCTTTAAAGCCTTGGCAGAAATACTCTTTCAGAGTTAACCCTGATGGAGTCATATTCTTCTCCACCCCGGCCAAAAACCTAGAGGCGGCCAGGGAAATCATGGGAGACGAAGCAGTCCAATTGAAGAGCGCCACCATTATTCTAAAATGCTCATCGAAAAGGCGGTAGAGCAGCAGGCTAAGGCGGACTCAAACTCAAAACTGGCGGACGACACGCGTCTTTGCAAGACAGCCGTTGCCGGCGGTGGAGATCCAGAGGAACCAGCTGGTTCCAGTAGCCATGGCAATAAGGGTAAGAACCTAGGAAGGACAAAGTTCCTGACAAACAGGGATGAGTCAAAGACTGGGTCCAATCGCCATAGTGACAAAGGCAAGGACGACCACCGGCAAAAGGATAACACACGCCATAAGAAGAATGATCCGCCTCGCCGTGAAAGAGATCAAGACAAGGGGAAGGACGCACGGCGTGGGATGACCGGCTTAACATGCCACCTCCGCCCGCAGCACGGGCAAGAGACGAAGGAAATAGGGGCAACAGAGATCCGCCTCAAAGGCGATCTCGCTCCCGCTCCCCTCATCGCCAAAGCCGTCAGGAGGAGCCAAGGCGTAGCCAATCCAACAAAGGGCCAGCCAGGGAAAACACTCATATCTCAGACGCCCGCATCCGTCTCGATGAGATTAAAGCGGCCAAAGAAGTCTTACCTGGGCCCTGTGCTTTGGACCGGCGATTCGCAAGGTGCAACTCCCATCCTCGCTAGGCAATGTCAAGAAAATTGTGGACAAGTACAATGGCATTGACAAACCGGACATATGGCTGCCTGATTACATCCACGCCGTTGGTATTAATGACGGTGATTACAATGCAGCTGTACGTTTTCTTCCACTCATGTTGGAGGGAACGCCCGGTTGTGGATCGACACTTTGCCAGAAAAGAGTATCCACAATTGGCAAGACATGCAGAAAACATTCATGCAACACTTCTCATGCACATACAAACGTCCAAAGGCTTACTCAGATCTACTAAAGTGCGCTCAAGTGGAGGGGGAGTCAAGCAGAGCTTTCATAGCTCGATGGACAGAGACAAAGAATGCATGCGAAGACGTTTCTGAGATCCAGGCCATACATGCTTTTATGAACAGCCTGAAGAAAGGCAACATGATGAGATATATGTTGCCAGCCAAAACATCAAACACCTCGGCGAGCTCTTAGACAGCGCGAACAATTACGCTGCAGCAGAAGACGACGCTCGAGCTGACGACGGCTCTGCGCATGGACATAGCTGTTAACCCGGAAAAGCGAAACAACAATCAAAGCCGGAAAAAGAAGGAAGCCAACGATGCGCCAGGACCATCAAAGGAGGTAGCCTTTGCCAATAAGAAGGGTGGCCAGAGCGGGGCTAGCAGATGGCAGAAGAAGAGCGATGACAGTCAAGGGTCAAGACCCATTAAAATCACCTATGACGACATCAAAGATGAACCTTGTGCCCATCATAGCAAGCTTGGCAAATGCACCCATACCAACAGGCAGTGCCGCCTTAACGATGATATCAAGAAGGATCCGACGCTGGCTTCAAGGCAAAACAGTTCAAGCGCAAGAACCGTAAAGACAAGAAAGAGCAGAAGGACAACGAGGAAAGTGCTTCGGAGCCGAAGATCAGGAGCCAAAGCACAAGAGGAGCAACAAGTTTCCAAGGGTCGAAACAAGCCTTGTCACTTTCCTTGCCACTCCTTCGGCCAAAAAGGAAAAGGCAGCCTGGAGGGAACTCAATGCCACTATGCCAGCGGTTCCCCAGTATCTCAACTGGTCCGAGCACCCATTACATGGGACCGCAACGATCATCCTGATCATATTCCACAGAACCCAGGGAATTACGCGCTCGTTGTAAACCCAATTGTGCAGCAATGCAGGCTTTCTAAGGTGCTTATGGATGGAGGGAGTAGCATCAACATCCTCTATCTTGAAACCTTAAAGCGCATGCGCCTTTCTGAGACACAGCTAAAACATAGCACAGTCAAGTTTCACGGCATAGTGCCAGGCAGGCAGGCCAGTTCTATGGGAACAATCGTCTTAGACGTCACCTTCGGTGACGAAACAAACTATAGGACTGAGGAAGTTGCCTTTGAGGTGGTGGAATTCAAAAGTGCGTATCACGCAATCTTTGGCCGCCCAGCCTTTGCCAAATTCATGGCACGCCCGTGTTACATCTACAGCAAGCTCAAAATACCTGGACCAAACGGCGTCATCACGGTCAATGGCGACTTCAAGAAGGCGAAGGAATGCGAAGCAGGAGCAAAGCAGTCATCAGCAAGGAAGAGCTGGAGCAGTACAAGAAAGAAGTTAACACCAATGAAATGCCGGATGGTAAGAAGCCTCCTTGCGCCTCGGATGTCACTTTCAAGGCCAGCTCAAACTCGAAGAAGATCGTGCTGGACAACGCCGATGCAAGCAAGACGACGAACATAGGCGCGGACCTCAGTGACGCATAGGAAGGCGCGCTCGTCAAGTTCCTCCGTGAGCAACGGGATATTTTTGCATGGTCACCATCAGACATGCCAGGAGTACCCCGGGAACTTGCCGAGCACAGCCTTAATGTCGCCAAAGGTGCCAAGCCAGTAAAACAAGGTCTTCGTCGCTTCGGTCCAGAGAAGAAGAAAGCAATAGGAAAAGAGGTAGCTCGGCTTAGTGCCGCTAATTTCATTAGAGAGGTTATCCACACAGATTGGCTAGCAAATCCTGTATTAGTACCTAAGAAGGACGTGAAAGACTTGCGCATGTGCATAGATTTCACCGGCTTAAACAAAGCCTGTCCTAAAGACCCCTTCGCATTGCCGCGAATTGATCAGGTCGTAGATGCTGTATCAGGTTCTGAATTACTATGCTTTTTGGACGCTTACTCTGGCTACCACCAAATTAAGATGAAGGAGTCTGACCAAATTAAGACTTCCTTCATCACACCTTTCGGAACGTTTTGCTACATAACTATGCCTTTCGGGCTTAAAAACGCTGGCTCAACGTACCAACGGTGCATACAACGTTGCCTACACGATCAAATAGGCCGCAATGTTCACGCTTATGTCGATGACATTGCCGTTATGTCGCGAAAAGCGGCGATCTCATCGTTGACCTTCAAGAAACCTTTGATAACTTAGAAAATATAACATGAAGCTAAATCCGGGAAAATGCTTTTTTGGCGTCCCAGCAGGAAAACTTTTAGGCTTCATTGTTTCAGAAAGAGGTCTTGAGGTTAACCCAGAAAAGATTCGAGCTATCATGGACATCAAAAAGCCTACTTGTCTTAAAGATGTCCAAAGGCTCACAGGATCTGCAGCAGCTGTAAGCCGATTTATTAGTAGGCTTGGGGATAAAGCTTTACCCCTATACAGGTTGTTGAAGAAAACTAAGACGTTCGTCTGGACTGAAGAGGCAGATGCAGCCTTAGCACAGTTAAAAGACGCCTTAGTTTCAGCACCAATATTAGCGTCTCCTCTACCACAAGAGCCGATGCTACTTTACATGGCGGCTACCAACCTAGTTATTAGTGCAGTGGTTGTTGTTGAACGAAAGGAAGAGGGAAGGAGCTACCGGAACAAAGGCCGGTATATTATATCAGCGAAGTCTTCTCCGAATCCAAACAACGATACCCTCACTATCAGAAGCTGGCTTATGGAGTTTTCTTCGCAGCCAGAAAATTACGCCATTATTTCCAAGAGCACCCAATCACGGTAGTCAGTAAGGCGCCATTGGGTGACATTATAAACAACACCGATGCCACTGGACGTGTGGCTAAGTGGGGAATTGAATTGGCAGCCTTCGACATCCAGTACAAGCCACGTACAGCCATCAAATCCCAGTCTTAGCTGATTTCATCGCAGACTGGACGAAGCAATGGATGAACTTCCCCTCCCTGACGAAGAATATTGGGTTATGCACTTTGACGGCTCCAAAATGTTGCAGGGATCGGGAGCTGGCGTGGTACTGAAGAACCCTAAAGGAGACAAGATGTGCTATGTCTTGCAGATACACTTCAATGCCACTAATAATGTTGCAGAATACGAGGCTCTGTTGCATGGATTGCACGTCGCAAAGGATTTGGGCATTAGCCGTCTTTTGTGCTATGGCGATTCAGACCTCGTTGTTCAACAATTAGAAGGGGCATGGGACGCGAAGAGCCCTACAATGGCTGAATACCGACGCACGGTAGACGAGTTTGGTCGGTGTTTTATCGGCTTAGAAGTCAAGCATATCAAAAGGGAGGAAAATGAAGCAGCGGACGCCTTAGCCAGAATGGGCTCGAAAAGATCGAAGGTGCCCTCCGATATATTTTTGGAGCACCTGTACGTGCCGTCTATTAAAGGCGGAGATGAGGATGACCCCATGGCTTCGCAGTCTGTTTCCGTCATGCTGGTGAAGCCAGATTGGACACAGCCCTACATAAATTTCCTCCTTAACAAGGAAGAGCCAGAGGATGAAGTTAAGGCGGCAAGTTGTGCGCAGAGCTAAGGCATACACAATAAAAATGGAGAGCTATACAAGCGGAGTACCACAGGTGTATATCAACGATGCGTTTCGCCGGAAGAAGGACAGGAGATACTAGAAGAGATCCATGGTGGATGTTGCGGTCATCATGCCTCTGCCCGAGCAATTGTCGCCAAAGCTTTTAGACATGGATTCTACTGGCTCACAGCAAAGCAAGACGCAGAAGAACTCGTCAAGAAATGCGTTGGATGCCAAAAGTATGCAAGACAGCCAAAGATGCCAGCCCAGGAATTGCGCACCATTCCAATCACGTGGCCATTTGCGGTCTGGGGACTGGACATGGTAGGTCCATTCAGGACTGCGCGAGGCGGCGTCAAACATCTCTTAGTTGCGGTGGATAAATACACCAAGTGGGTTGAAGCTAAGCCCATAAAAAAGCTTGATGGGGCAACAGCCAAGAAGTTCGTCATTGAGTTATAACGAGATTTGGCGTCCCCCACAGTATCATTACGGACAATGGGACAAACTTCGCCGTAGGAGAACTGGCAAAGTACTGTGGTGAAGTTGGTATTCGTTTGGACTTAGCATCTGTGGCTCATCCACAATCGAATGGCCAAGTTGAGCGAACCAACAGTATAATCTACAGGGAATAAAGCCAAGATTAGAAGTGCCTTTGCATAGAGCAGCTGGAGCATGGGTAGAAGAATTACCTGCTGTCTTATGGAGCATACGCACAACTCCAAGCAGCGCAACAGGCTATACCCCTTTCTTTCTCATATATGGCGCTGAAGCGGTACTCCCAACAGATGTCCTGCACGACACACCTCGTGTAACAGCCTACGTTGAAGCAGACGCAGAAGAAGCCAGACAGGATGGCTTAGACCTTCTCGAAGAAGAGCGTGAGATAGCGCTTCAGCGCTCCGCCATTTATCAGCAGAACATGCGGCGTTACCACAGTCGCAAGGTAAGACGGAGATCGTTTCGAGAAGGCGATTTGGTGCTTCGCCTTGTTCAGCAAAAGGAGCACAAACTATCTCCCATATGGGAAGGACCCTTCGTTATCAGCAAAGCGCTTAAGAACGGGGCATATTATCTTGTGGACCTCCGTGATATCGAGAAGAAGAAGAAAAGAGGCCGCAAAAGGAAAAGGAACGAAGAAGCAGTGCTCAAGGAGACGAAACGTCCTTGGAACATTGAGCAGCTACGTCCTTTTTACACTTAGCAATTCTATTGTAATCACACCATATATGATTATGAAATAAAAGTCTTTGGTTCCCTCAATTATTTTTATGCATGAGTTCTCGCCGTCTTTTATTTCCATTTGATCATATATTTCGATAAAAATATCAATGTTAACCCGAATTGGCTTCGTGCTTGTGGTTACTCACATGATGCTTTTGCCTTAAGGCCTTACAAAAATTAAAATTGCATCCGTCTAAGAGTATTTATCTGATCGCATATGCTGGCTTGTCTTAGTAGATGCTTTACGCACCAAAAGCCGGCGCCGTTTCTGTGTTTAAACAGTTTGGTTACTAACCCTGTTGCCAGCGAAGTGTTCCGTGCTTAGGTTCTGCCAGCATACGAAAAGGCTAAAGCATATAAGCCAGAAAACTTAGAAGACGGATAAGGAGCATAGTTTGCAAGCCTTTTAAAAATAAGTGCATGCGTCAAAACAAACATGTTCAACAGATAAAAAGGCTCCTGCCATTACAAAACATAACAAGTCTTTTGTGCCATCTTTCATGACACGCTTAATGCAAAGTTTTTTCCTGCATCTTATGCAGGGGACTGAGGAGGCGAAGACGCAGGGGACTTGGATGGATCCAGCGTAGCTTCAGACTCGCCTTCTTCTTCTTCATTTCCGCTTCTGACTCATCGCCATTGCCAGTGGTGGGTGCTTCGGCTTCGTCATCAGACACGTCGTCAGGACGGGGAGGCACAGGCTTCTTGGAGAAGAAGATAGACAAGTCTACCATCTCAGCAACGGCTGAGGCAAAGCCAGAGACAGAGGCATAGACCTTTTCTTTGACGAGCTCGTTGCCGTCTCTGTCCTTGGCTGGGAAACACTTGATAACGCGCCACATGTTGACTTCGGGGTAGTGGCCGCGAACAAGTCCTAGAGCAAGTTTTGCTCCGCCTCTAGCTGCTGAGCGAAGACGCTCCACCACCTCTGGGACGCAGTTCTGAAGAAGTGGCAGCAAGTTGCTGGTGTTTGTCACTTGGGGCAGCTGTTTTGGGAAGATGTTGGCGACAACGTCTCTTCCCGCAGCATACAGCCCTGACACAATTTCGCCACACTCCAAGATAAGCTCCAGGCGCGTCTCAGAGGTAAGCCTTTCCCCAAACCCAGCTGGAACTGTGGAAAGGAGGAATGAAAAAAGTTAAGGCGTACTGAAGTGTTGGAACAAAGGCAAAAAGTAAAAGAAAGAGGCTTACTTAGCAGTTTCTCGTCAATGGCGGTGCTCTCATCAGCTTGGCGTTCAAGACGACCTTGTAAGCTCTGGATTAGGAGCCCATCCTTTTCAGCCTGTCGCTGCAGTTTCAGAAGTTCTGCCTTCAGTTTGTTTGCCTTCAGCGCGCTGTCTTGGACGGCTTTAAGATTGGCCTCGGCCGTCTTTCGGTTCTCCTCCAGTTGCTTAAACAAGGCGGCATTTTCCCGCCTCACAACTTCTATATCGCCAGTCTCGCTGACGATCTGTTTTGCCTTCGCCACAACAGCGTGAAAGACACATTGCATGTGTTGAGCATCTTATGCCTTAAATGAATAAACACAATGCATGTGAAAGAACATTTACCTTCGTTCGCCTTATTTTTGGCGACGGCTTGCTTGAGCACTTGCCTTTGGTTACTCAGGAGTACCACAGATCGCACGTAAGCTGCTCGCTGCTGCTAAGGCAAGGGCAGTAGTAAGTAACAAAGGTAAAGACAATAAAGTATAGCTACAAGGGCTTGGGGACTGAGTCTTTATCAACATTAAAGAAAGGCCATTACGTCGGCTTAGTCAAAGCACAACGTAATGCCCGGGGACTAGTATGTACATAAAGACGGAATATTTACCTGCATCATGGCCTTCAAGGCTTTGTAGCTCTTTTCATTGTGACGTACAGCTCGTCACAATTATCTTCCAGGTTCAAGATGGTCAATGTTGGCCAACTGGCCTTAGCTTCGGAGGCGGCTCGTTGCGCTCCTTCTCATCGGCAAGCATGGCGGCGATGTTGGGTAAGATGTACCCCTCGTCGTCAAAGAGCTCTTGCTTCACCATGTTGCGGATAGCTCACGAGTATGGGCTCGTTCGGCTCTCTGACTGAATACCGCCGCCTTCCCGCAGCGGCAGCCCTGGCCAACTTTTCAGTTTCCGTCTTATCAGGAAGACGGCTGAGTCCAAATCTATATGATGATCTCAGATGGGCCTGGGGATGTCTCTTGTTGAACGGAGGGAGTGGGGGGAGCGATGGCCGGAGAAGGCTCAGTTTTCCTTTGCCTGGAAGAAATTACTTTCTTCCTCTTGAGAGCAGTTGGTTTGATCCTGCAAATCACATACAAAATAAGATAACATTCATAGACATTGTTCGCCTTACTAAAGAAATTGAGGTTCGGCTTACTTCTGTACTGGAGCATTGAAGGCCGCATCTTCATCGTCCTCAATGTCGAGCACTTCGGCGTTAACAGGGATGGCTTTCTCACGCTTCCGCCTTTCTGCTGCTGAAGTTGCTGCAGTAGCTCCTGAAGCCTTTCGTTTCCGAGTCTTTGGGGCTCGGGTGCCGCTTCAGGCACGTAAAACAAAGGAGCCAGCAGATTATCCGGCAAAAGGGCGAGCTGAAATCAAAAGTGGTGTTAGTAAGGCAAACATTGTGGAAGTATAAAAAGTAATGGTAAATGCCTTACCTTGGAGCCGGGTTGGCGGCTGTGTACATAGGACGCTGCTCTGTGAGCTGGATCCTTTCCTTGGCAATCCTCTTAAAGCGATACACAGGGCGTGCGTAAGGTCACTCTCACTAACACGGAGGGGATCTTTCTTCTGGTCCGTGTAGTGGCACATGAGGCCTTTGCGATCTTTCAAAGGCTGGATTCGCCTTGACAACCAACATAGGATGGTGTCTGCGCCCGTGAGTTTGGGCACAGCAGTCTTTGTTAAGTACTCAATCCGCCTTTGCATGCGACGGAGGTTGTCAGGAAGGACCTTCAGCGGTTTTCGCCCCAAGAACGGGGCTCCGCAGGCAAAGGAGAAAAGCGAGGAAGTCCTATGTCTTTGCCTACTGGCGCCATGTCTTTGCAGTAGAAGAAGGAGCTATTCCAGCCTTTAATGGAATCTATTTTTGGCGCCTTAGGATACCAGTCTCTGCCTCTACGAAGGTTGATGCTAACTGTTCCTAAGGAAAGCAGTTCTTCCTTCTCTGTTTGGCGCTTGCAAGTAAAGCAGTACTTGAAGAATTCTAAGCTGGGCTCTATGCCTAGTATCCTTCGAATAAAGCCATAAAGCCAGCTATGTACAAGATACTATTGGGGCCTACGCTATGAGGCTGAAGGCCATAGTAGTCTAAGACTGATTGGAAAAAAGGATGCGGAGGCAAAGACAAACCGCGAAGGAGATGTGAGACGAGGAGCACTCGTTCATCGCCGGCGGGATCTGGAGCAGGGTGGCCGTACGCTGACCGCCAGTGGCAGTTCTCCTTTGGTGGGAGGATGCCCTCCTTTTCAGCTGCGTGAGGTCCGCGTCGGTGATGGTGGAAGCTGCCCAGTTGCGGGATGATGCTTCCTCTCCCTCCTCCTCTGCCTCCGCCGCATCGCCCTCGTCGGAGGGCTGGGCATTCTTCTCTGCTTCATGGAGGTGGCCGCAGAACTTGTCGCCGCTGCCGCGCGAGATGCAGATGCATCCGCGTGCTCGATCCCCTCATGGCCAGATCTTGTCCCTCCGCGCCGCCGACGCCGCCGCCGTTGCCGCTCCCGCGGTCGCATCGGAGCTCTCCATGGGTGGGTGCGCAGGTGGTGGTGGTGGAGCTCGCCGGAGTTCAGATGGGATGGCGCGAGGAGGACGATGAACAGGGAAATGAACCAGATGGAGAAAATCAGTTCCCCTTTTATGGGGCCGTGCGCCGCGATTAGTGCGGTGAGATAACGTCGCGCGATTTTCGCCACGCGTCCCGCAACGGTCAGATAGTGGGCATCTTCTCCCGCACGCCTCGGAGATCGTGTGCGGAAAAATAGCAGTAATGGCGTCACAACGTCTCTTTGCTTGTCCAGACTGTCGTGGACTGGCTTTGACTGCGGTGACGTCATGACAAGACTCGACGCTGACAGAATCTTTCTGCCAGATTGTTCAAAGTGCAGGAGAGTTCGGCTTAATCCTTAAGGCAGACTGAATGTCTCATTTTGGAATGCTCCAAGCTCTTCTGTCCGCCTTGCCAAAGGCGAAAGCCCGTGTTTCACAAAGACGGCAAACGAAGAACTTAAACCTTTCCGGGGACTACTGTGGAGGTTATGCCGAACGGGTATACCTGCCACGGTGGATAAAACCTGGCCCACCAAGGAGGCCCATCAGATAAAGCCGGAGGGCTTAATGGAGAAGGCCTCATGGGCTTAGGCGCAAGGATAAGCTCTGGGCTGGCTTAGTGAAGTCCAAGACGAAGGCCTGGCTGCGTTCGCCTTAGGGAGCAAGTTAGGGTTTGTTACCGTGTTAGTCTAGGACTCGTGATCTAGGTCGGTTAAGGCTTTCCTTGTAGGGGAAGGCTTGGCGCCTTTATAAGCCAGCCTTCCAGCAGCCTTAGGGCACGCATACAATCTCATTGTAACCTGTACACATATTCTCCTTGAGTGAATTATAGCAGCACGTAGGATCTCGCCACCGTCGTGAGATCCGAAGCTGGGTAAGATCGTGTGTGCAATCCCGTCACTGGAACCCTACGTTCTTCCCCACCTCCTCTACGGTACGTATGAATCCATATAGTAGTTCCGCGTTACCAATACTCGACAATTCCATCTCTTGTTCTCTGTTTCGGGCTTCCCGAAAGGGAAAGCCATGTGTAAGTATGTCTAGTTAATAAAGTGAGCTGCCTTGTGCAATCCAAGTCGAGTTGTGCGAATCATGTTTTACGCTAGGGATCCTATAGGAAAACCTCTACGTGTTGTTCTTGCTAAGCCTATGAGGCTGTTTAAAGAACCAGTACCGTAGAGAAGTGTTCCCTTCGGGTGGAACACTGCCTGGTAAGAACGGTAAAAAAGGTTAATACAATTAAAATTGGTAGCTAAAGGTAATTTATCTTTGTTGAATATAGCATGCGATGCATATGGTGAGTACCAAGTAGGGGCATCACAACCACTGAGTACACCGAAGGCAGAATAGTTGGCTTCGCCAGCCTAAAGATCCTGCAATTAAATCACAAAAATAATATTAGAGATTAATAATCTTAATCCAAGTTTCTAATTTATAGTTCAATATATTTAACAAATTTCAAATTTATAGTTAAATAAATTTGATATTAAATTTCGAATTTGATTAAATATCTGTGTATATCTTAGTAAAAATATCATTGTGATATACATATTTTATTCCGGTTGTGTGGTTGTATCAGAGCAAGGTTCAGCCATTGAAAGGTTAAATTATTTGAATTTAGAAGTAGTAAAGGTAGAGTAATTAATACTAAAGAAAATATCAATATAAGGTTAGAATAAATCCAATTGAAGAACACACTTGGCACACCTCTCATAGTCAGTTGAATTTAGTAGTTGATTTAATATATAACTTTTTAATTTCTTGGGGAAAAAGACAAGATAATATAGACCAAAGAATCGAAAATATAGTGAAAGAATACCAGAAACTTGTAGAAAGGTACGCTGTAACTGAATAATAAGCTGATTTAACTCTACATAAGTTAGAAGAATCTAAAGCAAAACATAATATAGGTTGGTCAAAATAACACTATATTAAAAACGAAGTAAATCTATAAGAAAAAATTTAGGCGGTCTCTTGAATAAATCTTTGACAAGAGATTCTTATTTGGTGCAGATACAAGACAAGATATTTCTGAAGTTAAGAAGCTAGTTCAAGAGGTAAAGTCTCTTGTACTTTCATAAAGTATATGTCTGAAATATAGTTTGCATTAAAAGAAGCAGCAAAACATTTAGCACCTTCTATTGGTTTCTCGGATCACATTCACCAAAAGAGATTCCAAAATTATAATAAGACAGAATAAATACTATTCCCAATTACTCGTTCAGATTTTAGAGAGATAAACAGAGCAAATCAATAAATACAATTTTAAACATACCCTCGTCGGGTCTGGTTTCATCCTAAGAAATATTAATCCAGAAAAATGGAATTATCTAAGACTCACTCTAGAAGAGATATAACCATCCAATTAGTAAGGCAAGATTCAAAGCCTCTAACTTTGAGAAATAAAATATCTTGCAAAGGTGATGACATAGATAACTTAAGAAGATGTCATAGACCTAGAAGGATACCCGAAAGATATCAAAAAGACACTTTGAGAGAAAAAAAGACCACAACAGGTTTAGATATGGGAAATTTGAAAGTAAAAGTGGCTATATAGAATATCTAAGAAATAAGAATTAAGTTGTTTATCACATCCTGTAGAATTAAGGATTGTAAGCAAAAATATCGAAAATGAACTTAAATATCCTGGTATAAATTTATTCATCAAGGCATGTATATTATAGGAGTAAAAGGAATGACAAAAAGAAATTAGGAACGAAGGTCCTAAAACGTTATTAGATAAAAGATGGGTTCCGTTGATAAAGCGCATTAGGTTTTATGGAAGGAGACATGAATGAAAATAGGTTAATATCTTATATAGCACCCAGACCTAATGACCTGTAAAAGAAATTCGGCTTGAGAAAATGAGTTTGGTTTCAAACCAAAGGATATGAAGATTTTAAAGGAACCAATTTGTTAGTAAGTATAGAATTTTATAGGAAGACTTACTAATAAAAGTAGCTCTAGGTATAGATAAATGTAAATGATGTAATTGAAAATATGCAATCGAAAGTATAAAGTTTATGTGTCCTCTTAAAATAAGTCCGAAGCGAGAGCCGGAGAAGAGTGGAATATAAGTGAACTATAGAAAAGAAAGAATTAAAACAACCAGAAGGTTACATAATTACCAAAATTGTGAAGAAGAAGTAGCATAAATTCACGAATTATAAGTCTGCAGCCTTAGATGAGCATGAACCTTTCTCATCTAGTACAAGCAATAATACAAAAAAATGTCTATCTGAATGTATGGACCGAGCAGACCTAGAAGACGAATAAGACACTTTGAAAAAAAAACTAAAGCGCATAGATTGGGAGTATAATAATCCATGACTACCGATGGCCTAAAATAAGAGAAAAAGAATTGTTCTTCATTAGAGAAATGCTAGATTAAATAGTTTGAAGAAAGAGAAAAAAAGCAACAAATAGTAGCTCAATTATGTTAACTGAAATAAAAAGCCAGAGCAAAAAGTAAAAATTTGAAAGCAGAAATAGACCACAAAATAAAGTAATTCTTTGTTGAAATAGCATGCGATGCATATGGTGATACCAAGTAGGGTCATCACAACCACTGAGTACACCGAAGGCAGAATAGTTGGCTTCGCCACCCTAAAGATCCTGCAATTAAATCACAAAAATAATATTAGAGATTAATAATCTTAATCCAAGTTTTCTAATTTAATAGTTCAATATATTTTAACAAATTTCGAATTTATAGTTAAATAAAGTTTGATATTAAATTTTCGAATTTGATTAAATTTGTGTATATCTTTAAAAATATCATTGTGATATACATATTTTATTCCGGTTGTGTGTTGGTATCAGAAGCAGTGAGCAAGTGCTAGGAAGAACTTTGTGCCTTGTACTACTATTAGCTAGCCTCCACTCCACCTTGTAAAAAATCGTAGTTTGTGAGCAAGAGAGAGTTTGAAGCAGTGTAAGTTTATTCCCATCTCTTGTTCTTGTGTTCGGGGCTTCCCGAAGGGAAAGCCTGTGTAAGTATGTCTAGTTAGTTAATAAAGTGAGCTGCCTTGTGCAATCCAAGTCGAGTTGTGCGAACATGTTTTACCTAGGGATCCTATAGGAAAACCTCTACGTGTTGTTCTTGCTTAAGCCTAGTGAGACTGTTTAAAGAACCAGAGCCGTAGAGAAGTGTTCCCTTCGGGTGGAACTGTCTGGAAGACGGTAAAAACAGTTAATACAATTAAAACTTGAGTAGCTAAAGGTAATTTATCTTTGTTGAATATAGCATCGATGCATATGGTAGATACCAAGTAGGGGCATCACAACCACTGATACACCGAAGGCAGAATAGTTGGCTTCGCCAGCCTAAAGATCCTGCAATTAAATCACAAAAATAATATTAGAGATTAATAATATTAATCCAATTTCTAATTTATAGTTCCAATATATTTTAACAAATTTCGAATTTATAGTTAAATAAATTTGATATTGGATCAAGCTACTAGTATGTTTCGAAAAAAGAAAGAAAGAAAGCTTTCGAGTTTGGGCCACGACACAATGTACACGAAGCGGCGGCGAGGAGGTCCCCAGCTTTGAATCGCGACGCCCAATAGCTCGTGACGAA
Organism: Poa pratensis; assembly: GCA_947311845.1. Taxonomy (NCBI): domain Eukaryota; kingdom Viridiplantae; phylum Streptophyta; class Magnoliopsida; order Poales; family Poaceae; genus Poa; species Poa pratensis. The sequence goes on along the minus strand of CAMZMU010000096.1, from coordinate 71,193,453 downwards.
TGGTCTAAAAAACTCGTGGTGAAAAAATTCGTAGTCTGAAGTCGTCGTGGAAGCGAAGCAATCAAAATTACTCCAGTCCTGTGCAGTGTACCCGACCGTAATGACACATTCGTCCTTGGTATTGAAGTCGTCTCAAGTCGCGCGCGAATCTTTCAAGTGAACGAGCAATGCAAACGAGGAGCTACCGCTGGAACCTCGACCTAGTGGGCAAAACGAACACAAATTAACCTGAATATTTG
>CAMZMU010000096.1:70887532-71193201 GCA_947311845.1 Poa pratensis | reverse complement strand
CTGTGTGAGGTTATGCCGAACGGGTATACCTGCCACGGTGGATAAAACCTGGCCCACCAAGGAGGCCCATCAGATAAAGCCGGAGGGCTTAATGGAGAAGGCCTCATGGGCTTAGGCGCAAGGATAAGCCTGGGCTGGCTTAGTGAAGTCCAACGAAGGCCTGGCTGCGTTCGCCTTAGGGAGCAAGTTAGGGTTTGTTACCGTGTTAGTCTAGGACTCGTGATCTAGGTCGGTTAAGGCTTTCCTTGTAGGGGAAGGCTTGGCGCCTTTATAAGCCAGCCTTCCAGCAGCCTTAGGGCACGCATACAATCTCATTGTAACCTGTACACATATTCTCCTTGAGTGAATTATAGCAGCACGTAGGATCTCGCCACCGTCGTGAGATCCGAAGCTGGGTAAGATCGTGTGTGCAATCCCGTCACTGGAACCCTCTACGTTCTTCCCCACCTCCTCTACGGTACGTATGAATCCATATAGTAGTTCCGCGTTACCAATACCTCGACAGTTGGCGCCCACCGTGGGGCCCAAGGCGTCGGGAGTTTTGTTTCAGGCGGGAGCATTGGGCGAGATCGGCAAGACTATGGCGTTGGTCGCGCCCGCATCATCAACAACTTTGGGTGCATCGAAGACGACGGGTCCTACGTCCCAGCAAACGACGCACTGGTGTCAAGCTTCGTCGTCCCCTTCGGCACCATCAACATCTTCATGGGTTTTACGGCTGAGGCGTATGGATTCCCCAGGGGATCCGCCGCCTTTTGGCCCACCCACCACCCCATCGATTATGCAATCGAGCAACAACACAGATCGGATCAGGCCTTTGTCTATCGCGATCTGAGTGACTCTGATACCCAAAGCGATTCTGACTCCAGCTCTTATGAGCTTATGGAGCCCGCCTCTCGCTTTGTCGGTGTCATTGACGCATCTGGCCCTAAGCCGGCCGAATCTGACCCTGAGTCAATATTACCTGCCTTACAGACAGGAGCAGACTCAGAAGCCGGATCTGATGGCACCGCTCCAATGGCGGAAGATTCAGATCTCGATGAGCATAAGGAGGAAGACTTTGCAGCACAGGTTGCCGCGCGAGGCTATGGCTCATCCGATCCAAACGAAGTCTTAATGACTTTCCCGGCACAGATAGCTATAGGATGGTGCGGCCGCGGCTAAGCCAGACGAGGCTGAAGTTTCCTCTAGCATCAAACACATTGGTGACAAGGCGGAAAAGCCAGAGGATGTGCTGGACCCTAAAAGGCCTCCCCCGGCTACGCCTATTGAAGAAGACCTGGAGCGGTCAAAGGAGGAACACATGCGCGCATTGGAGCTCTCAAAACACCTTTGGGACCAAATCCAACCGCGGTTGAACTTGAGGAAAGACGGAAAGCGCTCCTGGCTGAGACTGAAGTCAACATCAAGTATAAGTTGTCCCTCCTGAACAAGGAAAAAGAGTTAATCCTAGTTGGAAAGGCTCTAGAAGAGGAAGAGTACCAGCGTGAGCGCATGTTGAGAAATTCCGCAAAATACGAAGTATACGTGACCCTCTTCTGCATCGGGATCTGCAGGGAAACTTCGAGAAGACTTCTGCCCAAAAGCCTTTAAAGCCTTGGCAGAAATACTCCTTTCAGAGTTAACCCTGATGGAGTCATATTCTTCTCCACCCCGCCAAAAACCTAGAGGCGGCCAGGGAAATCATGGGAGACGAAGCAGTCCCAATTGAAGAGCGCCACCATTATTCTAAAATGCTCATCGAAAAGGCGGTAGAGCAGCAGGCTAAGGCGGACTCAAACTCAAAACTGGCGGACGATACGCGTCTTTGCAAGACAGCCGTTGCCGGCGGTGGATCCAGAGGAACCAGCTGGTTCCAGTAGCCATGGCAATAAGGGTAAGAACCCAGGAAGGACAAAGTTCCTGACAAGCACAGGGATGAGTCAAAGACTGGGTCCAATCGCCATAGTGACAAAGGCAAGGACGACCACGGCAAAAGGATAACACACGCCATAAGAAGAATGATCCGCCTCGCCGTGAAAGAGATCAAGACAAGGAGGACGCACGGCGTGGGAGTGACCGGCTTAACATGCCACCTCCGCCCGCAGCACGGGCAAGAGACGAAGGAAATAGGGGCAACAGAGATCCGCCTCAAAGGCGATCTCGCTCCCGCTCCCCTCATCGCCAAAGCCGTCAGGAGGAGCCAAGGCGTAGCCAATCCAACAAAGGGCCAGCCAGGGAAAACACTCATATCTCAGACGCCCGCATCCGTCGATGAGATTAAAGCGGCCAAAGAGGAGTCTTACCTGGGCCCTGTGTGCTTTGGACCGGCGATTCGCAAGGTGCAACTCCCATCCTCGCTAGGCAATGTCAAGAAAATTGTGGACAAGTACAATGGCATTGACAAACCGGACATATGGCTGCCTGATTACATCCACGCCGTTGGTATTAATGACGGTGATTACAATGCAGCTGTACGTTTTCTTCCACTCATGTTGGAGGGAACGCCCGGTTGTGGATCGACACTTTGCCAGAAAAGAGTATCCACAATTGGCAGACATGCAGAAAACATTCATGCAACACTTCTCATGCACATACAAACGTCCAAAGGCTTACTCAGATCTACTAAAGTGCGCTCAAGTGGAGGGGGAGTCAAGCAGAGCTTTCATAGCTCGATGGACAGAGACAAAGAATGCATGCGAAGACGTTTCTGAGATCCAGGCCATACATGCTTTTATGAACAGCCTGAAGAAAGGCAACATGATGAGATATATGTTGGCCAGCCAAAACATCAAACACCTCGGCGAGCTCTTAGACAGCGCGAACAATTACGCTGCAGCAGAAGACGACGCTCGAGCTGACGACGGCGATCTGCGCATGGACATAGCTGTTAACCCGGAAAAGCGAAACAACAATCAAAGCCGGAAAAAGAAGGAAGCCAACGATGCGCCAGGACCATCAAAGGAGGTAGCCTTTGCCAATAAGAAGGGTGGCCAGAGCGGGCTAGCAGATGGCAGAAGAAAGCGATGACAGTCAAGGGTCAAGACCCATTAAAATCACCTATGACGACATCAAAGATGAACCTTGTGCCCATCATAGCAAGCTTGGCAAATGCACCCATACCAACAGGCAGTGCCGCCTTAACGATGATATCAAGAAGGATCCGACGCTGGCTTCAAGGCAAAACAGTTCAAGCGCAAGAACCGTAAAGACAAGAAAGAGCAGAAGGACAACGAGGAAAGTGCTTCGGAGCCGAAGATCAGGAGCCAAAGCACAAGAGGAGCAACAAGTTTCCAAGGGTCGAAACAAGCCTTGTCACCTTCCTTGCCACTCCTTCGGCCAAAAAGGAAAAGGCAGCCTGGAGGGAACTCAATGCCACTATGCCACGGTTCCCCAGTATCTCAACTGGTCCGAGCACCCCATTACATGGGACCGCAACGATCATCCTGATCATATTCCACAGAACCCAGGGAATTACGCGCTCGTTGTAAACCCAATTGTGCAGCAATGCAGGCTTTCTAAGGTGCTTATGGATGGAGGGAGTAGCATCAACATCCTCTATCTTGAAACCTTAAAGCGCATGCGCCTTTCTGAGACACAGCTAAAACATAGCACAGTCAAGTTTCACGGCATAGTGCCAGGCAGGCAGGCCAGTTCTATGGGAACAATTGTCTTAGACGTCACCTTCGGTGACGAAACAAACTATAGGACTGAGGAAGTTGCCTTTGAGGTGGTGGAATTCAAAAGTGCGTATCACGCAATCTTTGGCCGCCCAGCCTTTGCCAAATTCATGGCACGCCCGTGTTACATCTACAGCAAGCTCAAAATACCTGGACCAAACGGCGTCATCACGGTCAATGGCGACTTCAAGAAGGCGAAGGAATGCGAAGCAGGAAACGCCGTCATCAGAAAGGAAGAGCTGAGCAGTACAAGAAAGAAGTTAACACCAATGAAATGCCGGATGGTAAAAGCCTCCTTGCGCCTCGATGTCACTTCAAGGCCAGCTCAAACTCGAAGAAGATCGTGCTGGACAACGCTGATGCAAGCAAGACGACGAACATAGGCGCGGACCTCAGTGACGCATAGGAAGGCGCGCTCGTCAAGTTCCTCCGTGAGCAACGGGATATTTTTGCATGGTCACCATCAGACATGCCAGGAGTACCCCGGGAACTTGCCGAGCACAGCCTTAATGTCGCCAAAGGTGCCAAGCCAGTAAAACAAGGTCTTCGTCGCTTCGGTCCAGAGAAGAAGAAAGCAATAGGAAAAGAGGTAGCTCGGCTTAGTGCCGCTAATTTCATTAGAGAGGTTATCCACACAGATTGGCTAGCAAATCCTGTATTAGTACCTAAGAAGGACGTGAAAGACTTGCGCATGTGCATAGATTTCACCGGCTTAAACAAAGCCTGTCCTAAAGACCCCTTCGCATTGCCGCGAATTGATCAGGTCGTAGATGCTGTATCAGGTTCTGAATTACTATGCTTTTTGGACGCTTACTCTGGCTACCACCAAATTAAGATGAAGGAGTCTGATCAAATTAAGACTTCCTTCATCACACCTTTCGGAACGTTTTGCTACATAACTATGCCTTTCGGGCTTAAAAACGCTGGCTCAACGTACCAACGGTGCATACAACGTTGCCTACACGATCAAATAGGCCGCAATGTTCACGCTTATGTCGATGACATTGCCGTTATGTCGCGAAAACGCGGCGATCTCATCGTTGACCTTCAAGAAACCTTTGATAACTTAAGAAAATATAACATGAAGCTAAATCCGGGAAAATGCTTTTTTGGCGTCCCAGCAGGAAAACTTTTAGGCTTCATTGTTTCAGAAAGAGGTCTTGAGGTTAACCCAGAAAAGATTCGAGCTATCATGGACATCAAAAAGCCTACTTGTCTTAAAGATGTCCAAAGGCTCACAGGATCTGCAGCAGCTGTAAGCCGATTTATTAGTAGGCTGGGGGATAAAGCTTTACCCCTATACAGGTTGTTGAAGAAAACTAAGACGTTCGTCTGGACTGAAGAGGCAGATGCAGCCTTAGCACAGTTAAAAGACGCCTTAGTTTCAGCACCAATATTAGCGTCTCCTCTACCACAAGAGCCGATGCTACTTTACATGGCGGCTACCAACTAGTTATTAGTGCAGTGGTTGTTGTTGAGCGAAAGGAAGAGGGCAAGGAGCTACCGGAACAAAGGCCGGTATATTATATCAGCGAAGTCTTCTCCGAATCCAAACAACGATACCCTCACTATCAGAAGCTGGCTTATGGAGTTTTCTTCGCAGCCAGAAAATTACGCCATTATTTCCAAGAGCACCCAATCACGGTAGTCAGTAAGGCGCCATTGGGTGACATTATAAACAACACCGATGCCACTGGACGTGTGGCTAAGTGGGGAATTGAATTGGCAGCCTTCGACATCCAGTACAAGCCACGTACAGCCATCAAATCCCAGTCTTAGCTGATTTCATCGCAGACTGGACAGAAGCAATGGATGAACTTCCCCTCCCTGACGAGAATATTGGGTTATGCACTTTGACGGCTCCAAAATGTTGCAGGGATCGGGAGCTGGCGTGGTACTGAAGAACCCTAAAGGAGACAAGATGTGCTATGTCTTGCAGATACACTTCAATGCCACTAATAATGTTGCAGAATACGAGGCTCTGTTGCATGGATTGCACGTCGCAAAGGATTTGGGCATTAGCCGTCTTTTGTGCTATGGCGATTCAGACCTCGTTGTTCAACAATTAGAAGGGGCATGGGACGCGAAGAGCCCTACAATGGCTGAATACCGACGCACGGTAGACGAGTTTGGTCGGTGTTTTATCGGCTTAGAAGTCAAGCATATCAAAAGGGAGGAAAATGAAGCAGCGGACGCCTTAGCCAGAATGGGCTCGAAAAGATCGAAGGTGCCCTCCGATATATTTTTGGAGCACCTGTACGTGCCGTCTATTAAAGGCGGAGATGAGGATGACCCCATGGCTTCGCAGTCTGTTTCCGTCATGCTGGTGAAGCCAGATGGACACAGCCCTACATAAATTTCCTCCTTAACAAGGAAGAGCCAGAGGATGAAGTATTAAGGCGGCAAGTTGTGCGCAGAGCTAAGGCATACACAATAATAAATGGAGAGCTATACAAGCGGAGTACCACAGGTGTATATCAACGATGCGTTTCGCCGGAAGAAGGACAGAGATACTAGAAGAGATCCATGGTGGATGTTGCGGTCATCATGCCTCTGCCCGAGCAATTGTCGCCAAAGCTTTTAGACATGGATTCTACTGGCTCACAGCAAAGCAAGACGCAGAAGAACTCGTCAAGAAATGCGTTGGATGCCAAAAGTATGCAAGACAGCCAAAGATGCCAGCCCAGGAATTGCGCACCATTCCAATCACGTGGCCATTTGCGGTCTGGGGACTGGACATGGTAGGTCCATTCAGGACTGCGCGAGGCGGCGTCAAACATCTCTTAGTTGCGGTGGATAAATACACCAAGTGGGTTGAAGCTAAGCCCATAAAAAAGCTTGATGGGGCAACAGCCAAGAAGTTCGTCATTGAGGTTATAACGAGATTTGGCGTCCCCCACAGTATCATTACGGACAATGGGACAAACTTCGCCGTAGGAGAGCTGGCAAAGTACTGTGGTGAAGTTGGTATTCGTTGGACTTAGCATCTGTGGCTCATCCACAATCGAATGGCCAAGTTGAGCGAACCAACAGTATAATTCTACAGGGAATAAAGCCAAGATTAGAGGTGCCTTTGCATAGAGCAGCTGGAGCATGGGTAGAAGAATTACCTGCTGTCTTATGGAGCATACGCACAACTCCAAGCAGCAACAGGCTATACCCCTTTCTTTCTCATATATGGCGCTGAAGCGGTACTCCCAACAGATGTCCTGCACGACACACCTCGTGTAACAGCCTACGTTGAAGCAGACGCAGAAGAAGCCACAGGATGGCTTAGACCTTCTCGAAGAAGAGCGTGAGATAGCGCTTCAGCGCTCCGCCATTTATCAGCAGAACATGCGGCGTTACCACAGTCGCAAGGTAAGACGGAGATCGTTTCGAGAAGGCGATTTGGTGCTTCGCCTTGTTCAGCAAAAGGAGCACAAACTATCTCCCATATGGGAAGGACCCTTCGTTATCAGCAAAGCGCTTAAGAACGGGGCATATTATCTTGTGGACCTCCGTGATATCGAGAAGAAGAAGAAAAGAGGCCGCAAAAGGAAAAGGAACGAAGAAGCAGGCTCAAGGAGACGAAACGTCCTTGGAACATTGAGCAGCTACGTCCTTTTTACACTTAGCAATTCTATTGTAATCACACCATATATGATTATGAAATAAAAGTCTTTGGTTCCCTCAATTATTTTTATGCATGAGTTCTCGCCGTCTTTTATTTCCATTTGATCATATATTTCGATAAAAATATCAATGTTAACCCGAATTGGCTCGTGCTTGTGGTTACTCACATGATGCTTTTGCCTTAAGGCCTTACAAAAATTAAAATTGCATCCGTCTAAGAGTATTTATCTGATCGCGTATATGCTGGCTTGTCTTAGTAGATGCTTTACGCACCAAAAGCCGGCGCCGTTTCTGTGTTTAAACAGTTTGGTTACTAACCCTGTTGCCAGCGAAGTGTTCCGTGCCTTAGGTTCTGCCAGCATACGAAAAGGCTAAAGCATATAAGCCAGAAAACTTGAAGACGGATAAGGAGCATAGTTTGCAAGCCTTTTAAAAAATAAGCGTGCGCAAAACAAACATGTTCAACAGATAAAAAGGCTCCTGCCATTACAAAACATAACAAACAAGTCTTTTGTGCCATCTTTCATGACACGCTTAATGCAAAGTTTTTCCTGCATCTTATGCAGGGGACTGAGGAGGCGAAGACGCAGGGGACTTGGATGGATCCAGCGTAGCTTCAGACTCGCCTTCTTCTTCTTCATTTCCGTCTTCTGACTCATCGCCATTGCCAGTGGTGGGTGCTTCGGCTTCGTCATCAGACACGTCGTCAGGACGGGGAGGCACAGGCTTCTTGGAGAAGAAGATAGCAAGTCTACCATCTCAGCAACGGCTGAGGCAAAGCCAGAGACAGAGGCATAGACCTTTTCTTTGATGAGCTCGTTGCCGTCTCTGTCCTGGCTGGGAAACACTTGATAACGCGCCACATGTTGACTTCGGGGTAGTGGCCGCGAACAAGTCCTAGAGCAAGTTTTGCTCCGCCTCTAGCTGCTGAGCGAAGACGCTCCACCACCTCTGGGACGCAGTTCTGAAGAAGTGGCAGCAAGTTGCTGGTGTTTGTCACTTGGGGCAGCTGTTTTGGGAAGATGTTGGCGACAACGTCTCTTCCCCAGCATACAGCCCTGACACAATTTCGCCACACTCCAAGATAAGCTCCAGGCGCGTCTCAGAGGTAAGCCTTTCCCCAAACCCAGCTGGAACTGTGGAAAGGAGGAAAAAAAGTTAAGGCGTACTGAAGTGTTGGAACAAAGGCAAAAAGTAAAAGAAGAGAGGCTTACTTAGCAGTTTCTCGTCAATGGCGGTGCTCTCATCAGCTTGGCGTTCAAGACGACCTTGTAAGCTCTGGATTAGGAGCCCATCCTTTTCAGCCTGTCGCTGCAGTTTCAGAAGTTCTGCCTTCAGTTTGTTTTGCCCTTCAGCGCGCTGTCTTGGACGGCTTTAAGATTGGCCTCGGCCGTCTTTCGGTTCTCCTCCAGTTGCTTAAACAAGGCGGCATTTTCCCGCCTCACAACTTCTATATCGCCAGTCTCGCTGACGATCTGTTTCGCCTTCGCCACAACAGCTGTGAAAGACACATTGCATGTGTTGAGCATCTTATGCCTTCAAAAATTAAACACAATGCATGTGAAAGAACATTTACCTTCGTTCGCCTTATTTTTGGCGACGGCTTGCTTGAGCACTTGCCTTTGGTTACTCAGGGAGTACCACAGATCGCACGTAAGCTGCTCGCTGCTCTGCTAAGGCAAGGGCAGTAGTAAGTAACAAAGGTAAAGACAATAAAGTATAGCTACAAGGGGCTTGGGGACTGAGTCTTTATCAACATTAAAGAAAGGCCATTACGTCGGCTTAGTCAAAGCAACGTAATGCCCGGGGACTAGTATGTACATAAAGACGGAATATTTACCTGCATCATGGCCTTCAAGGCTTTGTAGCTCTTTTCATTGTGACGTACAGCTCGTCACAATTATCTTCCAGGTTCAAGATGGTCAATGTGGCCAACTGGCCTTAGCTTCGGAGGCGGCTCGTTACGCTCCTTCTCATCGGCAAGCATGGCGGCGATGTTGGGTAAGATGTACCCCTCGTCGTCAAAAGCTCTTGCTTCACCATGTTGCGGATAGCTTCACGAGTGATGGGCTCGTTCGGCTCTTCTGACTGAATACCGCCGCCTTCCCGCAGCGGCAGCCCTGGCCAACTTTTCAGTTTCCGTCTTATCAGGAAAGACGGCTGAGTCCAAATCTATATGATGATCCTCAGATGGGCCTGGGGATGTCTCTTGTTGAACGGAGGGAGTGGGGGGAGCGATGGCCGGAGAAGGCTCAGTTTTCCTTTGCTGGAAGAAATTACTTTCTTCCTCTTGAGAGGTGCAGTTGGTTTGATCCTGCAAATCACATACAAAATAAGATAACATTCATAGACATTGTTCGCCTTACTAAAGAAATTGAGGTTCGGCTTACTTCTGTACTGGAGCATTGAAGGCCGCATCTTCATCGTCCTCAATGTCGAGCACTTCGGCGTTAACAGGGATGGCTTTCTCACGCTTCCGCCTTTCTGCTGCTGAAGTTGCTGCAGTAGCTCCTGAAGCCTTTCGTTTCCGAGTCTTTGGGGCTCGGGTGCCGCTTCAGGCACGTAAAACAAAGGAGCCAGCAGATTATCCGGCAAAAGGGCGAGCTGAAATCAAAAGTGGTGTTAGTAAGGCAAACATTGTGGAAGTGTAAAAAGTAATGGTAAATGCCTTACCTTGGAGCCGGGTTGGCGGCTGTGTACATAGGACGCTGCTCTGTGAGCTGGATCCTTTCCTTGGCAATCCTCTTAAAGCGATACACAGGGCGTCTTGCGTAAGGTCGCTCTCACTAACACGGAGGGGATCTTTCTTCTGGTCCGTGTAGTGGCACATGAGGCCTTTGCGATCTTTCAAAGGCTGGATTCGCCTTGACAACCAACATAGGATGGTGTCTGCGCCCGTGAGTTTGGGCACAGCAGTCTTTGTTAAGTACTCAATCCGCCTTTGCATGCGACGGAGGTTGTCAGGAAGGACCTTCAGCGGTTTTTCGCCCCAAGAGACGGGGCTCCGCAGGCAAAGGAGAAAAGCGAGGAAGTCCTATGTCTTTGCCTACTGGCGCCATGTCTTTGCAGTAGAAGAAGGAGCTATTCCAGCCTTTAATGGAATCTATTTTTGGCGCCTTAGGATACCAGTCTCTGCCTCTACGAAGGTTGATGCTAACTGTTCCTAAGGAAAGCAGTTCTTCCTTCTCTGTTTGGCGCTTGCAAGTAAAGCAGTACTTGAAGAATTCTAAGCTGGGCTCTATGCCTAGTATCCTTCGAATAAAGCCATAAAGCCAGCTATGTACAAGATACTATTGGGGCCTACGCTATGAGGCTGAAGGCCATAGTAGTCTAAGACTGATTGGAAAAAAGGATGCGGAGGCAAAGACAAACCGCGAAGGAGATGTGAGACGAGGAGCACTCGTTCATCACCGGCGGGATCTGGAGCAGGGTGGCCGTACGCTGACCGCCAGTGGCAGTTCTCCTTTGGTGGGAGGATGCCCTCTTTTTGCAGCTGCGTGAGGTCCGCGTCGGTAATGGTGGAAGCCGCCCAGTTGCGGGATGATGCTTCCTCTCCCTCCTCCTCTGCCTCCGCCGCATCGCCCTCGTCGGAGGGCTGGGCATTCTTCTCTGCTTCAATGGGGTGGCCGCAGAACTTGTCGCTGCTGCCACGCGAGATGCAGATGCATCCGCGGCGCTCGATCCCCTCGTGGCCGATCTTGTCCTTCCGTCGCCGCCGACGCCGCCGCCGTTGCCGCTCCCGCGGTCGCATCGGAGCTCTCCATGGGTGGGTGCGCAGGTGGTGGTGGTGAGCTCGCCGGAGTTCAGATGGGATGGGCGCGAGGAGGACGATGAACAGGGAAATGAACCAGATGGAGAAAATCAGTTCCCCTTTTATGGGGCCGTGCGCCGCGATTAGTGCGGTGAGATAACGTCTGCGCGATTTTCGCCACGCGTCCCGCAACGGTCAGATAATGGGCATCTTCTCCCGCACGCCTCGGAGATCGTGCGGAAAAATAGCAGTAATGGCGTCACAACGTCTCTTTGCTTGTCCAGACTGTCGTGGACTGGCTTTGACTGCGGTGACGTCATGACAAGACTCGACACTGACAGAATCTTTCTGCCAGATTGTTCAAAGTGCAGGAGAGTTCGGCTTAATCCTTAAGGCAGACTGAATGTCTCATTTTGGAATGCTCCAAGCTCTTCTGTCCGCCTTGCGCAAAGGCGAAAGCCCGTGTTTCACAAAGACGGCAAACGAAGAACTTAAACCTTTCCGGGGACTACTGTGGAGGTTATGCCGAACGGGTATACCTGCCACGGTGGATAAAACCTGGCCCACCAAGGAGGCCCATCAGATAAAGCCGGAGGGCTTAATGGAGAAGGCCTCATGGGCTTAGGCGCAAGGATAAGCTCTGGGCTGGCTTAGTGAAGTCCAAGACGAAGGCATGGCTGCGTTCGCCTTAGGGAGCAAGTTAGGGTTTGTTACCGTGTTAGTCTAGGACTCGTGATCTAGGTCGGTTAAGGCTTTCCTTGTAGGGGAAGGCTTGGCGCCTTTATAAGCCAGCCTTCCAGCAGCCTTAGGGCACACATACAATCTCATTGTAACCTGTACACATATTCTCCTTGAGTGAATTATAGCAGCACGTAGGATCTCGCCACCGTCGTGAGATCCGAAGCTGGGTAAGATCGTGTGTGCAATCCCGTCACTGGAACTCTCTACGTTCTTCCCCACCTCCTCTACGGTACGTATGAATCCATATAGTAGTTCCGCGTTACCAATACCTCGACAATTCCCATCTCTTGTTCTCTGTGTTCGGGGCTTCCCGAAAGGGAAAGCCATGTGTAAGTATGTCTAGTTTAATAAAGTGAGCTGCCTTGTGCAATCCAAGTCGAGTTGTGCGAATCATGTTTTTACGCTAGGGATCCTATAGGAGAAACCTCTACGTGTTGTTCTTGCTTAAGCCTAGTGAGGCTGTTTAAAGAACCAGTAGCCGTAGAGAAGTGTTCCCTTCGGGTGGAACTGCCTGGTAAGACGGTAAAAACAGGTTAATACAATTAAAAACTTGGAGTAGCTAAAGGTAATTTATCTTTGTTGAATATAGCATGCGATGCATATGGTGAGTACCAAGTAGGGGCATCACAACCACTGAGTACACCGAAGGCAGAATAGTTGGCTTCGCCAGCCTAAAGATCCTGCAATTAAATCACAAAAATAATATTAGAGATTAATAATCTTAATCCAAGTTTCTAATTTATAGTTCAATATATTTTAACAAATTTCAAATTTATAGTTAAATAAATTTGATATTAATTTCGAATTTGATTAAATATCTGTGTATATCTTAGTAAAAATATCATTGTGATATACATATTTTATTCCGGTTGTGTGTTGGTATCAGAGCAAGGTTCAGCCATTGAAAGGTTAAATTATTTGAATTTAGAAGTTAGTAAAGGTAGAGTAATTAATACTAAAGAAAATATCAATATAAGGTGTAGAATAAATCCAATTGAAGAACACACTTGGCACACCTCTCATAGTCAGTTGAATTTAGTAGTTGATTTAATATATAACTTTTTAATTTCTTGGGGAAAAAGACAAGATAATATAGACCAAAGAATCGAAAATATAGTGAAAGAATACCAGAAACTTGTAGAAAGGTACGCTGTACTGAATAATAAGCTTGATTTAACTCTACATAAGTTAGAAGAATCTAAAGCAAAACATAATATAGTTGGTCAAAATAACGACTATATTAAAAACGAAGTAGAATCTATAAGAAAAAATTTAGGCGGTCTCTTGAATAAATCTTTGACAAGAGATTCTTATTTGGTGCAGATACAAGACAAGATATTTCTGAAGTTAAGAAGCTAGTTCAAGAGGTAAAGTCTCTTGTACTTTCATAAAGTATATGTCTGAATATAGTTTAGCATTAAAAGAAGCAGCAAAACATTTAGCACCTTCTATTGGTTTCTCGGATCACGATTCACCAAAAGGAGATTCCAAAATTATAATAAGACAGAATAATACTATTCTCCAATTACTCGTTCAGATTTTAGAGAAGATAAACAGTGAGCAAATCAATAAATAAATAGTTTTACCCTCGTCGGGTCTGGTTTCATCCTCAAGAAATATTAATTCAGAAAAATGGAATTATCTAAGACTCACTCTAGAAGAGATAGAACCATCCAATTAGTAAGGCAAGATTCAAAGCCTCTAACTTTGAGAAATAAAATATCTTGCAAAGGTGATGACATAGATAACTTAGAAGATGTCATAGACCTAGAAGGAGACCTCGAAAGATATCAAAAAGACACTTTGAGAAAAATAAGACCACAACAGGTTTATCATATGGGAATATTTGAAAGTAAAAGTGGCTTATATAGAATATCTAGAGAAATAGAATTAAGTGTTGTATCACATCCTGTAGAATTAAGGATTGTAAGCAAAAATATCGAAAATGAACTTAAATATCCTGGTTATAAATTTATTCATCAAGGCATGTATATTATAGGAGTAAAAGGAATGACAAGAAAGAAATTAGGAACGAAGGTCCTAATAACGTTATTAGATAAAAGATGGGGTTCCGTTGATAAAGCGGCATTAGGTTTTATGGAAGGAGACATGAATGAAAATAGGTTAATATCTTATATAGCACCAGACCTAATGATGCCTGTAAAAGAATTCGTTGAGAAAATGAGTTTTGGTTTTCAAACCAAAGGATATGAAGATTTTAAAGGAACCAATTTGTTAGTAAGTATAGAATTTATAGGAAGACTTACTAATAAAAGTAGCTCTAGGTATAGAGTAAATGTAAATGATGTAATTGAAAATATGCAATCGAAAGGTATAAAGTTTATGTGTCCTCTTAAAATAAGTTCCGAAGCGAGAGCCGGAGAAGAGTGGAATATAAGTGAACTTATAGAAAAGAAAGAATTAAAACAACCAGAAGGTTACATAAGTTACCAAAATTGTGAAGGAAGTAGTAGCATAAGATTCACGAATTATAAGTCTGCAGCCTTAGATGAGCATGAACCTTTCTCATCTAGTACAAGCAATAATACAAAAAAATGTCTATCTGAATGTATGGACCGAGCAGACCTAGAAGACGAAATAAGACACTTTGAAGAAAAACTAAAGCGCATAGATTGGGAGTATAATAATTCCATGACTACCGATTGGCCTAAAATAAGAGAAAAAGAATTGTTCTTCATTAGAGAAATTGCTAGATTAAATAGGTTGAAGAAAGAGAAAAAAAGCAACAAATAGTAGCTCAATTATGTTAACTGAAAATATAAAGCCAGAGCAAAAAGTAAATATTTGTAAAGCAGAAATAGACCACAAAAATAAAGGTAATTTATCTTTGTTGAATATAGCATGCGATGCATATGGTGAGTACCAAGTAGGGGCATCACAACCACTGAGTACACCGAAGGCAGAATAGTTGGCTTCGCCAGCCTAAAGATCCTGCAATTAAATCACAAAAATAATATTAGAGATTAATAATCTTAATCCAAGTTTCTAATTTATAGTTCAATATATTTTAACAAATTTCGAATTTATAGTTAAATAAATTTGATATTAATTTCGAATTTGATTAAATATTTGTGTATATCTTAGTAAAAATATCATTGTGATATACATATTTTATTCCGGTTGTGTGTTGGTATCAGAAGCAGTGAGCATAGTGCTAGGAGAGAACTTGTGCCTTGTACTACTATTAGCTAGCCTCCACTCCACCTTGTAAAAAATCGTAGTTTGTGAGCAAGAGAGAGTTTGAAGCAGTGTAAGTTTATTCCCATCTCTTGTTCTTTGTGTTCGGGGCTTCCCGAAGGGGAAAGCCATGTGTAAGTATGTCTAGTTTAATAAAGTGAGCTGCCTTGTGCAATCCAAGTCGAGTTGTGCGAATCATGTTTTACGCTAGGGATCCTATAGGAGAAACCTCTACGTGTTGTTCTTGCTTAAGCCTAGTGAGACTGTTTAAAGAACCAGTAGCCGTAGAGAAGTGTTCCCTTCGGGTGGAACTGTCTGGAAGACGGTAAAAACAGGTTAATACAATTAAAACTTGGAGTAGCTAAAGGTAATTTATCTTTGTTGAATATAGCATGCGATGCATATGGTGAGTACCAAGTAGGGGCATCACAACCACTGAGTACACCGAAGGCAGAATAGTTGGCTTCGCCAGCCTAAAGATCCTGCAATTAAATCACAAAAATAATATTAGAGATTAATAATATTAATCCAAGTTTCTAATTTATAGTTCAATATATTTTAACAAATTTCGAATTTATAGTTAAATAAATTTGATATTGGATCAAGCTACTAGTATGTTCGAAAAAAGAAAGAAAGAAAGCTTTCGAGTTTGGGCCACGACACAATGTACACGAGCGGGCGGCGAGGAGGTCCCCAGCTTTGAATCGCGACGCCCAATAGCTCGTGACGAATGGTCTAAAAAAAACTCGTGGTGAAAACATTCGTTGTCTTGAAGTCGTCGCGAAGCAATCAAAATTACTCCAGTCCTGTGCAGTGTACCCGACCGTAATGACACATTCGTCCTTGTCTTGAAGTCGTCTCAAGTCGCGCGCGAATCTTTCAAGTGAACGAGCAATGCAAACGAGGAGCTACCGCTGGAACCTCGACCTAGTGGGGCAAAACGAACACAAATTAACCTGAATATTTGGTAGTGGGTACGCTTCTGTGAGGGGTTGTTGACCATACGAAATTAGCGGGTGCTGCCGCACATGGTTAATGCAGGTGCATGCATTCCTTCTAGTTGCATGACTACACTGTCTGTGCATGTTTTTTTCTTGACCGTGACAATCTGTCTATGTCAACACCTGGTGGATTCCACTTGTTTCAATGCAAGAATTAGGACTCCTTGACAGTCCGTGCATGACTACACTTGTTGGAACTTACATGAGAATGAGAATGGGAACTTCATCAAGATGTGCCGGTCGATAACAATAATTCTTTTGGAAAATGAAAATTCCACTTAAAATTAGAATCTTTCGATGGTACCTTCGCAAAGGAGTAATCCTCGGTAAAGACAATCTAGAAATGCGTTAATGGCACTGCCTCCATCCTAGTTTTTAGAGTTTAATTGGCAAATCTCTTGATCCAAGATAAAATCTGTTTGGACCTAAAATATTGCATGTATTGGTGATAGAGGCAAAGCACCCACTAATTGAGAGGCATTTAATGTAATTATACCTAAAAGGTTGGGGATTTTTTGTATTAATTGTTTTTGGGATTATGCCCTGTATACCGGGACAAAGGGAGTAAGAAGTAAAAAATGTGTATTTTTTCATCACGATGAGATAATAAAACACTTCCTTTTCCACTACTCGTTTGCCCGTTCTATATGGTTGGTCATCCAAATACTTTCAAACTTGTACCCGTCATGTAGTGTTGCAAATATATCTGACAACTGACTAAATGGTATCGATCACACAGTTTAGAGCTCTTCTTAGTGTGGGAGCGCTTGCCGTAATATGATCGTTTTGGCTTGTAGAAATGATACAAATTTCTCTATTATGCAGGTCATCTACCGTTGTACACATCTGACGTTTATAGGCGTCTCTACAACGTGTGGAGTTTCACGACCTGTTATGTAGGTGTATGCTTTGTTGGAAGACTCTGTGAGAGATTTTATTATCCCAGATAGGTGACAGCGTAATGTTCGAATTGGTCCTCCATCTCCATAAGCAATTGACGAGCTCTCTGATTGATTCTTATACTTTGTCTTGTTTATTTTTTATTTATGTTTGGACTATTTTATCTGTGTGCATCGTTGTTATGCAGAGACATGTTATCTACTCTCATATGTGCTCATGGTCTGCAGACATGAGCGAATGAGAGAAGAAAATTGAGATACTCTGATATCAGCTAAACACAGGATGTCAATAGTGATAAAAGAAATCCCCTCGTACTACGTCATTATTTATTCAATTTTTCCCGGTAAGTGCTCCAGATGCAGTTGCTTTAGTTGACGTAGTGAGTGGAACCTAATTATTTGTTTCTTTGAATACCATATTTGGCTTTTGTAGATGAGAAAGCCATCAATTTTGCAAGGAGTTGATAATTGCACTTGAAGTAGTAAGTTTAAAGACAGTTGAAACTTAATGGCATTGTTTAACCAAGCAATCTTGTAGCTTTGGAAACTCGGTGTTCAGATCGGTGAGGCAAGATACGAATTCATCGTCAATTATCTCCACGATATCCAGAATACCCTCCAAACCATGAAGACAGATTAGTCATGGCCTCTATGTGACTATGTGTATGCGTGTGTGTTGTTACAGTATTTCCAGCTAAATCCCAAGAAGAAGAAAAGAGCTAAGAATATGAGTGTTGGGGGTAGAAATAAATAGAATCAAAATACCGGAAAGACAATCAAAATAAGCTCATTTGGGAGCAAATATAGTGACCATTAATGAGAGTCAGGTCCAAACAATTCCAAGATTGTAAATACCATAACAACAAAGTAGAATGCACCGAACTGAGCCTATTGCCGGTTCCAGGAAGAGCACACCAAATGAAAGAAACTATTACTCATGACTTTTGAGAATCGACCAGAGCTCAATAAATTGCAGGTGAGCCTCTCTGTTAACCACACTCAGATTCTTGACTTTTGAGCACTGCCGTAGTCCAAAACACACAAGGCATAAGACAAGTAAATCTGCAGGTACAGGCGTACAGCTTTGCAGTGATGCATAATCAATGCATCGAAGTAGGGCAGCAGATGGACAGACATGTCGGAACAAATCCTCTTTGGATGCAGCAGTTGACCTGAATTCCACACGACCGCGTGAACAATCTTCCGTTGGGTGTTCACATTGACAAGGACACGATCCGATGAGCCTACAAGGCTGCTGTCTGCTGAATTAAATATGGCATGGTTAGGTGTATCCGACCGTAATGCAATTCTTTGCCTCTGGTTAGTCGCATGGTAATCTCTGGAAGGAATGAGCAGTGCGAACGATGAGCAAAGCGAAGATGTATAATCAGCGCAAAATCGCCCCACGCCACGATTCGCCTTTCGTCGCCGGGATCGATTGGCCGGTGGACAGCAAAAGCGTCACCGCTTTCTAGGTTTTCGTAAGCAAATTTGATGGCGGGCCCAGATGCAGCTGGCAGGAGAAGCCTTCGCGGCGAAGCAGCTCGATTTGCCGGCACTGTACATGACGCTGACGTGTCGTTGCCGCGGGAACAAAATTGGTCTCAGGAACAGAAGAAATAAAACAACGCGAGTTGTCTCTTAGTCCAATGCGAAACAAAGAATGGTACATTATCTAAAGAAGATTGAGATTTTTGTGATGACCCATTGCATTAACCACAGCAATTCTACTTCTATTAAATGAAAATGGCTGCGGGGCTTCCCCTAAAATGTCCAGTAAGAAAATAAATACTACCATGAGAAGAAGAGGTTTTTTTTTGCCGTAAACAAGACCTTCAATACTGCTGCCATAGATTTATATTATGGCTTCAATGGACTATCGGCAAGCATAGGTTTTTCCTGGTACAATATTTGGCAATCAAGAGACACTTTATATGTACTAGCCGCGTTTTCCCATGTCCACTAACAACGACGTTCGGAATGTAGGAGTATCAAGAAACACAAAGGTTGTTCAATCAAGAGCGGAAATCCATACCAGAGGACGAGATTGTTCAATCGACGCACTCTCCGACAGACAGGTTACTACAGAATGCACTAGTGTGCGACCGAGATGCAGAGTTATTATCAAGACAAGAAACCGGAAGTACAGTACACACCAACACTATCCACACACACTAATCTGAGATGGAGATTCAGAAAACGAGATTGTTCAATCGATATCGACAGTAGGACTCTGGGACAGACAAGTGGCCACAGAAACGCACTACTCTGCGACCGAGATGCAGAGATCTTATTCAAGACAAGAAACCAGAGTACATACACGCCAACACTACAGACCCCATAAATTCACCACGGAATGGCGATTTTCAATCAAGATATACCCCGAAACTGACAGTAAATTGCTGCTAGACTACAGATTCCGTTCGTCGCCGGAATCCTACAGCACAGACCACCACCGACGTACCCAACCGTCCACCCTCATTTTGCGTTCCAAGACACCAGCTTCCGGCTCAAGAAGAACCGGACCTGCATCAATTTCAACTGGGGACAGGAGAAATCCCAGTTCTTGATTCTTCTTCAGACTTAATATCTTCTAGCTTCTTCCCTTTACCCCCGCCGAGCTGGATCAACCACCGGGCGCGACGCGGCGGCCGGCGCAGCCGCTGCCGCCCTTGGGCTTGCCTTCCTTGCGCTCGCCGGCTTCGGCCGCCTTGCGGACGAGGCACGGGAAGAGGCTCGCGAAGATGGTCGCCTTCACCTGCCCGCGCCTCGGCAACGGCCGCCTCGCGTCGCCCTGCCGCTCCATTGCTGCTGCTGCTACTGCTGGCACCTTCTTGCGGAGGAAGATAGGCAGGATGGAGAAACGAGAAGACCGGAGTCAAGGGTGTTGTGAGGTGTCTCTGCTAGTGTTTGTGTGTAATTGATGCGAGGGGAGTGATAGGCGGCTCTGCCCTTTTATAGGCGGCGAATGCCACAAGGGAATTGGGAAGAGTGGCAGCCAAGGTTCCTTGGTGTGCAAGAAGCAGCTGCTCTTCGGGGTTCGGACTCTTCTAGAATCTCTTGGGTTCAACAGCGAGTCACACTCATTTTCTGTCTCTGAACCTTGAGATGTCACTGTTCTGCCTGGGAAGTTTCAGACTACACATCAGCCAGCAAGCTTCCTACATACGCTACCTTATCCCGCGAAAAAAAACGATGCCTTCAAGACGAAGATCTAGTCTAGATCCAATACACACCAGCCTGGTAAATTCAAGCACTGTTATTAGTTGATCCAGTCTGGCATATTAGTCACCAGCAAGCAAGCATGGTTAGAAAAAAACAGCAATGGCCATCCCATCTGGTGTTTTGGGTTGGCTCGTTCTGGGATTTTGTCTGAAAAAATGCTGGATCGCGGCACTAACTGGCCAGGTTCTGGAGTTGGACACTCCAGCTGGAGTGATGTATTTAGAAAACTACGCCACTGTCTACCTGCCAATGGCGAGCGTGTATAATTCAGGAATCACCCTACCCCCACTCCAGACATGAAGAGGAGAAGAAAACAGAGATTTTCTGGATCACAACTTCCAGCATCCAATCGTTCGCTGTTTAAATTACGCAGGTCAGGTTCTCCGCTAGCCATGGACATTGCTTGCGTCCAAACCATAACGCATGAGATAAGGAAATCTGCAGGAAAAGCTGTACAATAATGCACGATCAGTGAACTAAAATACAGCAGCAGCAGCAGATGGACGTGCAAGGAAAAAATATTTGCACGTCCAGCGAGAGGCCGGAGGCAGTTGACTTGAATTCCACGATGACCTTGGGACAAATCTATTCTGTTCACACTGAGAAAAAGTCTTTGCTCTCTAGATATTGACAATTTTTCTGTTCAGATCTCAGAAGTGTCTGGAATCGAAGGCAATGCCTGGGTAACAAAAAGTAATACTCCCTCCGTCCACAAAAGGATGTCTCGACCTATCTCGAATTTGCATGTATCTAGACATAGTTTAGTGTGTAGATACATACAAATTTGAGCTAGGTTGAGACATCCTTTTGTGGACGGAGGGAGTAGTAACAAGGTCAAAAGGAGCAGGCAAATATAATTATTACAGCAGTCAACAATTAGTTACTTGTGTTAATTTTTCGAAATGTAATCAGCATTAATCTTTTCTTTCAGGAAGTTTATTTACATCTACAAAAAAAAAAGCTCTGAGCATTCAATCAATTATCTTAGCGAATGCTAATTTGCCACTTTAGACACTTAGCATTAGACCAGCAGTACTGCCACAACTCATAGAGTCATAGGAGGGGGAAAACTTGGCCATAGTTCGAAGTCTAAAGTGTTAAAAAGAAATCCAATTTCAGAAGGGAAGATGAAAATATGTTGTCTGACTTGTTCCAAGATGCTGAATACAGCTGTAACGACCAAGTCCTGAAGGCACGATAAGATGGTCCTGATGATGTTTATTTATAATATTGTATTTCATCCAACAGTTTAACCTCAAGATGTACATTGCAGACAAACTGTTCTGGTGCCTCCAACGCAAGCGACCGAGGCTATTTTTTTAGGGACAAGAAATAAGGCTAGTTAAATTGCTTTACATCTAAGAAAGATTCCTGCTTATCTAGTGCCTACTATTATATGAAGCTAATGAACTGTCTTGACTTGAATTTAGCTGTGATAAAAACGTGCTTCTCAGGGGTTGCATCAGGCTATACTAGATGATTTGCACATGTCCACTTGCTCAAGCGTTACCAACACTACAAACTACGCCACTGATTAATACAACTAACATTAGATGATCAAACCTGAAGCTACTGAGAAGCAAGAACTATGAAAAACTCATATCCAGAGCATAATCGTTTATGTCAATCAACATATTGTTCTATGTGGCCAAAAAAAATTGGTCAGAGTGGAAGATGAAAAATGACCCGACTGACGCACAAGTGAAGAAAACCACTTAAACGAAAGGGATGCTCTCTTATTATCTGTTAGAATATGGCTGAAGCAATACAGATGCATGCTATAGTTGGTATATTACAAACTAAATGTACAATACAGACTTCCAAGTAGAATATTCGGCCTACAGCTCACCACCTACCTGTCACTTGAACAGTTACTTGGCTGGCACAACCAGTGTATAGATTAGCAATGCCAAGACGATGATAATCGCCCCTACCAAGGTAAACCTTGGACTTGTCCACAGCATCAAGTTAGACCTCTCAGCTCTTTTGATTGGATCGACCTCTTCCGACAATGGATACTCACTGCGCGGCGGGTTCCAGGTCACATATTTGTTCGGCGAGAACTCTGAAAATAGGGTCTTCTTCCCTTTCTTCTTAAACGTAGACCAAGCCTTGTCCCAGTCGGTGGATGATGTGTCACCTGATAAGTAAAACGGGGAAATGATCAATACTAAAAATATGTTCTCATCCTGTGCACAAATCGAAAGCAAACAGTGAGATGTTTCTAGACGTATCCCTTTTGCATAAACCCCTCTCACCGACGGACAATTTCCAGTTATAAATAATACAACATAGCATATCAAATCCATAAAATTGCTCAGGAGAATCTGTTAAATAAGTAGTTATATGGTGTTCTACTGTTCTGTTCAATGCTTATGATTGGTCAAGAAGTTCCTTCCTCTCAACCTTCAGGAGTCTGTTTATATTACACTAGGTAACATGCTCTGTTGAATACTTAGACAGATCGACTAACACTACCATCCGAGATTATAAATGTGATGCATTTCGTGGAAACATGCACTGTCTAAAAACATATGAATTGCACGATTTCGTAGTGTCCAGTGTCCTAGAATGAGAAAATCAACGAAGCACTTGGTACAGTTGTACCGACAAAGTTATAGGAGTAAATAAATTATTTGAAATAATTTCCCTCAATAAGATCCAGTACTATTGTCCAAAAGAGCCTCGAAAGAAGAGGATATATGATTCCACTCTTGCATTATGGCATGAAGAGCAACAATCTCAGATGTGATTTTCCTGTAATCTCTACTTCGGTATTCAAATCAAGGCATAAGCTGGCATCTCGTAATCATTTGCTTCCTATTACGGTGAAGGAATGCTGTGCAAATGATGTAGTAGAATACGGCTTGATCGGAGAAATACAGGATAACTGCAGTGGTGTTTTTGGCAAATGGATACAACATCGTTCTGTCTCAATTTTTGTAAAAAGAAGGTTGGCAATTGTGTTAGGACAAGGTTCTGGGAGGACTACTGGATACGAGATGGTCCTCTTATAACAAATTTCTTAGGTTTTATAATTTAACTTTCAGTTGCAATATAAGTGTGGCAAAAAGTTTTTTGAAGATGGTTGGGTAAGCATTAGATTTAGGAGAACTCTTTGTGGGGAAACTGCAACAATGTGGCTGCAGTTGAAACTTTTAGGTGCAGATGGTAGGTTGACAGATGTAGAAGACAGCCTTAGATGGGCTCTAACTAAATCTGGAGTTTTTTTTGTGTTCAATCATTGTATCTAGCTCCGGAAGTTACTCAAGTTAAATGGCCACACAATCACAGGAAGCTCTGGTTTGTGAGAGTTCCTCTAAAAGTAAAGGTGTTCTTATGGTTAGCAGCTCATAATAGCATATTGACTAAAGATAATTTGATACACAGGGGATGGAAGGGAAAGGAGATCAAATGTATGTTCTATGATTGTGGTGACACAGTAGATCATCTTTTCTTTAAGTGTGCTTTGGCTAGATACTTGTGGGGTATGATTAAGTGTTCTTTTTGTTTGTTAAGTGCTCCCAGGGATTTTTCTGATATTGGTAGATCATGTTAAGAAATGTCAAAACTGTTGAAATTTTATTTTTATGAAGTTCTATAGTAGTTGCATGATGTTAGATGTAGTAATGTTGCTGTGACTTGGCTGTATAGCCTGCTTTGGCAGAACAAGTTGGTATTAGTCTTATCCGTTTCATTTTCAATGAAATCGGGAGCTCCACTCCTTGATTCAAAAACAAAAACCTCGGGCGCAAATAGATGATGACGTAACGAGAATCTATTGCTAAATCAATAAACGACCTCTTTAGACACTAACAGCACTATTTATCTCTTAACACCGATCATCAGTTAGACCAAAACACACAGTTATAAATGTACAGTGACCTGCGAGTGCACGCATGAATAAGAACATACACTTCGCTTGAAACAAAAGGAATCAAACATCGCATTCACTTCATATCTAAGCACATGAATCAGGCATTTGTATTGTTTCGCGTGATCCGGTAAGCAGATCCTATCTGAACGAGTAGAGCAAACAGTGGTGTTCTGAATTTCTGATCAAGAACCGGCCTGACACTATGATATTCTTGAGGAATGACACTACACCACAAAGTACCGTGAGACTAATTACAGCAGTAATCCATCAATCAACAGCGGCATTTCATCAAACACCTACTGGGAGCTGCGCGGGACACAACAGCTACTACTAGTAGACAGTGAGCAGCTCGTACCTTCGTCCCTGCCGCGCTTGTCCGGGGAGCCTCCGGAGCAGCGAGGGGCGAGCGCAAGGGAAGGCCGTCGCGCCAAGAATCTCCCAGAAACCACTAGTATCCCCATGGCGCCCCCTCCGCTTCAGATTCTAGCAACCAGGAGGATTTTCTTAGTTCTTTCCCCCGCGCGGCCTCTACGGACTACGGTGGGGGCGAGGTGAGGAGGAGGCGTGGCTGAGAGAGCGCGCTTGGAGTCGCTGGTTGCTTGCGTGGACGGAAGGAGGACGGCGACATGGTACGGCGGTGCCGGGCTAGCGTGTGGCTCTCCCTGAGCGAGAGAGTAGAGACCCGTCACGCCTTCGGTAACGGCGACCGGCCCGGCCGCCCGAGAACGTATCCTGTGCTGCAATAGCCTGGAATTAAAACTCAAACCGCGAGTTAACAAGTAACTCGCTACTAAACTCGACTCGACTCAAACTCGTAACCAAATGAGCCGAACCAAGTTTCCAAATTTTTAACTAAACGAGTTTGAGCTTTTCAAACCGAGTTACCGAGTAACTCGGTAAGCTCGTTTAGCTCGCTAAAAACAGAAAATACAGTGAACGTTTATGTCTGGCCCAATGCCACAAGCCCATGTAGCAAATCCTTCTAAGCCCACACTCCCACCCAGCGTGACTACCTGCTAGAGCACCACTCACACTAGCACGCACGTAGGAGAGGCAGAGACGGCTAGGTTAGCGTTTCCTAGCTGAGGAGAGGCGGCGGCGACCCCGTCCCTGCCGACCACTGCCCGGCTGCTCCCATCCCAGCCCACCTCCTCTCCGTTGTCCCATCCTCACCGGCGTCCACCGCCTGGCCGCCGTCGTTCCAGCCCACCTCCTCTCCATTGCCCCATCCTCCCGACGGCCACTGCGCCGCGCCACCCTCACCCGGCCATGGTGCCATGGAGAAGCAGCCGTGCTTGGAGTTAAAGGCTGCAGGGAAGAAGAGGCGGAATGGTCCATAAATTCATACATATTGCTTTTTGTCAGTTTTTACCGAGCTACTCTCAAGTAGCTCGCGAGTTCACCGAGTCGAGCCGAGCTTAAGTTTTAGACTCGTTTGGTTGAACGAGCCGAGTTCGAGTAGCTCGTGAGTTGACCGAGTTTGAGAGAGTCGAGCCGAGCTCGCTTGGCTCGGCTCAAATTCCAGGCCTACCTGTGCACACAGCTAATGGAAAAAGTCCATTCTAAACCTTCAACTCGTTGGGCGGATTGAACCCTGAAATCAAAATCCCGATCGTTTGCACCCTGAACTTACCAATCCCGGTCTATTCTAAACCCTGAACCAGCTATTCACTATAAGGATTTTTCTCAAACTGAATAATTTGCTACTCTCACTGACTGGGATGGCCCACATGTCATACTTATCTTCTACCTCTCGATTCTCTCCGTTCAATCTGCTCCCGACCTCCTCTTGGTCAGCTGAAGACCTGCCTCCGTTCCTCCATGACGCGCTGCTCATCGAGGTGTCGCCGCTGCTTCGTTCTGTGTCTTCGGGGGCGGGCTCGTCATAGACAGCGGTTGTCCCTGACTGCGACATGCAGGGATGCGAATCCCTCCGCCGACAAGGAAACCAGACACTATCTAGCGCGGCCGCGGCGGTAGGTGCAAGTGAACCACGGAACTAGGATTCCACGGAACTACCTAGCTAGCTGATTAGCACAAATGCATAAACGTACTCATGTGTATATCTAATATGAGCATATTAATCTGATTGTTAAACACCGAAGTAAAATGGAGAATGGGATCCGATTCGGTAGTTATTTTGAGAGAGATTGGGGAAAGTGATGAATATGACAAGTGAGCCGAAATTGTGAGTGAGAGTAGGCTGCATTCCCGGCCTGGATCATCGTATTCCCGATGCACCAAACATGTCCAGGGTTTAATTTAGACCGGGATTGACAAGTTCAGGATGCAAACGAACAAGATTTAGAGTTCAGGGTTCAATCCGCCCATCCTGTATGAATTCAAGGTTTAAAATAGACTTTTTTCCCAGCCAATTAGTGCACCTGGTGGTAGACCAGTAAAATGTTTTCAAAAAATATGACAAAAAGTTTGGTCATAAGTAATACTCGTATCTAACATGTCACAAAATTGTACGTCCAAATTCGTAACACATGTCGAGAAACAAAATAGACAATTTGGTATCATTAGTGAAAATGGGCCAAGTTCAAAGCCCAACTTGTATTTTGGCACTATTCATTACAAATTTGTCTATTTTGTTTCTTGGCATGTGTTAGGAATTTGGACTTACAATTTTGTGACATGCTAGATACGAGTATTACATATGACCAAACTTTTTCCCACATTTTTTAAAAACATTTTATGTGGTCGGTGCACCAATTCGTTGGGTGCACAGGATACCTCCTCCCGGCCGGCCGGTAACGCAAAAGGATAAAAGATCAGCTTCTGCTTTGCTCGCACTTTACATAATATTTTTCAGATAATACGTGTCACATTTATAGTCTAAAGATTAAGTTACAAGCCAGGTAGATGATAGGAAAATTTTACCTTTTGCAAAAGGATCATTAGAAAAATACAATACACTAGTACAAACCTCAAATGTGGAGACGGGACCTAGAGCTGGTCAAACCAAAAAAAAATCATCCGTTTGAGACATATCTCCTCAAGCGGTTCAATTTTGAGAGCGTCTCAAATATAACTTGAGACGGCTGAAACTGTTCGCCGTCTCCCATACAAAACGTTTAGAGACGGTTAGAAATCTTCACCGCCTGTAGAAACTAGTAGAGACGGCTAGGAAATTTCGCCGTCTGAGAAATAGCTCTCCCGCGCTAAATGAAAGAAACTTTACACTAATAACAGAGTGCGCGCGAAAACATGAAAAATTATGAACAGAGAACTGCGAATTAAACAGATATATATTCAATCAGAGTTCATAACTTACTATTATAATAAGTAGCAAAATACAGTGAATTTGTATCAAATTTTCACCGCACCGGCTGCCGGCCAACTCCTCGATCGATTCGATCGATCTTAGCTAGTGATAATTAATACGATCGATCGTCTATCCTATCAAAATATGTACCGCGCGCCGCCCCTACACAACTCGCGCGCGAATATGTTATCGATCAATGGTCGATCGATCAAGGCCGCATATCGATCAAAGCTATCTATCCTAGCAAAATGTACTAATTAATAGCCAGATCTCGAGCTCTAATATACTACTCCCTCCGTTCCTATATATAGTGCGCCTAAGCTTTTTGCACGAATATTAACACAGCTGTATAATGTACGTATTGGACTGAACTCGACCAGTAAAAAACGGAAGGAAAGCAGTCTGTATCAGCCAATGATTGGAAAGAATCCGTGCTCGTACCCCCCCCCAAAAGAAACGATCGCAATAATTAATATTAACACGCTAAACCTTGCGCCCGCTGGCCGGGAACTCAACGATCACGCTCCGATCTCTTTCCTCGATAGCTTCTATCTCTCTCGCGGGAAAATGTTTGGCGCGGAAACAAAAAGCTCTCCTCCTGAAACTCTAAAACTCTCCCGCTCAATTCCTCTCACACGGGTACAGAAAGTTGCGAAAATTTGAAGGAGTCTTGCTTAGGCGCACTAATGGTACGGTAGGATTCCTATTTAAGATACGTGAGAGAGAGAAAAACAAGAGCTAATTGAAAGTGCATGTGTTGCCCCATGCGTGGTTTTGATAATTAATGACAATCTTTATGGACTAATGTTTGCATTGAGATATACTTGTAGATCTTGTCCATAGGAAATGATTGGAATTCATGTGTTGGACTCTAGAAGATGACATGATGACCAATGCTCTATTCAAGGGTTTATATGAAGAATGGTCATGTGTAGAGTTGAGCTTATTACAAGTATGGCTTGGAAAAGAAGATTGAGTGAACAATCATGTTTAACCCCAAGCCATCATACATATCAAGAGAAGAAGATGAAGCGCAAGCTCAATATGATGCATCTCGAAGATATCATTTGATTGATGCTTGCGCAGGAGACATGAAGACGGAGCTTAGCGAGACCCTCCCATAATGGTGTATGGGGGAGCTTTTGGAGAAGTCTTCATCAAGCATGTGCTAGCAAGCACAATCAAGAAAGGTGTTCCAACTTGAGAGAGTCAAGATCGTCATCATCGAGCTCAAGTGGAATGCGCAAGGCAAAGGTATGATCTTGATAGGTTTTCTATTTTACCGGTCTCATGTTGTTAGTGGGAGTCCGGGTTTTAGGATAGACGGCGTACTATCAAGAGGGCTCTTAAGTGAGTAACTTGATCGCATCCTTGTGGAGAGCTCAAACCTTTGCATACTTGGCATTTGATCTTTCTTGGTTCTTATGTGGCTTTTCTCCTTGTTGGGTTTTGGTGCTTGCCGTGATCTACATGACAAGCCCAAGTTCACCGAAAACGAATTTCGTATGGAAAACTTGTTGCGTTTTCGGTTTTGGAGGTTTGCCGGTTATTCCTTTTTAGAGAGGTTTTACCTTTCTCCATTTGGTTTTATCTTCCATTGTTGGACTATGATTTTTCTCTGCATGATCTTGTAAAGCTCTTCGTTGCGATTCCAACGAGCCAAAGATCATCGAAAACGGAGTTCGGATGCTCAAGATATCGTCGTTTTCGTGTTGATGTTTCGGCAGTTTTGTGTAGGCCGGAAACTCCGGTATAAACACACCGGATACTCCGGCCCGGACCAGGAAACTCGCATTTGTTCAGCCCCTGGTCTAGGCCGGAAACTCCGGCCTTTGGTCCAAAGTCTCCGGTCCAGACCGGAGTTTCCGGTCCAGGCCGGAATCTCCGGTGCAAAGTTGTCTGCAACGGCTAGTTTTCTGGGAGGGGTATAAATACCCCTCCACCTACCTCCAGCCAGTTGAGCTCGCCCAGTTTTCTCTCTCCTCCATTGTTACAAGCTCATTTCTTTGATATCTCCCAATCCCTCCACCCAAACTCTTTGATCTTTGGAGGATTGAAGGAGAAGACCTAGATCTACATTTCCACCAATCAATCTCTCCTCTAAGTGAGGGGAACATAGTGGATCTAGTTCTTGGAGTTCTTGTGTGGTTCTCTTCTTTGTTCTTCCTCTGTTCTCCCCCCATAAGCATTAGTTGCTTGTGGTGGGATTTGAGAGTGAAGGATTTGAACACTTGTGCTCTTGCCTTTTGCATTTGGTGCATCGGTGTGCTCTCCACGAGGATTCGTGGAAGTTGAAAGCTTGTGAACTTGTTACTCTTGGGTCTTCGGGCCCTAGACGCCTTTGTGGTGGTTGGACCCTTGTGTGGTCAATTGAAGCCATTCGGGAGCCCCCAATCCATTGTGGGTTGTGCCTCGAATTGTTGTTGAGAGCCGTTCGGGAGCCCCCAACCCATTGTGGGTTGTGCCTCGGATTGTTGTTGAAAGGCTCCGGATTCCGCCTCGAAGGAATACCGATAGTGGAAGGTGAACCAAACCTTTGTGGTGCGGTTCATCGGAGAAGAGGGTGAAACCTTTGTGGTTGTTGAACCGTTGTGTCGGTTCACACCTCTCTAACAAGACGTACTCCCTTTCATGGAGGAACTCGGGAATACATCCTCGTCTCCGCGCGCCTCGGTTATTTCTATACCCGAGCTCTTTACTTATGCAATTTACTTTGTGATAGCCTTCGTGCTTGAAGTATTCTATATTGCTATCACCTTGTTGCTTGTCTTGCTTAGCATAAGTTGTTGGTACACATAGGTGAGCCTAGTATATTTAGGTTGTTGGCTTGTTATTTTAAACACATAGTTTTATTCCGCAATTAGCAAGCCTTTAACCGGAAAAGTTTTAATCGCCTATTCCCCCCCCTCTAGGCGACATCCTTGTCCTTTCACTAATTCTACGGTAGGTGCATATGCCATTATATGGCAGGTGCATGCGATCCAGCACCTCCCCCGATTCCAGGGATTGCCTGCGCTTCGCGAGACGTATTTTTTGCTCCGAATCGCAGTAGAATACCAATACGCGCTATATTTAGGAATTTTTTCCAAAAGCTTAGGCGCACTATATATAGGAACGGAGGGAGTACTAGCTAGAGATCGAGCTTACCTACTACTACATCGACCGCTTGACGATCAATCGGTCTAAACGAAAGGGCTAGGCAGGAAGATCTAGTCGTCATACTTGATTGAGGATTCCCAGACGCCGTCCTCATGGTCGGGCATGTCCTCATCGGAGTCGGGCATGTAGTCCTCATATAAAGCCGCCGGCATGCCCTCGTCGTCGCCCGCCTCGGCGTCCGGCATGTCCTCGTTGGAGTCGCCGTCCTCGACCGCAACCGCCGCCTCACCGTCCTCTCCCGCGGCTGCCGCCGCGGCCTCCAGGATGTCGTGGTTCTGCTCGATAAGGCCGAGGTCGGCCCTCATCTGCCCGATGAGTGCGGCGTCCATGCGCTCGGCCTGGATTTGCTGGCAGTCCGCGAAGTGCTCTTCCTTGATGGCCTCCAGACGGGCGAGCGCCCTGGGCGCCGGCGCGTCACCGCCATCGGCCGCCGCCACGGCCTGGCCCTCGCCCTCGCGGCCATTGCCCGCCGGCGAGGCCTGGCTCTCCACCACGACCTCGCTGCCATTGCTCGCCGCAGAAGCCTGGCTCTCCACCACGCCCGCCGCGGCGGCACGCCTTTGCGGCCAGCGCGGACCACTAAGAACTCCACCACGACCTTCGTTATGGCGATGACCAATACAATAAAGCCGGCGGCGGGCGCATCTCCTGCACATCCTCTGCCATGGCCGCCGCCAATGTCTTTGATACGTCTCAAATGTATCTATAATTTTTGGTTGTTCCATGCATATTATATATCATTGCCACATGCTTTTATAATGCTTTTATATCATTTTGGCACATTTTTATGGAACTAACCTATTAACAAGATGCCCAGTGCCAGTTCCTGTTTTTGCTGTCGTTTTGTTTCAGAAAAGCTAGTCGGGGAATTTTCTCGGAATAAGCTGCCAATTTACATGATTTATTTTTACGAAGAAACAAAGACTGCGCCAGGAGGACGCCTGCAGGGGGCCCACAGCCCCCAGACGACCCCCAAGCGCGGCCTAGGGTGGACCGTGCCTAGGCCCCACCTGGGCGACTCTGAGACCTCCTTGAGTCGCCCTTTCGCCTATAAATTGTCTTTGTCCCGGAAACCCTCGAGACCCGATCATATTTTCCAGAAAAGTTCCGAGGCCGCCGTCGTCACCAACCCTAGATCGGGAGGGTTCTGAAGCTCTTCCCGGCACCCTACCGGCGGGGGAGATCGTCACCGGAGGCATCTACACCACCATGCCTGCCTCCGGAGTGATGCGTGAGTAGTCCACCACGGGACTACGGGTCCATGACAGTAGCTAGATGGTTGTCTCTTCTCCTTTGTGCTCCATTGTTTAGATCTTATGAGCTGCCTACATGATTAAGATCATCTTTATGTAATACTATGTGTTGTGTTTGCGAGGATCCGATGAATTATGGAGTCTTGACATTATGGTTCAATTTATCTATGATATGTTTATTTATGATCTTGCATGCTCTTCGATGCTTGTGTATGCTTTGGCCGAAGTAATTACTTGTGTCAGTAGAGGGAGTATTTATGCTAGATAGTGGGTTCATGCCTCTCTTGTTCGAGCTCGAGTTGACAGAAATGATTAGAACTAGAGATGTGTTGTTGCTACTAGGGATAAAACAGCGGTGTTTATTATTTTATGTTGTACTCATTGCTTGCATTACGCACCTTGCTTATTGCAATTATCTGTTGTTTGCAACTTAATACTTTCGGGTGACATGATGGATAGCGATCCCGGGTGAATTATTAGTCATAGATGCAATTGGATAACGGTCTATGTATTTTGACGTAATGCCCATATTAAATGAAATGGTGAACCATGTGTCATGATAGTATTGTGTTGCGCCCATGTTTGTCAATTGCCCCGCTGTAATTTGTTCACCCAACACGTTTATCTTTTGGAGAGACACCACTAGTGAATTGTGGACCCCGGTCCTATTTTCCTACATTGCGTATAACCGTTTTAATAGCTTTTCCTAGTCATTTGCTCGCTGGTCATTTTTGCTCTCATAATATTTTTCACCATACGTTTAATTCTTTGTGTTCAGCAAAACGGAGAGATTGACACCCTCTATGTTTCGTTGGGGCAAAATAGTGTGTTCGTGTGTGCGCAGGTCCACGTCAACAACTCTTTTCGGCGCCATTGCCATTGTTACCTAGCCGAAGCCTTCTCCAAGTCCTACTGGTTCGATAACCTTGGTTTTGTAATCAAGGGAAAACTGATGCTACGCTACATCATTCCTTCCTCTTGGGGTTCCCAGCGAACGTGTGATCCACGCCATCAGTCTCCGCCGCATATGGGATGTTGGACGTCGTGCGCATCTCCGCCGCAATGGTGGCGTAAAGCTCACGCGTGAGTTTCGAGTGGGTCGTGGCCAGGTGGGGAGGCATGATGCGCGTGGCGGCGGATCTTGGATTGGCCGGTGAGAGGCGGATGTAGGTGGTGGATAAGGCTAGCTAGGGTTTGCTCTAGATGGAGGGGAATCTCGGAGGGGATGGATTTCTACCGTCCGACGCCGTAGTTAATAAAGCTCACAAGTTCGGAGGGGAATCTCGGGCGCTGCGCCGTTCGGCCAGGGTTCTAGGTGGGACCAGAGGTCATGTCCATTAATCCAGAGGTTCAGACACTACGCCGTTCACACTAGAAATATTGTGGTCAAAGCCTGCGCGTGTAGACATCCATGCGATCTGGTCATCCATTTCAAATAGTCCGGAGGGTACGAACGTTTAAAAGTATGTAAAGATCAAGTTTTGATATATTTTGATATATTTGCAATATACGTGATAAATTCTGAGCTATATGTATGCATCCATATTGTCTATTCGTCGTTATATGGCGCAAATATTGCGCGAGATCCAAATGTTTGCTAAGTTGATATCCGGAGGGTCCGGCTATGATCCAAATGTTTGCTAATTTAATATACCAAACTAATATTTCTTCAAAAACGATGTACATGGATGAATAATCCGTATTATGGTAACTCTATGAGCCCACTATCTGAAACCATAAAAATTTCTCATATTTTGTGAAAAGTTCTTTCATATGTTTGAAGTACAGTTGTAAAGAAGAAGAACATCATCGTTAATACAACCAGACCTTTCCGTGTAAGCTACCAGTTTTCTACTATCTGATAAATTATCTTCAGTATATGAACATATTTCTCCTTCTACAACTCAGTGTAACATTAATTAGGACGCATAAATCATTTATCTTCACTTTTGTTTGAATATTTTGTAAGTATTTTGGATTTTGGTAAATTTCGGAGTGAACAAACATATCCGGTCGGTGCAGATTGTGAATAACTGGCGGTAAAGTGAAACATTTCGGGCTAAAATCGATAACGGGAGGGTGAAATTTTCCCCTCTTGCCGCCATGCCACAAATCGAAATCTCGCCCACCTCCCCACCAAACCCTCGCCCGCCTCCCCACCGCCACCCCCTCACTCCCCGCCTCCATGCCGTCGTCCCCCTCACTGCCCGCGTACCCACCGCCGTTCCTCGTCGATGCGCCGGTCCGCCGCCGTTCCCATTACATGCGCCGGTCCCCCGCCGCCCCCGTGGCTGCGCCTCCCCGCCGCCGTTCCCATTAGATGCGCCGGTCCGCCGCCGTTCCCCGCGGTTGCGCCTCCCCGCCGCCGTTCCCAGTCGCTGCGCCGGTCCGCCGCCGTCCCCCGTCGCTGCGCCTTCCTGCTACCGTACATGACTCTACCTGACGCTGCCGGCCACCCTCCGAACCGGCCAGTCCCCACAACACATCTTGTCTCGCCGTGCAGCTAACTCCTTGGCTTGCTGCATGTTCTAACCCTAGTTTTCAATTTATTTTAGAAATTGTGTTGCGCATTTTTAGGAATTATTGATGCATGTTGTCTAGTTTTAATTAGTTCTCAATTAGATAGCTTTCTTGGTTTGCATATCATGTGTTACGAATTTGTGATGCCCACATTTGTATCACTTAAACTCATATTTGTTTGAAAACTAGCTTGAATTGCTATGATATAGGAATCCGTTATGCACATGTTAACTTAATAATTAGCAGGAAATGACATGCCCATTATGCGAGCACGAGTGCTCTAG
This sequence comes from Poa pratensis, assembly GCA_947311845.1. Taxonomy (NCBI): domain Eukaryota; kingdom Viridiplantae; phylum Streptophyta; class Magnoliopsida; order Poales; family Poaceae; genus Poa; species Poa pratensis. The sequence continues at coordinate 71,158,748 of CAMZMU010000096.1, read as the reverse complement.
CCTCCTCAGTATAGCCAATTTTAGTGTTCATCTGCAAGCAGAGAGTCGTCACAGCAAGTAATTCGTAAGTAGGACGACAACTTCTAATATTCTTTAACGTGTTTCTGTTGCATAGTACTGTATAATACCGCTGATCATGTTTCTGTTGCACAGGTAGTACCGTGCAATGCTCAAAAAGCGTTCAACCGGGTAGTAGGCGACACTATGTTGTTTCGTGCTCTTGAGAAAACATACACCATTTATGTGACCAAAGGACGGAGGACGACCCGCTTGCACGGCTTAGGATAGGGACAGTTCGTCCAGCACACCAATGTTCACAGGGGAGTAGTGCTGCCTGTTTTTAATATTGCAGGACCAAATCCCAAGATCTCAGTTGCCTTTATGGAATATGCCAACAATGAAGAGCACAATGAGGAGGATTATGAAAGTTCTACCTATTGTTGTGGGAGTTCTGTTGAGAGTGACGAAGGGGCCAGTTACATAGTTTCCCAAAGAGTTCATCTGAAGACAGATGAGAACGACCGCTTGGTTCAGCTTCTACCCGTAACAGCCGATGTTGGTGTTCCTTTTTGTTGGAGATATGTCCTAGGGACAATAATAATTTAGTTATTATTTATCTCTAAGTTTATTATTAATGTTTATATCTTTATGCTATAACTGTATTGGGCACTTGAATAGCAAATACAACGTGTTCAAGAGGAAAACCTCCAATACAGGTGTAGAGATACGAACAAGTGAAAGTGTTCCTAGTCTTGTCTCTAAGACTAGCATATCTTGTTGTTTGATGATCATGTTTTCCTGATCATGGACTTTGTATAAGTCACACAACTATAGGAGTTTATTGTCGGAATGACAATAGTACTGAACCGACCCATTGTATGATCTTGCTAAGAGACTAATCGTCAATGATGAAGGTAGCAATTGATCATATGTTTAGTTTTCATTAGTTGTATTCCTTTGCTATGAGAATTTCTGGTGACCGCTTATTCAACACTCATGCTTTGATTGTCACCTAACGTCCGACCGTAACTGGGGACCATAACGGTGGCTTTTAGGCGTGGACTAGAATAATGTATTGGAACAGAGATTATTCAAGAATGGCACTTACTCCTCCAGACGATGGAAAGATACATCCTCTAGGCCATCTCAGTATTATTATTGTCACCCAATCGTCTAGCCAGACACAGCGTGATTAATCACGGGACAATATAAATACGGAATGAGAAAAGAGAATGGTATTGGTACGAGAATAATATGTGTTATGATCGAAGGGTTTGATCACACTAGAGCACATTGTCTCAATCTCGATATATCATTCGTATCGTGTACGTAAGGGGATTAACGTAATGAGAAACACACAGGTCTAGGTCCCAATGATGGTTATTGTCTGGTAAGTTTCCGGACATGTCTTTGTGTTTACTAAACCTTTCGGGTCACACACTTAAGCTGTGAGTCAACCTTTTATTGAGAGAATAAAGTTGTAGTCTAAGTGGTAATGAGATAGTGTCGGAGTAGCTCCGATGTCAAAGGAACTTGTTTCGGTAAAGTTTTGAATCAGAGAGAAGGCGGACATCTAATGTCCCGGGGTGATAGGAATTGTTTTTTTCACTGTCGGATTTATTCCGAAGGTTTATATAAGAGGGAAATATTGTTCCGAGAGTTTTTTCGGCGGATACTAGGTGTCCACTTGCCATGGCAGTGAGGTAGTGCTCACAACGTGTTTGTTGTTATGCTTCTGAGAACCGTACTATTTTGTTTGACCTCTTTGTATAGTTTAATGTTTTACATCGGAATGAGTTCGTGCATTTTACAAGACAGATCAACTAGAAGATGCGAGAAGGTGCATTTTTCTTGTGTCTCTTGCTTTCATTTTCTATTTTATGAACCTCTTAATCTGCCAAATGCTTATATAATCTAGCTTTCCTGTTAAATGCTTTACTTGTGTGGCTATTGTACATAAATTGTTCACCGTTTATTAATCAGTTCTACGATTCAGGAAACATGTGTGTTTGTTGTTGTTCTTCGATTCACCTATTTCGTCTTTGCAGGTTCACATGTGTTCTGCTGAATTAGTTCACCTTGGTCATTCTTTGTCCCTGCTTCTTGCCTCAATGAATTAATATTGTGTGAGTTATTCTCCAGCTCTAACCGCAGATCCAAAGGAAGAATTGAGCTGATGGATTTAATCGTTATTTGTTGTTGGATGTTCAGGGTCCTGGTATGGATATCCAAGGTGCATGACGAATGCCATATGATGCAGGAAACATGTGTGTTTTTGCTGGTGATTGGTGAAGTATGGATGCATCGAAATATTAATGTTTGATGAAAGGTTTGTGCATAGTTCTATTAGTGATTTCAGAATATTTACATTCTCTACATATTTGATATTTCCATGGATCAAATATAGCTATTGTTAATTTTTTCTCATACATAACATGACTGACGATTTTGTTTTGGTAAAAAGTAGGGTGTATTTATATATAAATTCACTTCCAATACACTTGATACCATTCCATTGGAAAAATTAAGAACGTCGCTCCTTTTGCCTGATTGATTTGTCAAGCAAAGATGTGTTTTCTTTGGCTATTCATGTATATTGTGTCCACTGATGCATTTTATTGGTTTTGTAGTCCGAGATTGCTATGGTGGATGCTCATTGAAGAGGATTTAGATGTGTTCGCCCAGATTGATGTAACATCCTTTTTGTTTCCTAAGATTTAATTCACTGAGCCTCTACTGGACCTATAAATCCATCTGAACCATGTATTCACTTCTGAACCTTTTTCTATGGCTTGGGACGGTGGACAGCAGGTGTGCAGGTTCGTTGTGGAGAGGAGTACCATCCACGAGTGTGATTTGGTAGAGCGCAGCAGCAGCCGGACACACGCTGCTAGTGATGTGCTACCTTGATGCCCTTCTCTTCATGTTCTTGGCAATGCCCACTTTTTTCAATGTGTAATTTGGTGCCTGTTCGGTTATTCTGTACAGGTTGTGATTGATATGCCTGAGCAGCAGCTAGAGAAGCTGCTGGAGATGTTGTGTGTGCACCACTACTGGAGATGTTGTTGTGTGGATCTGTGTCAGAGCTGGAGAAGCAAGGTGAGGTGATTTCATCCACTGATTTCTTCCTCTGTTTGGCCATAAATTGTCATGCTTTTCTATAATAACACCATCATGGTTTTCTCATTCTTTGTATAATTCATTCAAAGAATATTGTCAGATAATTTTTGAACTGAGGAGACAACCCATGGTTTGTTATGTGCCGCTTGTGCTGCTTATAGGATTTTGTTGGTGAGATCATGGAGGACGCGGCGGCACAACTCCTCGCCCTCCCATGCTCTTCTCCCATGGTCACCGGATTTGTCAATGAGGTACGCACGTTGCTTCTCTTTGTCAGCTCTTGCAAAGTTAATTGCTTCTGCTCCTAAATAAACAGTAGGGAAGACAAATGTAAATTATATTTGAAAATCAAAGGGGCAGTGAGCAAATAGAGTATGCTGATACTTATCATAGCAACTATTAAACCATTTACGTCGGTGACAAATGGAAATTACCTGAGACCTATTTAAGAAAGGAAACCACCAACAAGTAGAAAAGAAAGGCTTATCTTTCAGGTATATTTGTCGACTATCATACTGGGAGACCTGACATACCGTAGGAAAATTTCAGTGTTCATCTTAAAATATACCTGAATCCTTAAATTTTGCTTGAAAATTAAAACTAGCCTACTGTTTGATCACTTCTTTAGATACCTGATGTGTGTAGTACTACTGCCGCTGCACATGCAGACATGGCCAGATGCTGCATATAATTGTGTGTACATGCCATTATTTGTACATGCATGAACTACTATGTGTGATGTGAAGAATCTATTTCAGGCAGAACTGGGCAGTGGCCTGTCATGAAACAAATGCTTGGTGTGCTTGGCTGTTTGTACTACTATTTGCTATCTTTATGATCATTTGTGAACGCATATTTTTTTGTTTCAGGGCGGAGTGATATCATGATTATTATCGCAGATTACTCTAAGTTCGTGTAGCCATTCACCACAACATTGCCGCATTGGCTGGCGTTCTCTACTTAGCAATTAGTAGCATTGATCTCAGGTAAGAATTGCCTTCTATAGTGTGGTAGCAAGCTGAGCCAAAAGCCAATTTCCCTTATTCAGTTGAGGCCCTCATATAATTTATTAGCCTTTCATTCAGAATTCCACATTTTCTGTGTTTTTGTGGTAAAGCTTACAAGGCACTTCTGTCATCTAATGAATATTGCCTTCTATAGTGTAGTAAGGTGAAGCACCACAAAGCAATGATGAAACATCATCTAATGAATATTGCCTTTGGTTTGTTATTATATTCTTTATAACCAATCATCCTAACCTGCACTATCATCTTCTGTTTGTGCAGAAGACGTGCAGAATAGATACTTGAGCTCATGAATGTTGAGAAAGTTGCCAGTCACCTACAGGCAAGCTCTTAATTTACATTCTGGTATTTCTCAGTACAGTACTACCCTGCACTACTTAGCATAAGTCTATACTGTAGCCAAAACTTGGTGATATAAGGTGCTTGATGAAAATCCAAGCAAGTTCCAGGGGAAGATTAATCCATGAAATGTTTATGCTTGGATTGAGGCAAAGCTTGAATAATATTTTTAGAATGATCAGTGTTTTTTAATTCATTTCATTGCAATTTGAGCATCTTTCAAAATTGTCTGGATGAGCGATGTTTGTTAGCTTAGATTTGTAACACATGTGCAGTCGGTCTTCTTTTCTTCTCCTACTTCCTCACCGACATGCGTAGTAGGTGGCGCGCGGTGTGAAGCAGCTGTAATGGCATGAGGTGAGAGCAGCCATAGTTACAACTTACCGACCCAGGTAAATTTAATGGCCTTATGTATGTAAGTACTGCTACTTTGTGTTCACACTGCCTGGTATTTGTGTTATTGTGCCTTTCAATTTACTATGTTAATTCTCAGAAGTTAACTTATCAATCAGAATAAGATTAGTCAATTGGGAATTTGTAATTTTGCAATTCATGTATTTAAGAGATCAAGATATTTCTGATTATGGATCATGCTATTTTTTGTGTAGCTACACAATTGCAATCATGATTACTAACAAATATCTTAGTAGTTCATGATCTGCATCTAGAAAAAATTATGAATATTCAATTTGATTCATTAATTTTTTTCTTCATGCCTGATGCGTCAACTTTGCCAGCAATTCTGCAGACCGTGCTCTCTGCTCCCTACTGCCCCAGCTGAAGCTAAATAAATGCCACTCTTCTGCTTAGACGATGTGGATTGCTGGAATGTTGCGAGTCATTGTGTTCATATGGCTGGCATGCTTTGGAGTCCATCAACTACAGAGGTAGGTTCATCACCTCATGTGATAGTCCATTCTACCTTTCATTTTTAGTTGCAACATCTGCTTGATGAAATTATGAAATCATTTTTTTTGGTGAGGGTCTATGTGATTGAGAAGTTCTCCTTAGGCTGCACATGATCGAGTATTGATGTCTCTTCCCCTTTTGAAAGGTTGTGCTTTTTCTGTTTGCTACCTTTTCCTCTTTGTTCTGAGCTGTAATTTGTTGGCTTGCTTTTTCTGGTAAAGACTTAAATATGGCTTTGCTTCTGTAGAATGTTTCTTTGCCTTTTCTGGAAGGAAATTATTCATTGGATGTTGTTGTTCCTTCTATACAACCTTAACTATGTTACTTTTGCACATGGTTGATGGGATATCTAATATCTGAAACCATGAAACATAGATATAAGTAAATCATAAAAGAGGTTTGGTTCAGGCCTAGCGATGAAAATCCTGGTCGAGGTCTTACACGAGCATCATCATGGCTATAACGAAGGTCATATACCTTTGTTTTGTTGTGAAACCTTTGTTGATAGCACTCTGGTTGGAGGAGAGTGCAATTTTTTTCCTCATCGGGTGGTCATGCGTAGATGTATAGGTTGCTTCCAGGTTCTTTAGATTGTACACAAATTTCTTCAGCTAAGTGGTGGTCTAGAGGTAGATGCAGCTTCTAGATTGCTAGGTCGGTGGGCAATGTCTTGTGACCAATAGAATTGACACCATCAGCCTTACCTTTGGTTGTGAGCTTTGTTCATCTGGTTACAATAGATCTATTATTTACTTCTGATTGGTAGAGTTGTTTTCAGTTTCTGTTCAAGCTGTGTTCTTTCTCAACGGCTTACGGTCTTTTTTCCCTGTCGTAGGTTCCAAAATTGTTGCTTGGCTCCTTGTTGTTCTTCAGTTCTGCGTGCAAGTTGCCACTGGCCAACATGTGAATATTCGAGTTTACGCTTTCTATTCGCCTTCCGTATCTCCGTGGTTGCTATTGTATGTATATGCCTAACGATGGATGATTGCCCAATCTGTACATTACTTATGACAGAATATGTATTCGGTTATGGAAGTGAGACGTTCAGTTGTTATTTTTTTGTGTTGGAACTCTTATTGATGATTGGCATTAGTTTTCGGGTATAAATAATTAAATTTATCCTTACAAAACAAAAAATGTTTTGAATTGGCCATAGTCTGATTAGAACATGATGTCTTGCTTGCTGATATTTTCCTAGGTCTTCAGCATTTAGTACTTGATGTTTTGCTTGCTGATGAGGGTTATGATGTTTTGGTTGTGTGTTTTGCTCAGCAGATTAAAACATTTTTGTTCTTTGCTGGTCATTGGTACAGTTCTCGGCAGTTTCTAATTACTCGTGTGTTTTGCCTTACACCCTTACGGGCTCTTTCCCCCTTTTGTAGGTTCCAATAGAGTCGCTTGGTTTCTTGCTGTATGTATGTTCTTTGTGAGAGCTGCCATTGGTCAGAAGGTGAGTAGTAGACTTCTGCTTCCTGTTTGTATATACATGTCTTCTTTATCCCTGTTGTAGCTATTCTATATATCTGCCTAATGATGTCTTTTGTCAGGAAAGAGTTTTGGACGCTTCATTGCCATTGCTTGCTGTTACATGTTGTCCGGAGCATTCTGTCAGGTTGCGCTCTTCCTTTTTTTACTGTTGGTGTCTTTTATATGCAAGTGTAAATCTGTATCTCTTTCTATGCACGTTTATATGCATATTTTGGCCATGTGCCTGTGGACATCCTATGATGTGGGAGTATCATCGAAAAATCATATTTTCATGTTTACACGTAATCGGGTGCATTCACCAATGGTCTGTGTTTACATAGATGCATCTTTCTGTAGTAATTTTGATATTTTAGTCACCAGACAACCCCAATTTGCTTTGTTCATAAACTGAACCTTGGTGTCTCTGACAAGGAATTGCATGTTTCTGACAAGGAATGCTTGATTGGTTCCATTTTTAGGTTCCTTAACACAAGATTGTTTGCTAGATGTAACTGTCTCACAAGGTTTATTGTTGTCATTGATTTGGCAGCAGAAATTCCTTCATAATTTTTTGTCTCATCTTTTGTGCTGAATACTGAACCTATTTTAGTTATATCGGTTCCTTCATAATTTTTTGTCTCACAAGGAATGCTTGATCGGTTCCTTACTCTACATGTGTTAATTACTCATAGTGCTTTGGCTTCATTCAGCCTGTTTTAGCTATATATTTCTGATTTGTAGGATCAAGCACCTGAGATGTGTCTTCTATTTCAGAATGTTCAGTTTCCATGTAAAGAGTGTTTTATAAAGATTTATCTGTCCTTGGCTCCTCTGATTTAGGTATTACTAATGATGCTATTCCGTTTAGTGCATATTGTAGCTTAATTTTGTTATATTTGTAGCCCTGCTATTTGAACCTTTTTTACTGCATTATGTTTAGATGGCAGAAACAATTGATCTAAAGTCAGAATTATACAAGCATAGACTGTAGTACTGACTTTTCTCGGTTGCTAGCATTTTAAATCATAGATATAGTAATGTGTCTTTAGCGTTGTATACAAATATATTTGTATTATGTCCAAGTGTTTTAGCTCGAGCATGGTCAATCTAAAGTGCTATCAATTTATATCATAAACTAAACGGACATAGGAGTTAAAAAATCTCTAATCATGCTTTTGTTGTCATGTCCTATAACTCCTTTTTGTAATGCAGGTTTATAGATTTCCTTACATGGATACAAATACAATGTAGGTTTCTTGCCGAGGAGCACTCAATTATTTTTTGTAATTCCTTGTGTGGATACAATGTAGGGTTTCCTGATGAAGAGCATGTTGGAAATATGCCCTAGAGGCAATAATAAAGAGTTATTATCATATTTCCATGTTCATGGTAATGTTTATTCTCCATGCTATAATTGTATTAACCGGAAACCTAATACATGTGTGGTTATGTAAACAACAAAGAGTCCCTAGTAAGCCTCTACTAGACTAGCTCGTTGATTAATGATGGTTATGTTTTCCTAACCATGGACATGAGTTGTCAATTAATAACGAGGTCATGTCATTGGAGAATGATGTGATGGACAGACCCAACCAAGCATAGCAATATGATCGGATCAATAAGTATATATTGCCATGTCTTGTATTGTCAAGTATCCTGTTTCTTTGACCATGAGATTATGTCTATCCCGGGTACTGAGGAATATGTCTTGGGGACTTCAAACATCACTTCGTAATAGGGTGACTATAAAGGTGTCTTACAGGTATCTCCGAAAGTACTTGTTGATTTGCATGTATCAAGACTGGGATTTGTCCCTCCGTGTGACGGAGAGATATACTCTGGGCCCACTCGGTAATGCACATTCGGTATCGCTTGCAAGCACGTGACTAAAGAGTTAGCCACATGGAATGTTGTATTATGGAATGAGTAAAGAGTACTTACTAGTAATGAGATTGAGCTAGGTATGGTGATACCGCCGATCAGATCTCGGGTAAGTAAAATATCGTGAGACAAAGGAAATGGAATACGTTGACATTGTGGTTCACACCGATAACGATCTTCGTTGAACTTGTGGGAGTCATTATGGGCATCCAGGTCCCGCTAATGGTTATTGATCGTAGAGGAGTCTCGATCATGTCCACTTGTTCTCGAACCCGTAGGGTCACACACTTAAAGTTCGGTAACGCTAGATTAGCTTTAGGATAATTATAATGGTGAGACCGAAGGTTGTTCGGAGTCCCAGATAAGATCCGGGATATCACAAGGAGCTCCGGAAGAGTCCGGAGATAAAGTTTCATATATAGGAATGTGGTTTTTGGGTTCCGGAAAGGTTCAGGAATTAACCGATATTGTATCGAGGTTTTTCCTGAAATGTTCCGGTGGGTCCCATGGTGGGGCCCACTATCCCGAACGTCCCACTTAGGATATTTGGCAGCCAAGTTCCTTCCTTGAGAAGTCTTGGCAGCTAGGTTCCTTCCTGGGGAAGATTTGGAGGCTGATTCCTTACTGGGGAAGATTTGGAGGCTGGTTTCTTCCTGGGGAAGATTTGGAGGCTGGTTCCTTCCTGGGGAAGCTCAGGAGGCAAGCCTCACAGCTCCTCCCCACATCCTACATAAGAAGGGTACCATTTGGGAAAAGATAAGGATTGATTCCTAAGCCGGTACACTTCCTCTTGCTCCTTTCTCTTGTGGTCTTGGCTTGGTGAAGCCCTGCCCGCGTGAGAGCTCACCGAACCACCACACCGTCATGCTGCTGGTTTGAATCCCATCTACTTCTCCTTCAAGCTTGTTGGATCAAGAAGAGGAGACATTGCTGAGCCGTACGTGTGTAAATCTCGGAGGCACCGCTCGTTGTGGTGCTGATCGGAGTGAACCGCATCAAGGTTTACACCAAGTTGCGTTGTGATTAACGTCCAACGCTCGTGTTCTTCGAGGGTATGTTGATTACCCTCCCCGTTACTTGCATCTCCTTAGATAAGATCTTTGGGTGTTGCTTCCGCATGTGAGAGATTTTTTATTATTTTCTGTCGCGCGTATCCCTACAGAGCACTCAATAACCAAGGTGCACTCCTTTTTCTAATGCAGGTTTCTCTTTGATTATTGCACCTTGGACTTAAGCTTGCAGGGGCTTAAATCATCATCCAACACCGTATCCGACGAGGATGGATCATTATTACTAAATCGATTAGTGATTCATGGGAAATTATATTTGAGCTGGGTTGTTTGACTGTTGGGGCTTAAATCATCATCCAACACCGTATCCGACGAGGATGGATCATTATTGCTAAATCGATTAGTGATTCATGGGAAATTATATTTGAGCTGGGTTGTTTGACTATTCTCAGATTTAAAATTCATGTTGCTGCTAATTTTGTACAGATTTAAAGTTTTGTATGGCGTAATTTTCTGAAATCAATTTATAGCCTAGGTAGTGACTATAGGCCGGGTTCTGAAATAATTTATGAGTTTTAAAGTCAATGTTGTGAATTTTGTAAGATTCACAAAAGAGATGGATGGGATCAACGAGTCGAGGAGAGGGGGTGAAGGTACCAGTTCTCTCCCTCCTTCCATGATTCCCCTACCTTATGCATCTTTGTTCGTATCTTGAAGGAGTACGTTTCCCTGGCTCTGTATATATTCTGAATTTTTTCTCATAAATGGAAGTACATGAAACCCCTTTTAATTAATCCATATTGTACCGACATGGTAAATGGTATTTTTCTTAGAATATATAGTACAACAGTCATGTGTTCTCTACCATAAGTACTCTGTTTTGTATATTCCTTTAGACAAAAAAATTTCTTAGAATATATAATTCATCCCTATGTTTTGGCAAACACTTCTCTAATGACATGTCCTACCTTATCATGTACAGGAACAAGATGTATCATCCACTTCAACTGCACTCAAACTAGAAACTAAGTTACCCTGCAGGGATGCTACTCCGTAAGGCCGACCAAACCGTACCTATTGTTAATTCAGTCCACATCGCTACCTCCATTAATTCTGAACTTTGTTACTGCAGATCAGACTTATTTTGCAGATTCATCGTCTAAGTCCATGACTGCCTAAAACCCCCTGCTCGGTGATACTTTGTTACCGAATGTCTCATTGTTAATACTTTTGAGACCAACCACCTCTGCCTTTTATAATCGTTGTTGGTTACACAAAACTCATCAGGTGTTTGAGATCGTGTTTCCAAATTGATCGAAACTTATGTATTTAGTATTATTTCCATGTGATCAAAACTTATATAATTGAATGCGGTGTGAATTTCTATATTACTTTCCCTATGTGCTTCGGCATTGGTTTGATCCTCCCGTTTCTTGAGTTTTTTATTGTATGAGATTATTGACTTCATACGATGCGAAAAATATGTTTCCAAATCTATAGGCCTGTGATCAAATACATATGGATATAATTATGCTTTTAATAATCTGTATAAATTGTGATAACCACGGGCAAAAAATTCAAAGAAACGACAAGTGCCGCGCGGTGAGCTGCGCCGTTCGAATCTAGTTTGGTATATATTTACCTGGACAAGCTATGCTTTGCTACAAGCAGTAAAGTGGCGAGTGGCAGACATACTGAGTGTGTTTTGTTGCACATACTGAAGCTTTTGATGGCTAGATAATATTGACATGTTGAAACTACTAAACCATAATTTGCTGATGGATTCGAAAGAATTAAGCTAATCCCAGGAATGATGACTGCCTCAGTAAGGATTACAAAAATCTGTAATTGGATGCTTTAGTTAAATACTAATAGTATTATTTTGTTTACTGTCATCTTTACATTAGTAGGATGCAACTTAAATCTCGAAGGCCTTTCTCTGACATCTTGCATTAAATTTTGTACAAATGTACACCGGCCGTCATGTAGAGATGTGGTCTATTAGTCTATTTTCTAATTGTTTTGTCCTTTAGATGATCCCTGCTATTGTCCGAGCCAAACATGTGTTTAGCTTGGCCAACAGATTAATTGGGAGTTCATGTAATATATAATTCATCCAAAGAAAAGATTATGGCCTAAGATGAAAGCTGCCTAACCTGCCTTCTTGGATGATTTGTTCGGCTGCCATCAACGACATGAGCTTGAAAAATATACTGATACTTCTTATACATATATCATATACTATATGTAAGCTTTCTCCCACCTTATCCGCTCGGCTACAGTAGAGAGAGGCGGAAAAGGAGGCGACCGCGCGAGCTCGGTTTCCGCCGGCGAATCCACCGCTCCCCTCCGCCTCCGTCGCCGTCGTGGCACCGCGAGGTGGGGGGGGGGGCTCTGGTTTTTGTCCTGGTGTGTAGATAGGTTCCTATCTAGGTGTGAGTGCCTCCCGACGACGTCGAAGACGGGCGATGGATTCGGTGTGTTGGCTGTGGTCCTTCCCCTCCTTCTCCGTTCCGGCGGCCTCGTCGCCGGGGAGGACGTGAAGGTGGTTCGTCAGGTGCGCTTCTTCGTCCTTGCTCCTCAGGCCGGCCGTGGTGGCGAGGTGAGGGCTCGGTGGTTGGTGGCGACCTGCTTTTGTTGGTGCTGGTGGAAGTGCTCTTCGTCGACGGTGCTGCTCCGGCCGGCCTTGGTGGCGAGGGGAGTGGTGTCTGTCGGTGCCGGCGTGCTGGTGGTGGTGGTGGTCCGTGGCGATGGTGGGACGACTGGAGGATGGGCGGAGGCGGGAAGACGGCGCTGTGGCCGGGCACGTTCAGCGAGTCTAGATCCCGGCGCTGGCGGCGGGTGGCTCTTGCGGCCGTCTACAAAGCGTGGTGGTGCTGTCTTCCCGGCGGTGCGTGGTACGGCGTCTCCGGCGTCGCCTCGGAGCTTTGGCGTGACGATGGATCTGATCGTGATCTCTCCTGGTAGCTTGGGGTGCTCTTTGCACTTTGCCTGGGTCCGTTTGTAATTTCTGTTTTTCTTTTGGACTATCTTGTAAAGTGTACTGAGCTGCCTTGTATTTGGATCGGATCCTTTCCTCAAAAAAAAAAATCATATACAATATAATATGCTTTTAACTTATATGCGGTATGTATTAGCTTATACTTGCATGATATGTATGATACTACACGGCTATTCCAGTCATACAGTATGTTTCAGGATGGCTCGATCTTTGTCTCTTCGTAGTCATTCAGGCATATTTTTGAAAAGAAAAAATCATGCCGGCCACGGAGGTGGAGTTGACCATGCTTCTCCAGAGCCAATATAATTTCTAATCATGTCGTGCACAATTTTGTCTTGTAATCTGGCAATGAAAAGTGATTATGGAAGAGGATAAGCTTATCTATCGAGCTACTCTTCAGAACTTAATATGATACAGTATAAGCCAATGTGGATATACATATTATTTTTTGTTAAATCAATGAATGCGATAGTTCATGATTTCACAACTCTTGGTACTAAAGCTTTCTGTTATGGCCTGTTGCATGGCCACATTTTGACGTGCGCTTGAGGGCCTCTATATATTTCTTGTAAAGGATTGCTCTGTCGGTATTAAACATTGCTTTCCATTAAAAACTAAAGTTACTCCCATGATCCCTCCCCGTGATCCCTCCCCGCTGGAAAAAATAACTGGTGATCTTATATACTAGCGGCTTGAAAGTTTAACAAATGTATCACAATTTGACTTGTCAGCGTAATAACATTGAAGCCTAAACATAACAAGGTTACGAAGGTGTAATGGTCAGCCATGAATTCATGGCTGCAATGCGGCGTTTCCCTTGGTGTTTATGCCAGGGGTGCCAGATTAACCGAACTAAAAGTAAACCACATACACTCTCTATTATGTACATAAAAACTAAAAACCGCCATTCAAGTGAATCAAAATGTGTCTTGTCGAGACGTGCGTGCACGTGCAAGGCTACTAGTATTAGAAAACGGAGAAGTTTAGACCCCTTCGATTCATAGGAATTGAAAAATATAGGAACATGAAGAATGTAAAAATAGAGTGTCATTACATGTGGAATCCTATAAAACACAGTAATTGTTCGCGCCAATTGTTTGGTTGCACCACAGGAAAAGCGTAGAAATTTTTATAAATTTAAGTACATATCATAGGCACTGACCGTCGTAGACACACATTTTTTTAAAGAGGTCTAACCTTTTGCTAAACTTCCTATGATATTATATGTAGGAAAGCAGTCCATAGTTTTTTTTGGAGGATTCATTTCTTTAAACCAAATGGACTCCATAGGGTAGAATCCTACAAAATTATTTTGAAAATCGTTTGAACCAAAAAAGGCCCTTAGAATGTGATAAAATGTTACGATCGAGGTAGACCGCAACACGCTACAAACCAGAGTATCACACGCTTATAGTTCAAATTTGATTAGATTTGGAAAAATCGACATAAACTAAAAAAAACTTGACAGACCTACAAAGCTAGACACTCCAACAAAGCGAGATAAGTGTAGTAAATCTTCACATCTATATCCCAAGAGGTTTACTATGTGTGAAAATTGCGGTGCCGCCATTTGGCTTATATTTTCGGTAGCTGCTTCACCAAAACCTTTTTTTGGCACTCATAGAATGAATTTGTTTTTACTTGACCAGTCTTAGACGCGCATTCTCCTCCTTCCCCGCTACAGTGAAGTGAGGGGCGATATTTCTGGAACCGCCTGGTCGCCGCACTCTCGCCGTCGCGGATCTGTGGGATCCTTCTCCCCCGACCGCTCCGGCGGCGGATGGGTGGGGGATCCCCGGATCTCTTCGTGTATATAGAGTAGGGGTGAGTGGGGTCCCGCCGGCGGCGCTGTGGAGACGGCGGAGCGGCCGGTGTGGTGTTTGGTGTCGGCGACCTTCCTCTCCGGCGGTGGAGCTCCGGTGGTGCTTCGTCGCGAGGTGGTCGACTTGCGGGAGCTCGGGGCCCGGTGCGGTGCTCGAGATCTCCTGCCTACCGCCGGATCCGAGGCGGCGGATCTGGCCGGTGGGTGACAGGGCCAGGTGGGCTTCGCGGCTTCGTTCTGCGTCGAGCTTGAGGTTTGCTGCGGCAAGGAGGTGGTGCTGGTGCGGGAGGGGATGCGCCGTGCTCGTTCACCGCCCTAAGCTCCGCCGCACACGGTCGTCGGGCCGTGTCCGTGTGGGAGTCAGGCCTTGCGGCGCGTTTCAACTTTGGAGGTCCCCTCGGGCAGTGGATGGATGGTGGACGGCGACCCTCGTCCTCGACGCCGGCGAAGCTGCTGTTGCTTCCCCTGGATCTGCTTCCTCTACGTATTTCGGTTTGTACTTTGTGTTTGTACTGTGTACGCTGTATGTGGTACTTTGTTGATTAATATACGTAGAAAAATTCAAAAAAAAAGAATGAATTTGTTTTTTCTAAAACACCCGTGGGACCCTTGGCAGTCTTGGGAGAGACCCCATTGGACCTTTGGTGGATGATACATGCTGCTTTAAGTGCATAGATCTTGATGACCGGCTTACAGTGTGATCTTTTTTTTTTTTGAACAGGATCCGACGCATATATTAGGTAGCTCAGTACAACTTACAAAAGGTCCATAAGTAACCAGAAATTACAACTCAACCCAGAAAATTGCACTAAACACCCCAAGCAACCCGAAGAACACACATACGGATCCATCCCAGCTCCCCAAACACCTAACCTCCGCCGGAGCCGCCGTACCTCCATTCCCGGGAAGACAAGCACCTCCACATGAAGTAGAAGACTGCAGAACCGGCCGCCGCACCGCGACGAACACCCAGCTCGATGAACGCACACAACCATGGCGCCTTCTTCCACAAACCACCCAGCTTCCCGCCGTCTCCGCATCGGTCAGGCCAGCCACCAAGATCACCCGCTCTCCAGACGATCCGTCCCCTCGCCGCCACGGCCGGTCAGAGCAAAGTCGCCGCAGAGAGCCACCACCACCACCATGGTAACCAAAAAGGGATCGAGCCCCACCACCCCCATCTCCCCTTGCCACCACGGCCGGACAGAGAAAAGACAGAGGAACTCACCCAGAACCAGCACCTCACACTCCCAGAGCCGCCGCAGAAGACGACGACCCGACGACGACGGAGAGGAGGGACAAAAGCCCACCGGAGAGCAGACGACGGCGTCGCCACGCCATCCGCTCGAAGGCAGCAAGATCTCCCCAGATCCGAGGATCTAGGAGCACCAAGAGCTGCGAGCGCCACGCCAGAGTCCCGAAGAACGCCGGCGTAGAGAGGACTACGCTCCAGCACCATTATTCTCGCCGGCGCCGCCTCCACCTCCACAACGCCGCCAGCAGAAGACCTAACCCTACTATGTACACACCGCACGGAGAGGACCGGAGTTCCCCTACCCTCCCGCCGCCGGAGCAGCAGACGGAGGGGAGGGGAACTGCCGGCCTCACCGGCGGCGGACCGAGGGGACGAAACTTTCTCCCTTTCGCCTCGCGAGTCGCAGAGAGAGGGAAAGGAAACTGTCGGTGGCGGTTACAGTGTGATCTTTCTGTTCTCACATGACATTACTATCTTTATCATAGAGAGCAATTTTTTTTTTTGCGAAAGATAGAGAACAGAAATTTAAGACCTGGAATTTCGATTTCTCTTAAATAAATTCTTATCAACAAATTTACGATTTTGGTAGTACCAGTATAATGGAACCAGTCTGATCGCATGAGCCTTTCCTGGCTACGGAGGAAGAGTTGTGTGTCAGCCTGCCAGGGGCCGCTGCGGCAGACGGCAAGTGTTGTTTTGTGTTGTGTGAGCCTCCTATCCAAACGGAACGAAAATATCCGCGCCACAGCATGAAAGCCCCACCGTCCAAGAGACACTGCCTTGGCTTGGCTCTTCCACCTCCAATCCCCCAGCTCCCCAGCCCTCACCAGTCACCATGGGGATGGCCATGACCTCCTCCCCGCAACCACCGCCTACCCCCCGCCGCCGCCGCAGCCGCTTGCAGTCCGCAACTACCATTTCCGCCCCCAATGCCAATCCCAACCACAGCCCCAAGGCCAAGGTCATCCCCATCCTCTCCGACGTCGGCCGCTCGCAATCCGGAGCAACCACTCCCGCGCCCAATGGCAAGCTCCTCCCGCTGCTCTCTGACGTCGGCAGCAACCCCTCCGCCATCGACTACTACTCCCGCGTCGCCTCCAACCTCGCAGGCGCCGGCCGCCTCGGCGACTTCCTCATCGCCGCCGAGGGCCTCCGCGCGGCCGCCGGGGACGCCGGCTTCGCAGCCCGCATCAACTGGCGCCTCCTCTCGCGCGGCGTCGCCTCCGCGCTCCGCGAACACGGCCTCCCCTACGTGCTCGAGTTCCTCCGCGATGCTGAACGCATCGGCGTCCAGGCCGCCGTGATGCTCGACCCTGACGCGTCGGAGGCTGTCGCGGCCGCATGCCGGCAGCTGCTGGACGAGCGCTTCATGGTGGAGTTCGTGGAGGCCATCGAGGCCCTAGCTAGTAATGTCACCTCAAACTTATGTTGTGTGTTTCATTCCAGCTTGGTGGTGCAGCAGCACCATCAATGTCGATTTGGTTCTAGAATGTTGAGTACTCACCAATGATGACCTGTTTACCCTGTCTTTACACAATTGGGTTTGCTGTAAATTCACCATTACTGCTAGGTATTGGTCGATCTAATATGTTATCAGTTTGCTCACGTGGTTTAGTTTATTTACTACTCCGTAGACTGTACATAATAGTGTTTCTAGAATGGTTCAGATTTTTAACGTCAACATGTTGCACTGATCTGTTTGATATGATTAGTTAGTAGCTGTATTGTTCCAGAAGTGCCGTTCTGTTTGCCAACTAATGGCCCATTAGATCACGGAGTTGGATATTTTGTTCATGATGTTAATATTGTACTCCCTCCGTTCCTAAATATAAGATGATTTAGCTTTTTTCCAGATTCACATGTATCTAGACACATTTTAGTGTGTATGTTCACTCATTTTAGTCTGCATCTAGTTAACATGTGAAATACCTAAAGCATCTTATATTTAGAACGGAGGGAGTAGATGGCAGTACTGGTAAATGATCGTTTGGTTCATCCATAGCTTCTTGTTCGATTATTATAAGGTATCTGCCATAGGAATAATTATATTGCTTGTTAATATATAACTTTGTTATTCTAGTATTACTCCTGTATCAAGTTTGTTGATCAGTTTCATATACTATATGTAAACTCATTGCCCGACGTACAATTTACTAGTTGTAGTTACTAGTCACATCTCATGTTCAGTGTGAACGAAGATATATATTTTATGTATATGTGTATATGTTTAAGACATCTTTCTATTCAACTTGGCCCTGTGTTAGTTGTCTCCTGAACTTCTAATGAACTTTGTAACAACATGAATTCCCTGCCATGCTCGAGTATAGGCATGCTGTGACTCTTAGTGTCTGTTGATTGTGTGTTTTCTAATCACATGCTACATGTAATTACAGTGTAGTTATGAATTTTGGATAGAGTGGCACTCACTGTTCTGCTGATTACTCTTTCTAGCGCTTAACATTATTCAGTGCAATTTTCCTATTTATGTTTTTATGCGATCAAGAGTTTGAAGTTATCACTGTTAAGGCTTTTCTTTGTTATTTTTTTAGGCTGTGGATTCTTTGTCAAAGGCATTGTGAATCCAATGGATGTACTGAAAATATTCGTCAGGAAACGGGATCCAGATATGGCCATAAGGTTTACATTTCTCTTCATTCTGTCTTGACTTTTTCCAATGGCACTTTCTCGTGGCAGATTTTGATATTTCCATACTCTTTTGGCTATCTTCATACCTGCTCATGCATTGTCTTTTGACATGTAGGTATGCACGTATCTTTCCGCACTCCCAACTTCTACTCTGCAATACGATGGAAGCTTTTGGGAAAAGAAAGGAGTTGAAACATGCCCTTAAGGTCTTTGGAGCACTCAAGGACCAGCTGGGAGGTATCAATATGTTTGCATGCCGAAGTATCATCGATATATGTAGTCATTGTGGCTCTTCTGTGCAGGCTCGCATTATATTTGAGGTATGGGACTAGTGACGCAGTTGAAATTTGTACTTACATAAGTTAAAGTAGAAGAATTACATGAAGATCTAGGCGAACACATTCCAGAGTACCATTAGTCCGAGGTGCTGTTAGTTCCCTAGTGATTCATCAATTTAGAAACTCCTTAACAAAAATCAATAGCACAATGTCTTTAGAATGGCACTATTTAGGATGCTAACCAGAAATTTATTACACCTGTAAAATTCTTAACACTCTCCCATCATTTTTTCAGTGTGTGCAAACATCAGATGTTCTTCAGAAGAGAAATCTATGCATATTCCTTGAGTTGTGCCATAGAAAACCACATGCTATGCATAATACTTGCTGGTGTTTCCTTTGTTCTGTTTCATGTTTGAGTTATTTTCTTGCTATTTGTCAGTACCAGCAAAAGTGGAAATCATTTAAAGGAGAAAAATATCTGCAATTAGCAGTATGCATCCATTAAAATACTACCTCGTGCTCACCTTTTGTAAGCAGATGCTATACTTTAGGTAGTCAGGCTCAGCCTTCACTCGTATCTACAACTTTTATGCAGGGGCTACTTGCTGAAAAGATTACTCCAAATACCCATGTCTTCAACAGCCTTATGAATGCGAATGCCCACAGTTTAAGCTACAATCTTTCGGTCTACAAGCATATGCAAGTAATGCATTTTCTACCCTATTGTTGCTGTTCATAGGTAGGCTATTTAGCTTCAAGCGATTGATTGCACATCATCATAAATCTTTTGTCCATTCTACAGCGCCTTCAAGTTTCCAGTGAAGCTTCTCAGATGCTATTACATACCCATGTTTTTGTCTAGTATTTATTTGTTCTTGCATGTCTGCTCAGGTCCTTTTCTATTCACTAGAGTGAGGTGTAAGTGCATTTGATCACAGCTTTCATGTTTGGAATACTTGCATGCTTGCCCCTACAAAGGTGTGCGATTGGCGATTTGCAATCGAGATCTACCTAATTGCTATCATGGTCCTACCATTAGAAAGAAGGGAAATGGTTTTTTATGCCCACTGTTGGCTCCAATTTCCATAAATCCCCAGTCTGCCCTTGTTATTTTTCACATCGTTGTTATATTTCCATTTTTCTATTCAAACTTGAACTGGATGAGCTGTTTGCTTTCATTAGCTTGGCCATCTGTGTGCTCACCTGTGAGATTTCCACGGTCCACCATCTCTTGCTCAGCAATGCCCATGGTACCTGGGAATATGGGATAACCTTTTTTTTGCGAAAAAGGCACCTGGGATAGCCTGATCCTGTGTTTGCAGGGAGCGCTGGCGACAACGTGACTGATGAGGAGCGTGACCAGTACATCTGTCTGTACTGAGCTTGCGCTAGAGTTCAGGCCAGTGTCCTGCAAATAGGCTCAGATGGAACTGAGGTGGCAGGCGGTGGCAATAGTAGGTGCAATGGAACCGAGCTTACCCGCTTTGCCTAAAGCCATCATGGTGGCATGGGAGCAGCTCTGTTTCACATCGTCAATGCGCCTGCATGGTCTGTGTCTCCGCACCCACTGCAGGGACTTTCAGTTGCTGGTACCGCCAAGACCATACCGCCCAAGGTCATCAAAGTTGCCGCGCACCGTGCACCCCGTCTTAGCTTGGGTGCACCACTTGATAATTGCCTGAATGCTACAGATTTATTTCATTTGAATTTGCACTGGTCAACTCCATTTACTCTTGTTGGAGTGGCAAGTGGCAACTGCCAAATAAACTCTATTTCACACTTTGTAGTGGCAAATATTCAGTCAGCTTGAAACAAAGTGACAAATATGCAAAATATGAAACCTAGTGGAAAGTGTGCATCTATGATGAATTAAGCTTATGCAAGTTACTGTTCAGCAACCTGATGCTCTACATTATTCCACTTTTGCAGAAACTTGGTGTCCCCCCTGATTTGGCGTCATATAACATACTTCTGAAGACATGTTGCAATGTTAGAGAGTTCAACTCGGCACAAGAAATTTATGCGGAAATCAAGAAAAAGGAACATGATGGGATTTTAAAGTTAGATGTTTTTACATATAGTACAATGATGAAGGTATGAGACTAAGATTTTATTATTATTATCATGTCCATGTGTTTTGCCTTTTTATGCATCTATAATGTTCTTCTCTTTAAATTTAAGGTGTTTGCGGAGGCAAAAATGTGGAAGATGGCTTCCAACATCAAAGACGATATGCGAGCAGTTGGTGCTCGTCTTAATCTAGTTACATGGTCATCATTAATCAATGCTTATGCAAATTCTGGTTTGGTTGATGGTGCCATAGAGATCCTTGAAGAAATGATAAGGGATGGCTGTCAACCTACTGCCCCGTGCTTCAATATTATCCTCACTGCTTTGGTCAAGTCATGCCAATATGATAGAGCTTTCCGCTTGTTCGGTAGCTGGAAAGAATCTGGAATCAAGGTATCTCTATCTCTTGAACAGAAAAGATGTCTGCCGGACAACTTCACGTTTTGTGAAGAGCATCCGAGTAACAACGGTGGTACTATCATGGTGGTTCCATTTAGGCCAACAGTTACAACATATAACATTTTGATGATGGCATGTGGTACTAATGATGAACGCGCAAAATCCGTAATGAATGAAATGAGACGAAATGGCCTTTGTCCTGACCGTATTAGCTGGTCTATTCTCATGGATATTTATGGAACATCTCAAAATAGGAATGGAGCTATTCAGGTTAGTACCGAAGCTTTAAGTTCATATTTTCTCTGCACACTGCATGCTAGCCATGATATGTCTTGTTGTGACAACTAATGAACTAAATGTGATCTCTGCACACCAATGTGGCTATGATGTTTGCCCTGATATGCCCCCCTCTGTCAACTACTAGTAAACTAAATATGGTCTCTTCATTAGTTGAAGTTTGTCACTCTATGGAGCTGACTATGCCTCTTGTAGACTCAGTGACTAATGAATTTAATGTACAGTCTGCAAGTTATTGAAAATTTTGTTAATACAGGCAGACAGCCAATTCCCACTGTTCATTTTTTCTGCAGTTCAGAAGGCAAATTAGTCCCTCTTACATTTACGATCACAGTTATCATTTGACTTTTCAATAGTGTAATACCTCATCTCCCCCTTTTCGCTGTTGCAGAAGATACTTCCTAACAATGTATTATTGATCTTTTTACATCATTGCATTTCAGTCCTTTCTAATAGTACAATTAGTGCATACCATGGAAAAGTTGCTTTGCAATCATATATGACAATTTATAAGTGTTATACCATTTTTATCGGGCCTTACTTGCTAAATGTGGACTAATGTTATCTATTTTGTTGGGTACAGGCACTCAGAAGAATGCAACGTGTCGGGATAAAACTCAACATCTCTGCATATACTGTAGCTATTAAGGTTGGCCATTAGAAAACGCAGTTCACTTGGTTAAGATACGGGGGATCGTCATGTTTGTTTTAAGCTTATAATTGCAGTAAACTAATGTGGCAATTTCCTTCAGGCATGTGTAGAAAGTAAAGATATGAAGTTGGCGTTCCACTTGTTTGAAGAAATGAAAGCACAACAACTGAAGCCCAATATGGTGAGTCTCTTTTAGATGTATGGTACCAAGCTCTCATTCTCTCTTTTTTTTTGAGAAAACTTTGATGCTCTGTGTTATTGAATTTATTATTTTCAACCATGGTTCATTTAAAGCCTGGCAGCATCTAGTGACAAAAGTTCACAGAAAGACTTAGGCTTTACTTTCTATTTTTTTGAACATGAGTTACTGAGCTGCAAGTTCATTTTTCAGGTGACATACAAAACTCTCCTGACGGCACGTTGCAAATATGGATCATTACAGGAAATCCAGCAATGCTTGGCAATCTACCAGGAAATGAGAAAAGCAGGGTATGTGACTAGAAGTTCCTTCAAGCACAAAGTTATAATTTATAAGTATATCAACAAATATCAACTGAGGAGCAATCATGCACTCAAGTTTTAGTTGATAATTTCTATTGTTCTATGGTAGGAGACATGTAGTGGATAGACTGATACTATTAAAACATAGGATATATTTTAATAGGTTTTGTTTCTGAGTTAAGTTTTGTTGTTTTACCATGACAGGTATCAAGCATATGACTATTACCTCAAGGAATTGATAGTGGAATGGAGTGAAGGTGTTTTGTCTAGTGGCGGTGGAAATCGAGATTTTTACCATTTAGATAAAAAAGATGAGAGGAATGAATCATTCAACCTTTTTCTTGAGAAGGTGGCAAGATTCTTGCAAAAGGATGTTGATCGAAACCAAACTGTTGATGTCCGTGGCCTTTCAAAGGTAATCTGAGACTGAGAGTATCTGACAACTAATATATCATATGCTGTTTTCTGTTTTAGAGAATACTAGTGTTGCAAATCTTTCCCTTACCCTCAGACCTTACAGTCTTTTACACCTCTGTTACATGATTTGTTCCAAGGCATCTACTCAACTATATGTTTCACAGGTTGAAGCTCGCATAGTTGTTCTCTCAACTCTCCGCAAGATCAAAGAGAAGTATCTTCTAGGTAATCTTCAGCACTGTAACGTAATCTGTATGATTGTATTAGAATGAAAATGGTGTATAACTAAGACAATGCGACCATTCTATTTTGTTTTCTTATTTTTTTTAAGTAGGCACAGCAGTACAGGACGATTTGGTCATCATCACCGGTCATGAGAAGACATCATACACTGATATCGAAACGACTGCTATCGATGTCGAGCATGCAATAACTGCTGTTTTGACGGATGAACTGGGTCTTGAAGTTTTTATTGGACCAGAAAGCCGTCCTCCTGTTTCATCTAAACTCAGAGCTCCCCAACGGCCTAGGAGACCACAGGGAACGATAAAAATAACAATCAACTCGCTGAATCATTGGCTTAAGAGGAAAGCTGTGAGGGATGTACAATGACACCTGAGGCATTTCCTTGGTCAATTTTATACCTGCAAGATGGATGTTGTACATACAACAACAGGCTGATTTCAGAAGGAAAGATTTGTTGGTGGCCCATATAGTCGGATCTGGTCCAATATGATACATGAAAAATCACACGTTTTGTATTGTTAATGTAGCTGCATCAGTTCTCTCAACCTGGTAGCATCCCAGGTTAAAATTTTGAAGTGTTTAGATGATTGTTGTTATCACCAATCTTCCACAGCAAATGATAAATATTCTGACAAGAGTACAATAAAGAACACTCCAACTTGTGTTGGCTTACTAGCAACTCTGATACTGGTTGAAGTATTAATTCTGCCAAGTATATTGGTTGTAATATTATGGGACGGAGGGAGTACATCTTTTCTCAATAGAGTTGATCTTTCATGTGACCTGGCCACTGCGTGCATTTCAATAGGATGAAAATGACATAAGTATAATAATTCTAAGCTCTAAGATCCAATTACCGAGATCCGGATAATTGCTTCTAAATACAGGTTTCACAAGTCATCACAAGTTATACTTTAAGCAGAAGGAAAAAAACATAACATATGTTTTTTTTCAAATACATAAGTTGTACAAAGGGAGCGCAACACATATATGGACAGATGAGTTATTTTAAGCCAGTTTTACTGGCGCATGTCAAATTGCTCCTTGAAGGCTTGAAGCTTTGGACGGAGCCGCTATTCCTCAGTACGCCAATATCATCATCTACGACAACAAAAATGATATCAGGTTAACTCATGCATCCTGAGTGAACATTCTGGGGGTTAGTCTCAGTCAGATTAGGCATGGGAAGGGTGCTCTTATATAATGTCAAGGTGGGCTAAATACTACTGTAATTCTCAAGTCAGTAACACTTAAATTGCATAAGGGTGATGCACTTGGTAAAATGCAACACGGTCAAGAATGTATCGGATCACTCATTTCATTGTTCTGGTTTGGCACTAATTGTTTAGAAACGAAGTAAACCTAACATAATGAACATATCAATTGGAAGATAACGCAACAGGATCATCTATTCACCTGCCACTAGAAGAGGATCTCAAATCCAGTCCTCCTGCTGCAGCTTGAGAGGTAGATATACCTCAGTCAGGTACTGGAACCCGAACGAGCTCAGAGCCTGAATCTCAGCCTTCTGTTTAGTTCGCAACATGGTCTCCAACTCCTTCACCCAGCTTTCATTCTGCTTCACAAAGTCCTCCTCTAGCATCTCTTTGCCCACCTTGATATCGTGATCAGTCATGGGAAGCCGGCACTGCTCCGGTACCCTGTACTTGTCCAGGTCGCTTGGCCGAACGCCGAGCCACTTGATATCCGGCGTAGTCAGATTGGCACTGTCATAAGACATGTTCTTGGACCCGCACATGTACACCGACAAGATCTTCAGCCCATAAGGATCAGAGTCCACCATTGCAAGCACCGGCAGCTTTAACTCCATCTTAAGCCGCCGCAAGAACAACCGGGTGGCAACATCCGGCTGCCCCTTGGCCGTCAGTATGATGCAAGGGAAACGGTTGTAGAACCTGTCCTCGGCAAGGCGCATGAAGGCAGCATCTTTCTCCACTAGCAGGATGAACAAAGCGTCGCTCTCGATGCCCGACACCCTGTCGATGTTGGGCGGGATGGCCTTACCGCCGACACCCATTCGTGTGCAGTCGATCCGGTCGCCATCGTCGTGGAAGATGAGGCGGCCAACCACGACACCTTTCTCGGAGGCGACGACGTGGAGCGACGAGCGGGTGCATCCGAGCATGCAGGAGACGTCATCGAGGACGGCGTCAGAGTGGGACTGGTCCTCGAAGAGCTTCACGTCGGTGTAGAATAGATCTCTCTTTGTGACGTGGATCCCCCTGCGCAGGACGGCGTGGACGAGGGAGAGGACGCGCGCGGTGACGGTGGCCTTGCGCGCGGTGGCGACGTTGGCGAAAGGCCTCGCTGACTCGCGGCGGAGGAGCACGATGCGGTCGAGGTCCGGGAGGTAGACCTGGTTGGTGGAGGTGCGGGAGGGGACGGAGAAGGAGAAGCCGCGGCCGTCCAGGATGCTGCGCGCGACGGAGAGGACGAGGCGGTTGATGCGGGAGGTGACGGAGTTGATGTCCTGGTCGGCCACCACGATGTAGGAGGAGGAGGCGGAGGCCGGGTCGTCCTCGGCGAGGGCTTTGGCTCCGGCGGAGGACGCGGTCGCGGGCTTGGATTTGGCGGAGGCGGAGGCGAGGGCGCGGAGGGAGGCGAGGATGGAGTCGTCGGGGCGGAGCTTCGAGCGGAGGGATTGGGCGTAGGAAGCGGCCGCTGAGGCGCCGCGCGGTTTCTTCGAGGTTGAGACACCCGCGGACGCGCCTGGCCCCGCGCGGCGCTTCCTCTCCGACATGGGGAGGGATTCGGAGGCGGAAACAGGAGGAGTGGGGGGCGCTACGGCGGAGACGGCGGCGGGATTCGAACTCGACGGTGGCGGCGGATTTGGTTGGGGAGAATGCAAGGGTCGGAGGAGCCACTCAGGACTCAGGAGTGACTACACGGTCCACACATACCCTATTTGCGGCCCACGAGTCTTAGGCGAGAAAAGAGGCGGTCCAGTAAGGTCCAATTTTTGGAAATGCATAGCCTACGGATTTTTGGCATTTCCTATACATCGACCAGGTCGACGTTAGGCCAGCGTCGCACACCCCTTCGTGGGCCGGCCGGTAACACGTCAAGTTTTTGGTTTCTGGGCTTTACGGTTTTTTTTCTTTTTCCTTTTTTAGCTGTTTCTTTCTTCTTTTTCGGTTTTTCTGTATCTTTTTATTTTTTATTTTTTGGCTGTTTCTTATTTGTTTCTTCTATTCTGTTTTCTTTTCAGATATTATTTTTAAAAGTTTTATTCTATTGAAAAATGTTAAAATTTAAAAATGTTCAGATTTGTAAATTGTTCGTATTTGAATATTGTTCAGATGTGAAAAATGTTCTATTTGAAAATCGTTCAATGTGTGTCAATTTTTGTTTTTGTTTTTTTGGCTGTTTCTTTCTTCTTTTCAGTTTCTTTATTAGACATTATGTATTTATTTTGAATTTTCATTTTTGAAAATCTTTAAATTTTAAAAATGTTCATATTCGAAAATTGTTCATGTATTAAAATCGTTTAAAAATAGTTTCCGTTTAAATACCCTATTTTTTGTTCACTTTTTGAAAATCGTTCAAAAAGAATTTTTTTTCATAGACTTTTTCTGTTCGCCTTTTAAAATCGTTCAAAAATAATTTCCGTTCAAATACCTATTTTCTGTTCACTTTTTTAAAAATCGTTCAAAAATAATTCCGTTCACAAACTTTTTCTATTCGCCTTTTAAAATCCGTTCAAAAATAATTTCCGTACCAATACATATTGTTTTGTTCACTTTTTGAAAATCGTTCAAAAATAATTTTTGTTCAACGACTTTTTCTGTTCGCTATTGAAATCGTTCAAAAATAATTTCCGTTCAAATACCTATTTTTGTTCACTTTTTTGAAAATCGTTCAAAAATAATTTTCGTTCACAGACTTTTTCTGTTCACCTTTTAAAATCGTTAAAAAACAGTTTCCGTTCAAATACCTATTTTTTTGTTCACTTTTTGAAAATCGTTCAAAATTAATTTCCGTTCACAGACTTTTTTGTTCGCTTTTAAAATCGTTCAAAAATAAATTCCGTTCAAATACCTATTTTGTTCACTTTTCTGAAAATCGTTCAAAAATAATTTTCGTTCACAGACTTTTTCTGTTCACTTTTAAAATCGTTCAAAAATAATTTCCGTTCAAATACCTATTTTATTCACTTTTCTGAAAATCCTTCAAAAATAATTTCCGTTCACAGACTTTTTCTGTTCGCCTTTTAAAATCGTTCAAAAAAAATCCGTTCAAATACCTATTTTGTTCACTTTTTTGAAAATCGTTAAAAAATAATTTCCGTTCACAAACTTTTTCTGTTCACCTTTTAAAATCGTTCAAAAATAGTTTCTGTTTAAATAACTATTTTTTCTACACTTTTTGAAAATCGTTCAAAAACAATTTCCGTTCACATACTTTTTTCTGTTCGCCTTTTAAAATCGTTCAAAAATAATTTCCATTCAAATAACTATTTTGTTCACTTTTTTGAAAATCGTTCAAAAATAATTTCTGTTCATAGACTTTTTCTGTTCGCCTTTTAAAATCGTTCAAAAATAATTTCCGTTCAAATACCTATTTTGTTCACTTTTTTGAAAATCGTTCAAAAATAATTTCCGTTCAAAGACTTTTTCTGTTCGCCTTTTAAAATCGTTCAAAAATAGTTTTCGTTCAAATACCTATTTTGTTCACTTCTTTGAAAATCGTTCAAAAATAATTTCCGCTCACAAACTTTTTTCTGTTCGCCTTTTAAAATCGTTCAAAAATAGTTTCTGTTCAAATACCTATTTTTGTTCACTTTTTGAAAATCATTCAAAAATAATTTTCGTTCACATACTTTTTCTGTTCGCCTTTTAAAATCATTCAAAAATAATTTCCGTTCAAATACTTATTTTGTTCACTTTTTTAAAAATCGTTCAAAAATAATTTCCATTCATACACTTTTTCTGTTCGCCTTTTAAAATCGTTCAAAAAAATTACAACATGAAAGTTGCGTGAAACGTTTAGATTAAACTCCTCGTCAAATGATATTTCAACCGGTCAAACGAGTGCAACGAATTCGATAAAATTTGGCTAAAAAGGTTTCGAACATTTATTCAAAATTTAGAATTTACAATTAACAAAACTTGAAATTGAGTATAGGAATGGAACGTACTCTTACTCGTGTACGCGTAGGATTTTCATGTACACATTTTTTAAATTAGTTCGAGTGTTATAGTAGATCATACTTGTTTCGTAATGGTTAAGCTAGCTCGCAACTAGCTACTAGAGGTGGCTCGCTTGGCACCAGCGTGCGGACAGGCACGAGACCCACACGCGTTGCGTATGAGGATGGACCGATGGAGCGTTTCGCGCGTGCAACAGTCATGGGCCGGCCAACTATCCCAGGGGTATGCGAAAGCATCTTATCGTCGCATAGGTCGACGTACAGGGGGGCATTTCCTATACATCGACCAGGTCGACGTTAGGCCAGCGTCGCACACCCCTTCGGTTTCTGGGCTTTACGGTTCTTTTCTTTTTTTCCTTTTTTAGCTGTTTCTTTCTTCTTTTTCGTTTTTTTCTGTTTCTTTTTCGTTTTTATTTTTTGGCTGTTTCTTTTTTGTTTCTTCTTTTCTGTTTTCTTTTCAGATATTATTTTTAAATTTTTATTCTATTGAAAAATGTTGAAATTTTATAATGTTCAGATTTGAAAAGTGTTCGTATTTGAATATTGTTCAGATGGGAAAAATATTCTATTTGAAAATCGTTCAATGTGTGTCAATTTTTGTTTTTATTTTTTTGGCTGTTGCTTTCTTCTTTTCAGTTTCTTTATTAGACATTATGTATTTATTTTGAATTTTCATTTTTTAAATCTTTAAATTTTAAAAATATTCATATTTGAAAATTGTTCATGTATTAAAATCGTTTAAAAATAGTTTATGTTCAAATACCCTATTTTTTGTTCACTTTTTGAAAATCGTTCAAAAAGAATTTCCGTTCATAGACTTTTTCTGTTCGCCTTTTAAAATCGTTCAAAAATAATTTCCGTTCAAATACCTATTTTCTGTTCACTTTTTTAAAAATCGTTCAAAAATAATTCCGTTCACAAACTTTTTCTGTTCGCCTTTTAAAATCCGTTAAAAAATAGTTTCTGTTCAAATACATATTTTTTGTTCACTTTTGGAAAATCGTTCAAAAATAATTTCCGTTCACAGACTTTTTCTGTTCGCTACTGAAATCGTTCAAAAATAATTTCCGTTCAAATACCTATTTTTGTTCACTTTTTTGAAAATCGTTCAAAAATAATTTCCGTTCACAAACCTTTTCTGTTCGCCTTTTAAAATCGTTCAAAAATAGTTTCCGTTCAAATACCTATTTTTTGTTCAGTTTTTGAAAATCGTTCAAAAATAATTTCCGTTCACAGACTTTTTCTGTTCGCTTTTAAAATTGTTCAAAAATAATTTCCGTTCAAATACCTATTTTGTTCACTTTCTGAAAATCGTTCAAAAATAATTTCCGTACACAGACTTTTTCTGTTCGCCTTTTAAAATCGTTCAAAAATAATTTCCGTTCAAATACCTATTTTGTTCACTTTTTTGAAAATCGTTCAAAAATAATTTCCGTTCACAGACTTTTTATGTTCGCCTTTTAAAATCGTTCAAAAATAGTTTCTCTTTAAATACCTATTTTTTGTTCACTTTTTGAAAATCGTTCAAAAACAATTTCCATTCAAATACCTATTTTGTTCACTTTTTGTTGGAAATATGCCCTAGAGGCAATAATAAATAAATGTTATTATCATATTTCCGTGTTCATGATATATGTTTATTTCCATGCTATAATTGTATTAACCGGAAACATAATACATGTGTGGTTGCGTAAACAACATTGCGTCCCTAGTAAGCCTCTACTAGACTAGCTCGTTAATTAATGATGGTTATGGTTTCCCAACCATGAACATGAGTTGTTAATTAATTAACGGGATCATGTCATTAGAAGAATGACGTGATGGACAGACCCAACTAAGCATAACAATATTGATCGTTTCATTAAGTTTTTATTGTCATGCCTTTTATTGTCAAGTATCCTATTTCTTAGACCATGAGATCATGTTATTCCCGGGTACTGGAAGAATACTTTGGGGACATCAACCATCGCTTCGTGACAGGGTGATCATAAAGGTGTCTTACGGGTATCTCAGAAAGTGCTTGTTGAATTACATGAATCAAGACTGGGATTTGTCCCTCCGTGTTTCGGAGAGATATACTCTGGGCCCACTCGGTAGTGCACATTCGGTAAAGCTTGCAAGCACGTGACTAATGAGTTAGTCACAGAGAATGTTGTATTACGGAACGAGTAAAGAGTACTTACCAGTAACAAGATTTAACTAGGTATAGTGATACCGACGATCAAATCTTGGGTAAGTAAAATATCGCGTGACAAAGGAAATTGTATACGGATTATAGTAGTCCACGACATAGTGGTTCAACCGATAAAGATCTTCGTTGAATGTGTGGGAGTCATTATGGATATCCTGGTCCCTCTAATGGTTATTGATCGGAGAGGTGTCTCCATCATGTCTGCACGTTCTCGAACCCGTAGGGTCACACACTTAACGTTCGGTAACGCTAGAGTAGCTCTGGGATAATTTTGTTAATGGTGTCCGAATATTGTTCGGAGTCTCGGATGAGATCCTAGACATCACGAGGAGCTCCGGAAGAGTCCGGAGGTAAAGATTTATATATGGCAAGTTGATTTCAGGGTTCCGGAAAAGTTCGGGATTTTTCGGCAGAGTGTCGGAATGTTCTAGAAGGTTCCGGAGGGTCCCATAGTGGGGCCCACCTGTCCCCAACGACCAAGGGTGGCCCACTGGTCCATTTGACCAGTCCTACTTGGTCCATGCAGCCATTCAATGGGTAGCCCTTTAAAAGGGATGTTACCACTCTTGAAAGAGGGGGTTACCACCTTTTAAATGAGAAGGGGTTACCACTATTGAAAGAGGGAGTTTCTACTTTGGAAATAAAGTGGCTGCAGCCCCTTGCCTATATAAAGAAGAGGGAGAGGTGCACCAAGAGACAGAGGCTTGGCCGCATCACTGGCTTGCTGCTCCTCTACCTCCCGCGCACCGCTTGGCGAAGCCCTGCCCGCGGGAACTCTCCACCATATCCACCACCACGCCGTCGTGCTGCTGGAATCGATCCCACCTACTTCTCCCTCTAGCTTGCTGGATCAAGAAGAGGGAGACGTCATCGAGCTGTACGTGTGCAAGCCTCCGGAGGTGCTGCTCGTTTGCGGTGCTGATCGGATCGAACATCGTCAACAACTTCACCGAGCTGCGTTGAATTAAACGTTCAACGCGCGTGTTCTTCGAGGGTATGATGAACTACTCTCCCCGTTACTAGAATCTTCTAGATAGGATCTTGAGTGTTGCTTCCGCATGTGAGAGAAATTTTTTGTTTTCTATCGCGCAAACTCCTACAGTGGTATCAGAGCCGGATCTATGCGTAGATGTTTTGGTACGGGTAGAACACATATGTGTATGTGGGCGTTGATAATCTTTTTATTACTTCCTTTGTGTATTTTGAATCTTAGTGGCATAGTGGGATGAAGCGGCCCGGACTAACTTTACATGTCCACGTACATGAGACTTGTTCCACGACTGACATGCAACTTGTATTGCATAAGTGGCTTTGCGGGTGTCTGTCTCTCCCACTATAGTTAAGATTTAATCTACAACGGGTTGTTAATAATTTGTTTATCACCGTTGTGGTTTCATGTTCGTAGGTAAGAACGGTTCTTTCTTCGAAAGCCCTAAGCCACGTAAAATTTGCAAAGAATAAGGGAGAGGCGTCTAACTTGTTTTTGCAGGGGTGCTTGTGATATGGTATAGCCCAAACTGTTTCATATGATATATTTGTGATGTATGAGATGATCATGTTTTGTAATGTTTCACGACTTGCATGTCGATGAGTACGGCAACCGGCAGGAGCCATATGGTTGTCTTAATTATCAATTGTATGACCTGCGTGTCAACTTCAAACGCCATGTAATTGCATTATTTATCGCTATGAGTTAGCAATATATGGGATGCAACGTGGTGGAGACAACCAAGGCGCCACATGAACATGGCGCCATGATGGAGATCATGCCGGTGCGTTTAAGATGGAGATCAAGACGCAATAAAAGGGCTATACCATGTCACATATTTTTATGCATGTGATGTTTATCCTTTTATGCATCTTATTTTGCGTGTGCTCGACGGTAGCATTATAAGATGATCCCTCACACAATATCAAGATAAAGTGTTCTCCCTTAGTATGCACCGTCGCGAAAGTTCGTCGTTTTGAAGCATCTCGTGATGATCGGATGTGGTAAACTCTACGTTCACATACGACGGGTGTAAGCCAGTTTTACACATGCGGAAATACTTTGGTTAACTTGACGAGCCTAGCATGTACAGACATGGACTCGGAACACGACGAACCGAAAGGTTAAACACGAGTCATATGAATGATATGATCAACATTTCGATGTTCACCATTGAAACTACATCTTCTCTCGTGAAGATCGGACTTGGTGTAGTGGATTTGGATCGTGTACCACTAGACAACTATGAGGGATGTTGTTTTAAGTGGGAGTTCGTTAGTAATTTGATTAAAATGAACTCTTTATCATGAACATAGTCTAAAGATGTCTTTGCTAAAATGTTGTAGATCATGGCCCGCAACGTAGCTCAGTTCAACTTCAGCGCATTCCTTGAGAAAGAAAAACTGAAATCATCTGGTTCAAACTTCACTGACTGGCACCGCAACCTGAGGATTATCCTCACTGGGTGTAAGAAGCATTATGTGCTCGATGCTGCGCTAGGTGACCCACCTGCAGACAATGCGCCTGAAGCAGAACAAAATGTCTTTGAGACGCGCAGAGATGACCACATTATAGTTGCCTGTGCCATCCTTACATCTCTGGACACTGATCTCCAGAAACGTTTTGAACATCACGGCGCCTATGAGATGGTTGAAGAGCTGAAAACCATGTTTCAGACTCAGACCCGCGCTGAGAGATATGAGATCTCTGATAAGTTCTATACATGTAAGATGGAGGAGCACAGCTCTGTCAGTGAACATGTTGTCACCATGGGAGGCTATATCCAACGCCTAATTCAGCTGGGATGTGTGATCCCGGATGAGTTAATCACTGACAGGGTGCTGCAGTCGCTCCCTCCGAGCTACAAAGGCTTTGTGCTGAACTATAACATGCAAGGCATGAATAAGACTCTTAATGAGCTCTTTGCGATGCTGAAATCTGCAGAAGTGGACATCAAGAAAGAACATCAAGTGTTGATGGTCAATAAGACCACCAGTTTCAAGAAGGTTAAGGCCAAAAAGGGTCACTTCAAGAAGAGTGGCAAATCTGTTGCTGCTCAGGGCGGCAAACCTGTTGCCACACCTGTGAAACCCAAGGCTGGTCCTAAGCCGGACACTGTGTGTTTCTACTGCAAGGGAGACGGTCACTGGAAGCGTAACTGCGCCAAATACTTGGCGGATAAGAAGGCTGGCAACGTCAAAGGTATATTTGATATACATGTTATTGATGTGTACCTTACTAGTTCTCGTAGTAGTGCCTGGGTATTTGATACTGGTTCGGTTGCTCATATTTGCAACTCGAAACAGGAGCTGCAGAATAAACGGAGACTGGCGAGGGATGAGGTGACGATGCGCGTCGGGAATGGATCGAAGGTCGATGTCATCGCCGTCGGGACACTACCTCTTCATCTACCTTCGGGATTAGTTTTAAACCTGAATAATTGTTATTTGGTGCCTGCGTTAAGCATGAACATTATATCTGGATCTTGTTTATTGCGAGACGGTTACTCATTTAAATCAGAGAATAAAGGTTGTTCTATTTCTATGAGTAATATCTTTTATGGTCATGCACCCAACGTAAATGGTTTATTCTTGTTGGATCTCGATAGTAGTACTTCACACATCCATAACATTGATGCTAAAAGATGCAAAGCGAATAATGATAGTACCACATACTTGTGGCACTGCCGTTTAGGTCATATTGGTGTAAAGCGCATGAAGAAACTCCATTCTGATGGACTTTTTCAATCACTTGACTTTGAATCATTTGATACGTGCGAACCATGCCTCATGGGTAAGATGACTAAGACACCGTTTTCCGGTACGATGGAACGGGCGAGTGATTTGTTGGAAATCATACATACTGATGTGTGTGGACCAATGAGCATTCCAACACGTGGTGGATATCGTTACTTCCTAACTTTCACTGATGATTTGAGTAGATATGGGTATATTTACTTAATGAAACACAAGTCTGAAACATTTGAAAAGTTCAAAGAATTTCAGAGTGAAGTAGAAAATCATCGTAACAGGAAGATCAAATTTCTACGATCTGATCGTGGAGGGGAATATCTGAGTTACGAGTTTGGCATGCACTTGAAAAATTGTGGAATTGTTTCCCAACTCACGCCACCTGGAACACCACAGCGTAATGGTGTGTCTGAACGTCGTAATCGTACTTTATTAGATATGGTGCGTTCTATGATGTCTGTATCCGATCTGCCAATGTCATTTTGGGGGTATGCATTAGAGACAGCCGCATTCACTTTAAATAGGGCACCATCTAAATCCGTTGAGACGACACCATATGAGTTGTGGTTTGGTAAGAAGCCAAAATTATCGTTTCTTAAAATTTGGGGATGCGAGGCTTATGTCAAAAGATTACAACCTGATAAGCTCGAACCCAAAGCGGAAAAATGCGTCTTCATAGGATATCCAAAGGAAACCATTGGGTATACCTTCTATCACAGATCCGAAGGCAAAGTTTTTGTTGCTAAGAATGGATCCTTTCTTGAGAAGGAGTTTCTTTCGAAAGGAGTGAGTGGGAGGAAAATAGAACTAGACGAGGTTATTGAACCTTCTCCCGAATTGGAGAGCAGCGCAGCGCAGGAAGATTTGGATCTTCAGGCACCGCCTTCACCAGCTAGAGAGAAAGAAGCTGATGATAGTGATCATGCAGCTTCGGTCAAAGTTCCCGTTCGCAGGTCGACAAGGTTACGTACTGCTCCTGAATGGTACGGTAATCCTGTCTTGAACATTTTATTGTTAGACAATGATGAACCTATGAACTATGAGGAAGCGATGATGAGCCCAGACTCTGGAAAATGGCAAGACGCCATGAACTCTGAAATGGAATCCATGAAGGAAAACCAAGTGTGGACTTTGGTTGACCTTCCTGATAGCCGTAAGGCTGTTGAATGTAAATGGATTTTCAAGAAGAAAACAGACGCTGACGGTAATGTCACCGTATATAAAGCTCGACTTGTCGCAAAAGGTTTTCGACAAATTCAAGGAGTTGACTACGATGAGACCTTCTCACCCGTAGCGATGCTAAAGTCTGTTAGGGTTCTACTAGCAATTGCTGCTTATTTCGATTATGAAATTTGGCAGATGGATGTCAAAACTGCGTTCCTCAACGGAAACGTTGAAGAAGA
This sequence comes from Poa pratensis, assembly GCA_947311845.1. Taxonomy (NCBI): domain Eukaryota; kingdom Viridiplantae; phylum Streptophyta; class Magnoliopsida; order Poales; family Poaceae; genus Poa; species Poa pratensis. Next base: position 71,122,908 of record CAMZMU010000096.1, on the reverse strand, counting down.
GTTGTACATGGTACAACCTGAAGGTTTTGTCGATCCTAAGGATGCTGATAAAGTGTGCAAACTTCAGCGATCCATCTATGGACTGAAGCAAGCATCCCGGAGTTGGAATCTTCGATTTGATGAGGTGATCAAAGGTTTTGGATTTGTCCAAAATTATAAAGAAGCTTGTGTTTACAAGAAAGTGAGTGGGAGCTCGGTTGCATTCCTGGTTTTATATGTAGATGACATATTACTTATTGGGAATGATGTGGAGCTGCTTAACAGTGTGAAAGATTATTTGAATAATAGTTTTTCAATGAAAGATCTTGGTGAAGCTGCATACATATTGGGCATAAAGATCTATAGAGATAGATCAAGACGCTTAATAGCACTTAGTCAAAGTAAATACCTTGAGAAGATAGTGAAGAAATTCAATATGCAGGATGCAAAGAAAGGTTCTTTGCCCATGTTACAAGGTAAGCCATTGAGTATGACTCAGTGTCCAACTACGGCAACAGAAATAGAAAGGATGAAGAAAATCCCCTATGCCTCGGCCATAGGTTCTATTATGTATGCCATGTTGTGTACTAGACCGGATGTGTCCCATGCTCTTAGTTTGACGAGCAGGTACCAGAGTGATCCTGGAGAGGCTCACTGGACAGCAGTTAAAAATATCCTTAAGTACCTAAAAAGGACTAAGGACATGTTTCTTGTCTATGGTGGTGATGAAGAGCTCTCCGTAAAAGGTTACGTTGATGCTAGCTTCGATACTGATCCAGATGACTCGAAATCTCAAACAGGGTATGTCTTTATCTTGAATGGAGCTGCGGTTAGCTGGAGGAGTTCCAAGCAAACCGTCATTGCGGCATCTACATTAGAGGCGGAGTATATGGCCGCTTCTGAAGCAGCGAAAGAAGGGATATGGCTGAAGGAGTTCGTCACTGAACTCGGCGTTGTTCCGAGCGCACTGGATCCCATGGAGATTTTTTGTGACAACACTGGTGCCATTGCTCTAGCCAAGGAACCAAGATGTCACAAGAGTTCCAAGCATATCAAACGCCGGTTTCATCAAATTCGTGAGCATGTCAATGAAGGAGATATTACCATTAGCAAAGTACATACGAATCAAAATATCGCTGATCCGTTGACTAAAGTTCTTCCACAGACAAAACATGATCAACACCAGAAGGCCATGGGTGTTAGATTTTTACCAATGTAAACTAGATTATTGACTCTAGTGCAAGTGGGAGACTGTTGGAAATATGCCCTAGAGGCAATAATAAATAAATGTTATTATCATATTTCCGTGTTCATGATATATGTTTATTTCCATGCTATAATTGTATTAACCGGAAACATAATACATGTGTGGTTGCGTAAACAACATTGCGTCCCTAGTAAGCCTCTACTAGACTAGCTCGTTAATTAATGATGGTTATGGTTTCCCAACCATGAACATGAGTTGTTAATTAATTAACGGGATCATGTCATTAGAAGAATGACGTGATGGACAGACCCAACTAAGCATAACAATATTGATCGTTTCATTAAGTTTTTATTGTCATGCCTTTTATTGTCAAGTATCCTATTTCTTAGACCATGAGATCATGTTATTCCCGGGTACTGGAAGAATACTTTGGGGACATCAACCATCGCTTCGTGACAGGGTGATCATAAAGGTGTCTTACGGGTATCTCAGAAAGTGCTTGTTGAATTACATGAATCAAGACTGGGATTTGTCCCTCCGTGTTTCGGAGAGATATACTCTGGGCCCACTCGGTAGTGCACATTCGGTAAAGCTTGCAAGCACGTGACTAATGAGTTAGTCACAGAGAATGTTGTATTACGGAACGAGTAAAGAGTACTTACCAGTAACAAGATTTAACTAGGTATAGTGATACCGACGATCAAATCTTGGGTAAGTAAAATATCGCGTGACAAAGGAAATTGTATACGGATTATAGTAGTCCACGACATAGTGGTTCAACCGATAAAGATCTTCGTTGAATGTGTGGGAGTCATTATGGATATCCTGGTCCCTCTAATGGTTATTGATCGGAGAGGTGTCTCCATCATGTCTGCACGTTCTCGAACCCGTAGGGTCACACACTTAACGTTCGGTAACGCTAGAGTAGCTCTGGGATAATTTTGTTAATGGTGTCCGAATATTGTTCGGAGTCTCGGATGAGATCCTAGACATCACGAGGAGCTCCGGAAGAGTCCGGAGGTAAAGATTTATATATGGCAAGTTGATTTCAGGGTTCCGGAAAAGTTCGGGATTTTTCGGCAGAGTGTCGGAATGTTCTAGAAGGTTCCGGAGGGTCCCATAGTGGGGCCCACCTGTCCCCAACGACCAAGGGTGGCCCACTGGTCCATTTGACCAGTCCTACTTGGTCCATGCAGCCATTCAATGGGTAGCCCTTTAAAAGGGATGTTACCACTCTTGAAAGAGGGGGTTACCACCTTTTAAATGAGAAGGGGTTACCACTATTGAAAGAGGGAGTTTCTACTTTGGAAATAAAGTGGCTGCAGCCCCTTGCCTATATAAAGAAGAGGGAGAGGTGCACCAAGAGACAGAGGCTTGGCCGCATCACTGGCTTGCTGCTCCTCTACCTCCCGCGCACCGCTTGGCGAAGCCCTGCCCGCGGGAACTCTCCACCATATCCACCACCACGCCGTCGTGCTGCTGGAATCGATCCCACCTACTTCTCCCTCTAGCTTGCTGGATCAAGAAGAGGGAGACGTCATCGAGCTGTACGTGTGCAAGCCTCCGGAGGTGCTGCTCGTTTGCGGTGCTGATCGGATCGAACATCGTCAACAACTTCACCGAGCTGCGTTGAATTAAACGTTCAACGCGCGTGTTCTTCGAGGGTATGATGAACTACTCTCCCCGTTACTAGAATCTTCTAGATAGGATCTTGAGTGTTGCTTCCGCATGTGAGAGAAAATTTTTGTTTTCTATCGCGCAAACTCCTACACTTTTTTGAAAATCGTTCAAAAATAATTTCCGTTCACAGACTTTTTCTGTTCGCCTTTTAAAATCGTTCAAAAATAATTTCCGTTCAAATACCTATTTTGTTCACTTTTTTGAAAATCGTTCTAAAATAATTTCCGTTCACAGAATTTTTCTGTTCGGCTTTTAAAATCGTTCAAAAATAGTTTTCGTTCAAATACCTATTTTGTTCACTTTTTTGAAAATCGTTCAAAAATCATTTCCGTTCAGAAACTTTTTTCTGTTCACCTTTTAAAATCGTTCAAAAATAGTTTCCGTTCAAATACCTATTTTTTATTCACTTTTTGAAAATTGTTCAAAAATAATTTCCGTTCACATACTTTTTCTGTTTGCCTTTTAAAATCGTTCAAAAATAATGTCCGTTCAAATACCTATTTTGTTCACTTTTTTAAAAATCGTTCAAAAATAATTTCCGTTCACACACTTTTCCTGTTCGCCTTTAAATTCGTTCAAAAAAATTACAACATGAAAGTTGCGCGAAACGTTTAGATTAAACTCCTCGTCAAATGATATTTCAAACGGTCAAACGAGTGCGATGAATTCGATAAAATTTGGCTAAAAAGGTTTTGAAAATTTATTCAAAATTTAAAATTTACAATCAACAAAACTTGAAATTGAGTATAGGAATGGAACTTACTCATGTACGCGCAGGATATTCATGTACACATTTTTTAAATTAGTTCGAGTGTTCTAGTAGATTGTACTTATTTCGTAATGGTTAAGCTAGCTCGCTCCTAGCTAGAGGTGGCTCGCTTGGCACCAGCGCGCGGACAGGCACGAGACCCACACACGTTGCGTATGAGGATGGACCGATGGAGCGTTCGCGCGTGCAACAGTCGTGGGACGGCCCACTATCCCAGGGGTATGCGAAAGTATCTTATCGTCGCATAGGTCGACGTACAGGGGCACCCCGGATTTTTAAGCGGTGATTTGGCTCCCGAGCTCCACATAGCTCGTTTTTTTTGAAAAATGGAAAATCACATTTTTGAGTTTCCAAAAATCGCGCAAAAAATCACAGGCGTAGGTAGTGTCGAGACACACACACGCGTGAATTTTTTGACTTTAAATTCGTTGGAATTTGGGCTGTGCAAAAAAGACAAATTCTGACAGATTTCAAAATTTTGATTCCGGGTATTTAGATCCAGAAATTTGTCTTTTAGATCTAGCCCAGAATAAAATGAATTTGGACTTGAAATTTGGAACGCTTGTAGATCTAGGTGATATCTACACCTGGTATTTTTTTTTCTCGATTTCTGAAACCAAAATGTGTGGATTTTTTTTTAAACCGAGCTCCATGGAGCTCAGGTTCTAAAAGCACTTTCCGACGGATTTTTCTTTAAATCTGCTGGTGAGAAAGTCCCCTGCAACACATTTCTCCATGTTATATGTTTTCTGTTCGAAAACGATGCAAAAAAAGAAAAAAATGTTTTCTCAAGAAAAATTTCCAACATCTCCAAATCTCTGAATGATTATATAGTCGTAACTCATAATTTATCATGTTTGATGTACATGATGTGGCTACCAAGCAGAACCAAACATGACTACGAGAAGCAAACTGACAACAAACACCTCCGAGACTGTCCAAGAGTTACGATCGATCCAAGAAGGAAACACCCGGCTTCAAAAACCTTGAAAACAAGTCGACATTTTTGTTATTTTGATGTGTTTCAAATTCATATAAATATAAAGGCTAACTTCGAAGCGGAGCGGAGGTCCATCGCCGTACGCATCGTTGCCGAGTCGGACTGCAGCTTACTTAGGTTTTTACCATATATACATCTTGTAAGCCGCCGGTTAGAATAAGTCGCACATTGTAAATCTCAGCGTTTGTAACCTCACCCGATATAGTAAAGTATTGCCGGCTGGCGCCCGTGGTTTTTTCTCTCTCATTGTTGGGAGAGTTTTTCACGTTAAGTCTCGTATCCCCATTGGTTTGATCTTCCGCTTTATTCATCGTTTGTTTTGCCTATCGTTTATAACAATTTTCATCTTCCAAACACGCCTTGAAGAAAGAGTTGGCACTGATATTGCCTAATCCAGCTAGTGAAGGCCAACTTTGTACACATATGTTGTTGGGGCCCGGGGCTTACTGAAACCTATGACTAGTCATTCATGTAGATGAGTAACGTATTGTATATTTCGATACCACGAGAAAACAGAAATACTAAAGATATTGTATGCTTTAGTTTCCAATTGGGGTTGCTACATTGTGCGGACCGCACATGCACGGGCAAAGCCGTGTGATGGGATGTGCTCTGTTTAGGCACAAAGCACAAAGGTATTGTATGCTTATCTCTAGCTTGAGACCAAAGCAATTATAAACATTTAAGAACAACAAAGCCGTCAAAACACCTGAACTCCAGCTTCTTTGTCCCGAACGATTACACACTGTAAGGGCGTGTTCGGATCTCCTCCACGCTCCAGCTTCTTGGTGCTCCGGTCCGGAGCAGCGCCGAACGTGCGAAATCCACGGAGCCAAATCCGCGGATCGGGACGATTTGCCTGTGCAATTTTCGGACCATCACTTTTCGGGATCCACGGAGCAGCAAATCGTGGAGCAGTGGAAAATTACAGCGAATTGCCACTGCCAAGTGAGAAAACTGTTCGCATCTATCCCGAGCGAAGCCAGCGACGGGACCTGTTCGCGAGCGAGGTTCCCGTCCCCACGTGACCTAGCCGCCGCCACGGGAGACGGGCCCGTCGCCGCCACCTCAACTCCGGCAGCCGCCGCCACCGCTCCCATCGACTCCGGTAGCCGCCGCCTCCCGATTCTGGCGACCTCGGCGCCAAACCAAGCTGCCTCCTCGATCTGCCTCCGCCACCATAGAGAACTCGCCCCCACCCGAGCTGCCAACGCTGCCAGATCGAGGCTCTGGTCTAAGGGCCAGTTCGGCGGCGCTACTTCAGGCCGCTACTTGTACGTCACGGCGCTAGAGCGAGACGAATCGACCTGTTCGGTGGCGCCTTGGGGAGGAATCGTGCGTGTGGTACTGTGGTTGGATGTGGAAGACGACCAGCCTTGCTCCTATGGACTCAAATGCTCCTACCGAAACGAGCCAAAACACTCTAATGGGGTCCCAGCCCATTCTAAACTTGCGGAGCTGCACCGAACGTCTGTTGCTCCGACCTAGACGCTGGAATTGGCTTTGTGGAGCCGGATCTGAGGATTTTGAGAAGCTGGACTGTTTCCGAACACGCCCTAAGTTACGAATCACCATCCATAGGATGCGTGAACATTTTCTGTATTGAGTTTTTTCTCGGTTGTTCCAGCTTGCAATTAAAAAAATGCTCAGTTTTGCTCCACTTGTAACTCATTGGGGGGGGGGGTATGAATCACGATGCAAATCCAATGACTCTGAAGTCAGCCGAGAACTAGCAAAACATTTATTCAATAGTTTTGCTAATCCAATTCCGCATGGCATTTATTTATGTCCAAATCGATTATATCAGTGTTTCAAAATCAGACATAGACATATAGTCCCGCACTTAGTATTATGTAGCTAGACAAAGCTTTTATGGAAGATAATTGTTCATCACACCAACCCATTAGTTGGACCAGAACTTTTTTGGCCAGCTTGACCGCCGGAATTCACCACCGTCGAATTCGCCTCTCCACATCTCCGCCACCTTTTGCACAACACTTTCTACTACGACATCGAACACGTCTTTTAACGTGTCGAGTGTGTCGACCTCCTCCCGCATCTCCCGGTGTGGAGGCCGAAGCTCCCCCCTTCCCGAAACATATCCTTGGATTCGGTGTGTGTGCCACATATATAACGGGTTTTTAGCCATTTTTCTTATTAAATATCAATTGTTGTTCTTTTTAAAAGACAGAGTTTCTCCTATCGCTAAAAAATGCTCCCAAATGACCAACATGGCGCCTAGCGGGTTGATTGGTTTCATTGGCCTCCTTCGTCACACGAATAAACCAACTCATTATACTTGGATCAAAATTTGCTCTTTTGCCAGCCCGGCAATTCGCTACTCCGCGTCTCCGCCACCTTCTGCAACACTCCTTTCACCGCGACATCGAACGCGTCCTTCACTGTCTCGAGCGTGTACCTCGGGTCGGCGTACACCAGCCCCGGCACAAGCCTGACGACCTCTTCCTGCATCTCCCGCACCGCCGCCGGTGGTATCCTCCTAAGCGCCTCCTCGATACTCACGTTCCCCGCGCGCACGCCATCCTCCGGTATGAACACCGAGTACCGGGCGTGGTCGCTCGGCAGGTGCCACCTGTACTGGAGATACGCCGAGCCCGGGTGGAAGAACACCGGCACGCAGCCGGCGACCATCGCGTCGAACGCCGACCGCCGCGTGTAAGAGTCCACCCGGGGCTGGAGGCAGAAAGTGGAGCTCCGGAACAGCCGCATGATCTCCCCCGGGCCGTGGCACTGTTTCGCCCCAGCGGCGCAGCCCAGCTGCCGGCACGCGGATGACGCGCCGCACTGGGCGATGATCTCCGACCTGATGGATCGCCGGTCGCCCGGCCGTGGCGCGCCCACGAAGGACATGAGCCACGGGCGGTCGGCGCTCCTGATCCTCTGCTGCCAGTCCAGGACGTCGGCGTCCGTTCGCGGGTGGAAGTAGGTCGGGTACGGCACGGCCACGTCGTTGCCGCTCCCGATGACGGGGACGGACGACTCCACGACGAGGACGGTTATGTTCCTGGCGGCGTCGAGGAGAAGCAGGTTGTTGCCCCACGACGAGCTGTTGATCTTCTCGCACTGGAAGTCCCACGCCGTGCGACCCGCCACGAGGAAGTGGTCGCGGCCGCCCGCCCGGCGCCACTCCGGGCGGCGCGTGAGCCAGCGCGCCAGGTCGAGCGACGCGGCGTCCCTCGTCGCTTTGTCGTAGCCCCAGTGGTGCAGCTCGAAGTCGAAGCCGGCGTAGAACGGGACGAACACGGCCGCCGCCGCGGAGGAGTCGTTGGTGAGGCACTTGTACCGCCGCATGCGGCCGTGGAAGATGGCGTCCAGCGCGAACTGCTGCGTCGCGTACCAGCAGCCACCAGAGGAGTTTGTGAGCGCGCCGCCGCCCTCCTCCCCGACGAGCTGATCGGGGGGTGGCATCGGCTCCCCGAGGCCGGCGTTGCTCACCTGCTCGCACATGTTGGGCCACTGGCCCTCCGTCCTGGCGCAGCCGGCGAGCATGTCGGCGTTGAATCGCGGCGGGAGCTCATGCACGTACACGTAACGGCCGCTGCATGTATCGCTGTCGCTGCCGCGGCTAACGTCACGCTGCGTTGGCGCGACCGTCTGCACGGACATGCGGAAGTAGAGTATGCAGGCCCAGAACGCCGCGGCGACGACGACGAGGAACCAAGGCCTGGTAACGGTGCTGGACATATCCATTGCCGGCCGGCGGCAGCGAATATATCTCGATCGCGGTGTTGGCGCACACTGCTGCCGGCTCGTCAGAGTATACGTGTATGGTGGTTCACTGGTCCACCTGATCAATGTACTGGCTACTGGGGCGTGTTTGTAGTTGTAGAGAGGGAGGATTAATAGATAAATTTTTGGATTATGGTCGTCCGCAGACATGCTACTACGGAGTACTTGAGTCGGTCGATCATCTGGTGTATGCGTGGTTGGCCCGGGATCGTTTCTGCGAGCATGTGAAGAGGTTGCTTGTATCTCCGGCCCCAAGAACTAGATACCCAGCGCAGGGCACGGCACGTCGTCTGAATCTTATTCCACTGAATAAAGGAATGCGTGTCTGTCGCGCAAGAGTTTCAATTCCACGAGCAGACGCGCGCTCTTCCACCTGCTTAAGTCAACATTGTACAAGTCGGTCTCCAGTAGGCAGTACATATGTAGCACGTGTCTGCTTTCACAGGGCAAAACTAGCTTTGTACACTGCATTTCAGGTGTTTGTTGATGCTTCCGGATTACTAAAACCTGGCTAGTCATTTATGTACTTCACTACTACTCCCTCCGCTCTAATTTAATTGACTTGCTATCCACCACATGTGGATGTATCCATGTCAGAGTGGGGTACTAGAGATGTTTTATCCTCATTTCTTAGTTGGGAGCAAAGCAATACTAAAGATCTAGGAACAACAAGCTCTCAAAACGTCCTCCATTTCAGGGTCATCTCCAGCATCTTTGTCCTGTTGAAGGATTACATAATACACGAGTTACCATAATAGTTCAGTATCCAGTGGATGATCGAATGGAAAACGATATTACGAGGGGCATGCTTAGACCTTGTGGATGTAGGAGATGTTGTTGATGCCTGGGCCTGCAACGAGGAGCCCCCCTTGGTACCTATGAAAGAGAGACATGCATTTGTCAAACTGATCAACCACAGACCAATGCACCCAAGAAAATCACAAGAGCTCCGACCGCCAAAGCAAGGACGGAAACGTACCATCCACCTTTTGTCCTGGTGTTCTTTTCGAATGAAAGTTCCCAGTCCTGCCTGTATCCTTCCCTGTACAGTTGTATAATCTTTAGACCCGCCTGCAAAAGATGATGGATGTTTACGTATCTGTCTACGAACAGAAACGATGCAGCAGGAAATTTGTATAGTAGGAGTTACCGATGGACTAAATGTTGAAAACAAGCCATTGGCGAATTCCAGAGCCTTATACGAGGAGTATTCTGGATCCGCATATACTTCTGCAAAGTAGTATTTGTCAGATTTATACAGTGGAAGAGTTAACTTCCTTTACCAAAAGATATCGACGAAATAGGCCGTAGCCCCGCTATATAAATATAGCAACCAACCGATACAACAGACAACGCTGGGACGGCAGCAACATACACCCAAAAGAAAAAGAAGAAAAGAAAAGGGAGACATAGGCGGATAGACTAAGCGAAAGTGACCCGCAACCGCTGCGCTCTCTCCATAGAAGTACCACCACGCTCCTATCACCGAATCGTCGAGTACCAAGCAGCAGCTTCAGGAAGGAAAGCAAAATGTAACTTATTGTATCCTTTGGTATTTTACCAAAGGATACAATAAGTTACATTTTGAAAAATAACTTAAGTATTACCAATAAACCAAAATGTTCCGTGAATATCTCGTTTCCTTTCCCCAAAAAAGTAAAAATTGAGCTTCCCTTGCTGCATAGGTATTGGGAACAAGTACAATTTGAGCTTCAGGAGCAATCTGTTCATAGTTGCTCATGGAAAAAGCTTCATACACCGGTTTGACGTGAACTGGATGATTTTGATGACTAAAATAGTTTTGCTCAAAAAGTTTCCAAAGTGTTTCAAAACCTAAGCGGAAGATGCCTTTAAGATTTACTGACGTATCACTACACTGAACATTTGCTACCAGTGGCAGAGCCTGAATAAAAATGCAGAGAGGGCCTATCTAATAATTTTTCAAGAGCAATGTATACACGATTCCAATAAACAACTACTAACTTCCTTCTGATTGGTGTATAAATAGGAAGTACTGATACTTAGTAGTTAGATTTTCAGTTAGAAGAATGGGGACAGGGTGGATAATGATAGTTAATACAGTAGTGGTGAGATTTTCATTTAGAAGGGAGGCCAGGGCCCACCTGATCCAAATTCAGCTCAGCCCCTGATTGCTACCACTTTGATCTATATATATACTAAATATATACATAGTTTATGAAGATATTTTTTAACATTATTTTTATGTCGATGTATATAGTCGCATACTCGCAAGTCTGCATTGTCATAGGTGGAGAAGTCACAGGTTTATAGAGATGATTCAAGAATATTACCTCCCTTGAATTTGGTTTGATCAGAAAATGCCTTTGCCTGGATCAAGAAATAAGGGTATAATTTCATCAATCACCGTCTTGATAGATTATCTACTACTGAAATGGAGTTCATCAAGTCACTAATTCAAGCAACCACTGGAATTTTTCGGGAAAACGCAAAAAGGCTTTGCGTTTCATTTAACTGGAATATTATGTGAGTATAGAACTTCTCTACCACATCTCAAGGAACGCCTTAGTTTTCATTGCGCAAGAACATGTAAAACTTGGTTAAAAAAATAAAAAAAATCAAACTTCAAAGTAACTAAGAGATCACTTTCAGTGTCTATTACAATCTAGACCAATAAAGTAATGGTACCCTTATAAACAATTGCATGCCAACTTGTTCATGAAACAGAAGTGTGTTATACAGTACAGTCAAAACATCAGTAAGATAATAGGTGTCTTCTTACCACAATCCATTTCGGAAAAAAGGTGTCTTACCACAGTACCAAATAAAATATCAGCATATATCAACTTTACTATCCACATTAGCTTTTGTATTTCACAACCACAAAACACATGAAAAGAAGTGTTTTCACAAATCACTATAGATTAGCACATACCTGTTCAACATTGCCTGGTCCAATTAAAACAAGAGAAACTCCTGCAGCTTCCATTGCATCCTGGACATGGGTAATAAGGCCGAAATTAAGATCAGATATACGAAAAGAAGTTTATCAAAAATTTATCAAGAGTTTATCGTAAGTTACACACTGGAAACTCAGAAGCTATATAAACTTATTAAACTGAATGCATCACGTTGAGTTACGCGCTAATTTAGAAATGCCCTGTGTTGTGCCGAATTACGATCACTAGTCCACTACGCAAGGTACAACAACATAGGTGGGGAGATAAGTAACATCATTCAGCAAGTGTTATACATGGCATCTGAAATCGGGGAATCCGTTTTGGTTCAATGGACCTCGGCAAATGGCAGGTAACACAATGTATCATTTTGGTTCAATGGACCTCGGCAAATATCATGTCGTATGTTCCTCTTCCACTAGAAATTAACAGAGTGAGGAATCAGACATCGAATTGACCTGCTTAGCAGCGAGAAGGTCGGCCCTCTTCCGGCATAGCACACAGCTGCAAATAACCAAGATCAATAATATCAGGATTATCAGATACACCAAACACCAAAATAATCACAAATAATCGGGAGAGAAACGGCGAAATCCACCCGAAATGGCGGGCGAAAGCAACCACGGCCTTCCTATCCTTCCACAGATCAACGACGGGCACCGCGTTTCCGCTCAGGTCGAACACCTCCACCCCCTGCAGCGACCTCGCGAGACCCTCCGCCGGCTCCGCGGCGGCCTCCGCGGCGCTCCCTGCGAATCGCGCCGAAGATGTTATCCGCGTGGCCTTGACAGAGCCGAACAGCATAACTGAAGCGATCAGAGAGTGGGAGACGGAGTGGGCAGGATACCGATGGATCCGGGCTTGGCGGCCGCAGCGGCAGGAGGAGGTGGCGCATCCGCCGCTGCTGATTGACGAGGGAGCCGCGCGGGCACCTCGCGCGGCGTAGGCTCGGCGCGGTCACCGCCGGGGTGAGAAGCGGCGCGACCAGTCGAGGTCCGGCTGCTGCGTGCGGCACGGCGAGCGGCGCGTGCGCGGCCATGGTGATGAGCGAGTCTGCGTACGACTGTACGAGTACTAACTATGACCGGCGTGCGGCTGTCGCTGCCCCGGGAGTTGTAGCCTTGGAACCGAAGCAGGAAGAAGGGGTGGGGCCCACACGCCAGTGAGCGTGGAAATAAAGAGTCCACAGCTCGCCACGCCACGTCGCGTTGTCTGACGTGCGGGCCAGAGCAGCACGAGTCTCCGAAGGCATGAGGGGCTTCCGCTCAGCGCTCTGTCGCGCGGCGGTGCGGACGCGGGCGGAGCTTCAGGGCACGCGGGGCCGCCTCCTGTCCCACTCCGCCCCGGCGCCGGCGAGGCCTTCCTTCGGCATCGCCTTCGACATCGACGGGGTCATCCTGCGCGGACATAGCCCTATCGGGGGCTCGCCGCAGGCCATCCGACGCCTCTACGCCGACGATGGTAATCCCGTGCTTCTCGCGCTCTCCTGCATTTGGTTGAATTAGGTCGTAGGGTGATGGATAGGGAGTGTCTCGTCGTACTTGTGCCGGCGACGTGTTCTAGGTCGTGCTTGCCGCATTCATGCCTTTGCATCATTTCGTCAAACAGGGCTTAGGCATTAGGATTTCCTTTTGGCGTGGTGTGGTGTTCGTGCGAATTATCGCAATTTGACACAGATCATTGTTTTTTGGTGTAAGTGTGTGCGTCAACATATGACTTTCTAGAGAGAGTGTAAGGCATTCATATTGCTCGGCTTTAAATAATATCTCACTAGATTTTTCATGAATAATACTTCATATGGACATGATTTTATTTTTTCACTTACATAGTTACAATAATATTAACGGTTATAGATGCATGAAACGTCGCAGACACAGGGAGTTTAGACTGCTCAACTCTTAGACCGCATCAGTATGTTGTTTTTGAAACACAAACTCAAGAAAGATCCATGATGGCAATCATAGCAAATTAATCCCATAGAATCGGTTCTTACTAGCTCCTGGATCATCATTGTTGTTGCCTCTTTTTTTCAGGTACCCTGAAGATTCCGTTTCTGTTCTTAACCAACGGTGAGCAGTTCAATATGTCATATAATGCATCCTTTTTTTTTCTGATGTTCCCATATTAATTTCCATACAGAGTGATGGATTTCTTCCATTGTTTAGACCATTAGCATGCTTCTTTCTCTTAACATGAGCAGGATACTGGCTTAACGGCCGTTTTCAGCGTAGTTTCTTACTCTACTGCAAGCAAATTGATTGCATGAAATGGGGGAAATGGTTCCATATTTGTTATGTGTTCATGTGTTGTGCTATGGGGTTATCTTGGCTCATATAGATTCAGCCTTATAAAGATTAAAATGCCGAAGTACTATTGCATTTTGCTGGACTTGTGTTTTTTTATTAGATTAGAATAATGTTGGACTAGCTGAATAATTAACTGGCAATCTTTGTACACAAAGAATAGTTTTAAAATGTGTAATGTTTGGGCGAACTGTTATCTTTAAACTATTGAACAGTTAGTTTTTCCATTATCTATTCTATCCTATGGTCACCATAATTAATGGTTTGTACTCAGTACAGTAAGACGCCATGATGCTTACCACTACCAGTTCTCAATTATATCACCGACTATTTTTATTGAGTTTATTAAACCCTGTCAATTTTTGGGCAGGAGGTGGTGTTCCAGAGTATAAAAGAGCTCTGGAGTTAAGTGAACTATTAGGAGTTAAAATCTCTCCAACCCAGGTATTTAACTATCGTCGTGGCTCATGATTCATTAGTCTGTCATAAACGACAATAGACCTTTAACTAACAATTACTACAACACAGATTATAGAACAACAATATTGCATCCATGCCTAAAATTTGTGATGATGCAGGTTGTTCATGGCCATTCTCCTTACAGAGAGCTGGTGAAGCGGTATAGCACTTAAGTACATAATTAGCCTTAAAGTTCTGGCATGTGTAATTTTCAGCCAAGAATTGTTAATTTCTTCATGTACATGTCAGCACCTGAATGGAATATGCAACCTTTTCCTGTTATTACAGTTTTGAAGATGATCCTATTGTAGCTGTTGGAAAAGGTGAGCCTGCAGCAGTGATGGCTGAGTATGGGTTTAGGTAATCCTTCATATTGATTTTAGTCTATTACGACCGTAGATGAATATGCTATGTGTATTTCTCATGAATTTTCTGTTTGTACAGAAAGGTTCTATCTATAGATGACTATTCATCTTATTTTAAAGAAATAGACCCCCTATCTCCTTTCAAAAAATGGAAAGTGGGACAATCAACCTGTGAAAACTTAATGTCCGAGAAAATGAAACCACCATATGATGTCTACTCGGAGAGAGTTGAAGGAGTGTTTGTTGTCAGTGACCCTGTTGATTGGGGTAGAGATCTACAGGTAGTCCCTTGTCTATGTTATATTACTGTATCTTGGGCCATCTTCTTCAGTATTCCTCGAAATGATAACTGTGTGGGTTATAGACATCCACTTCTATAGACATGTATTCAACATGCCATGCTTATGTTTTCTCAATTGAAGTGGTTGGAATGCATAAAGTTATCATTTTATTATATGTGAAAGGTACTTTGTGACATCTTGTCAACTGGTGGGCTTCCTGGAAATGGAAAAGGCGATCAACCTCCTTTGTATTTTTCGGCTGACGATCTTGAATATCAGGTATGCGGAGTTCCTATTGTATATCATGCTATATCTTATTTCTGAACAGAGGCAGTATCGAATTTTAATCTCCAGTTTTGGTGTCATGATAGCAATTGGGTCATCTCACATGTTTTTTCTGCCATTATTTAAATATTGACACGAGGATCTGCTTTCTCAATATATTTAAAATGTGTGAAGTTTGAGGGTAAGATTGTCTCAAGAGTGGGGTGATAGCGCAAAACAGTTAAATTCTTGCAGGCAGATCTTCCTCTGATTTAAATCCAGCTTCCATGCATGCATGTATATGGTCACTGCTAGCAACAATATAACTTTTTGACCTCCTATGGCAGGCTGCATTTCCTTCAGAGCGGCTTGGGATGGGTGCCTTCAGAATTGCACTGGAAAGCATCTTCAATCAGTAAGCTATTATATGAATAAACTGTACTCTAAGCATAGATATGTTGAATGCTTATTTGTCTTCCATTGACTTAAATTTGCAGAGTTAATGATCTTCCGCTGAAGTATACATCTTATGGGAAGCCTAATCCATTTGTGTTCAAGAATGCAGCTAACATACTAGAAAAACTTGCCATGGGTATCTATCCAAACTCACAGTCAACAAAGGAAGTAAAAGACCATCAGCTCTCTACTATCTACATGATTGGTGATAATCCTAAAGTTGATATCTGTGGAGTTTTGAAGGTTAGCTTATTCTATGATACCTTTGGCTCTCCCAAAAAAGGAAAATCACTATCTGCAGGAGTTGACAGTGTTAGGAAATTATGCATTTCTCGATATGTCCTTCGGAGCATTTATCGACTTAAGGTTGAACATTTAGCATGCAATCCCACAAAATAATGTGTCGCCTAATGCATCTTGAGAGATCATTTACCTTGTTGATTGTGTCCTGACAAATGATGCTAACACTGGGAAATTTGCACTTTGCAGGCCGGCCCACCTTGGTCGTCCATCCTTACTAGGACTGGTGTTTTTAGGGGAAGTGATAATGATCCAAAGTTTCCTGCTGATTTGGTATGTCTTGTTAGTGATGATTCCTTATCTGGACCTTATGAATGTTTGGTCATCTGTAACAAATATTGCAACGAAATTCAGATATAACATGATTGTAGTTCCAGTCTTAAATCTGAATTACCATACGCAATTGCTCACGTTTCTGGACCCCAACATTCATTTGCCTTGATTCTAGTCAGTACGTTAGCTCACGCATCTTGCACAGTTTATGCGACTTCATTCTGTAGTACATCAGCTCACACAGCTAGCGACTCTGCATTGGAGTTTGGCTCTCCATGCGGCAGAATGTCAACACACAAATCGTATCTATTTGCCTCCTGTTGTAACTTACACTTGTTTATTCCTGGCAGGTTGTTGATACGGTTGATGATGCCATCAACTGTATTTTGGAAAAGGAATGTGTACGGTGACATCTTGGTGCCTGCGCATCCATGCTCCCATGCCATCAACTGGATTTAGGAAAAGGAATGTATACAGTGACATTATGGCGCTTGCACATCTATGCTCCCATAATTGTTATTTTGCACGCTTGGCAAACACATTTTGCCATTTTCAGTCTAGCGATGCTGGACCAAACAGTTGGCTGTAGTTCGATGCATGTCTGATTTGTTGTAGTATACAGATATGCTCTATAGATGAGAACCGGATTCTGTTGATTTTGCAGAAAAACGGAGCATCCATTCTCGTCGGATGTTTGGTGATCAATGAAATTTCTTTGAGATTCCCGAGTTCAAAATTTACTACTCACCTTGGTCCTTTCCGATATTGAAATCATGGTACTTTAAAAGGCCGTGTGTCGCTAGCTGATGCAGAGCCCGGAAGAACTGAAATTATTTCCTAAATTTTGCCCAACGTGTTTTCTCTGAGCCAATTAACGGCAGCGGAGGGTGGCGATTCAACGGTGACGGTGTGCCACGGTGGGGGTGGTATCGTTGCGTTTAGGAGGCGCACGCCGGCAGTGTCGCGGTGCAGCATTCCTGGACGTTGGCTCCGAATTCCCGCGTCTGTGTGAGGACTGAGGAGCAACTACGGAATAGCTCTGTGAGCTGATCTTGCCTAGGAAGCCTACTTATCCGGACATGGTTATTGTTCGATATCGTGAAGGAGACAAATGGACCGAACTTGTTTCTGTATTGAACGAGATAGAAGATATACAAGTGTTACATTTACATGGGCTGGGCCTCTGGCCCTAAACACTCTAGACTACACTTAACACACACACACCCCCCCCTCAAACTTAAGGTGGATCAGGAGCATCGGATACACTAAGTTTGAGAATATGAAACCTATGTTGATCTCTAGTTTGAGCCTTCGTGAAGAAATCTGCAACTTGAAGCTCTGACGGAACATACTGGAGCTTAATAGTAGATTGCTGACAATGAGATCGAGTGAAAGATGCATCCACACCAATGTGTTTAGTCAGCTCATGTTTGACAGGATCATTAGCAATTTGAATAGCAGCAGTGCTGTCACAGAGAAGAGGTGTAGGTGTATGACATGAAACCCCAAGATCAGCCAATAACCAGCGAAGCCACACAATCTCTGATGTAGTAGTAGAAAGAGCCCTAAGCTCAGCCTCAGCGCTAGAGCGTGACACAGCAGTTTGCTTCTTTGATTTCCATGCAATGAGAGATGTTCCAAGAAATATGCAATAACCAGTGACTGAACGTCGATCGACGGGATCACTCGCCCAAGTGGAATCAGAGTAAGCATGAAGTTGGAGCTGACTTGAGTTAGCATAAAACAAGCGGCGAGATGTAGTGCCCCTTAAATATCGAAGCACTCAAAGTAGATGGCCATAATGTACCGAGGTGGGAGCACCCACAAATTGGCTGAGAATATGAACTGCATGTGCAATATCAGGTCTTGTTACTGTGAGGTACACTAGACTGCCAACAATATGACGATATCGAGAAGAATCATCAAGGGGAGTTCCATCGGTATGACGCAATTGCAAATGAAGTTCCATGGGTGTAGTAGCAATGCATGTGTCAGTGAGGCCAAAGCGCGAAATCAAATCCCGAGTGTACCTTTGTTGAGAGATATAGTAACCATCATATGTGTGTTGGACCTCAATTCCGAGAAAGTAACTGAGGGACCCCAAATCTGACATCTTGAATTGCTCACTCAACTTTTTTTTGACAAAGGAAATATATCCAACATCATCTCCCGTGATCAGCATATCATCTACATACAGTAGAAGCAAAGTACGCCCACGCTCTGATGTATGAATGAAGAGGGTTGGGTCATGCTCACTAGGAGAAAAGCCAGCAGCTCGAACCACAGAAGTGAACCTCTCAAACCAGGCACGAGGAGCTTGTTTGAGCCCATATAGAGCCTTTCGAAGGCGACAAACATGACCAGATGGAGCCTCAATACCTGGAGGTGGCTGCATATATACTTCCTCATGCAGATCACCATGAAGGAAAGCATTCTTCACATCCATTTGGGAAATTTTCCATGAACGAGTGGCAGCCACAACAATCAAAGTGCGAACTGAAGTCATGTGAGCAACTGGAGCAAAAGTCTCATCATAATCTCTCCCATGAGCCTGCTGAAAACCTCTTGCAACAAGTCGAGCCTTGTAGCGTTCCACAGATCCATCTGACTTGGTTTTGACCTTGTACACCCATTTGCAAGTGATAGGGACGGACCGAGAAGGTAGAGGAACCAAATCCCATGTACCAGTACCCTCTAGAGCTGCAAGCTCCTCGGACATAGCCAATTGCCACTCAGGTAACACAACTGCCTCCTGATAAGTAGTAGGCTCATAAGCTGCCCCTGCACAGAAATCATTTCGGTATCTGCTAGGAATCTCAAGAGAGGAGCGATCACGAAGGGCATACCTTGTTGTCTGAGAGGAGTCATCAGTGCAAGGATCAGTAGTACTGTCCGGAGGAGAAGACAAAGGAATGGATGATTGAATATCTGATGGAACTCTAGGACGATGACTATAATGAAAAGGAAAACTAGCTAGAGGAGGAGTTGGTGCGGAAGAAGATGAATCATATGCTGGAGGTGGATCCGAAGACTGATCAGGTGCAGAATCATCTGAGAAAATAGGTGGAAGTGAAAGAAAGGAGGTAGATTCTAAAGAGGTTGATGATGAAGATTGAGTCGAAGGGGAATAGAAAAATGGTTGATCCTCAACAAAAGTGACATCACGAGAAAAGCGAATGCGACGAGCAGAAGAATCATAGCAACGGTAGCCCTTATGCTCGAGACTATAGCCAAGGAAAACACAATGAACAGACTGTGCAGTCAACTTGGTATGTTCGTGAGGTGCTAAAAGAACATAGCAAATACAACCGAAAACACGAAGATGATCATACGTGGGAGGAGAACCAAACAAAATCTCACCAGGAGACTTGCCTTGAAGACGAGAAGAAGGCTGGAGATTGATAAGGTAGACAGCAGTCGAGATAGCTTCACCCAAAAAATGAGTAGGCAGAAAAGATGAAATTAGAAGAGTGCGAGCTGTCTCAACAATGTGTCGGTGCTTACGTTCAGCAACACCATTCTGAGCATGAGCACCAGGACATGAAAGTTGAGGGAGAGTACCTTCAGAAGAGAGAAACTCACGAAAAGACGTAGACAGATATTCCCCCAGAGTCAGAACGAAAAACACGAATAGCACTGGAGAATTGAGTATGCAACATGCACACAAAAGCCTTATATATAGAAATCAACTCAGAATGATGCTTCATGAAATACACCCAAGTATATCGAGAGCGGTCATCAATAAATATGACATAATATTTGTGGCCACCTTTTGAAACAAAAGGAGAGGGGACCCATACATCAGAGTGCACCAAATCAAAAAGATGGCTAGAATGAGTAGTGCTAGAGGGGTATGGGAGTTGAATCTGCTTGCCTAGCTTACATCCCTTACAATGAAAACCAGAATCTGCAGGGACCCGACCCAAAATGCCTTGCTGAACAAGAGTAGATAAACGAGAACCACACAAGTGACCTAAACGATGGTGCCACTGGGCAAACGAAAGAGACGAAGTAGATCTCGATGTTGATGCTGCAGAGCGAAACAATGATGCAGTGAAAACCGAAGGAAGGTGCAAGTTGTTAAGGATGTAGAGGGATGTGGATCCTCTACGGCGATGGCCAGTTCCAATGATCCTCTTGCTCTGACGATCCTGCACATAACAAGAGGAGGCATCAAAGCCAACAAAATAGTTCATATCAGTAATCTGACCAACAGACATAAGGTTCATGGACAACTGAGGAACAAAAGAGATGCCAGGAACAGTAAACTTTGATGTGCAAAGAGAACCCTGGTGGGTAACAGAACAAGATGTACCATCAGCAGTCTGAACAGATGCACCATCCTTCACTGGCTGGCAAGACACAAGCTGAGACGGTCGGATGTCACATGAAAAGAGGCGCCAGAGTCCAAAACCCAAGGCTGAGCTGGAACCACAGTTGACTGAGAGAGAGCAGACACAGAAGCACTCCTCCCTGGTGGTTCAGTGACAACAGCAGAAGAAGGCCTCACAAACTGAGACTGAACACGGTCAGGTGCATGACGCTGCTGATCCTGAAGGGCTGCTCGTCTAGCACGAAACTCAGCTAACAACTCTGGGTGAAGCTGGAAACAACCAGCCATGTTGTGTCCTGTCCTCTTGCAATGTGTGCAGAAATCACGCGACGGAGGTCGCGACGGATGTGGAGCCTTGGGAGGACCTGTCCGGTGAGGAAAACCCAGAACACTGTTGTGTAGAGACGGTGTATAGTCGCAGCCATAGAACAAAGATGAGTCTCCTCAGCAATCAGACTAGCAAGTGCCTCAGTCAAGGTGGGAGAAGTAGTACGACCAAGGAGTTGAGTGCGGATGTTCTCATACTCCTACCTCAGCTTCATCACAAACTGATACATGAGGGTTCGTTGTTCAAATTCTTCCTTAGCCGCACAAGATGTGCAACCAGGATTGCTCTTTGGAACCATGGAGCTAAGTTGGCCGCTAATGCGAGTAAAGGCAACATAGTAATCATCCATGGACATGTCATTTTGCTGAGTACTGTTTAAATTCTGTAGCAAGGAGAAATAAAGTGCACCACTACGCTGAAGATACCGCTGCTCAAAATATGTCCAGATTTCCTTGGCTGATGTGTGATGCTCAAGACTCATCCGGAGAGAAGGGTCAACACCCAGAACCAAGGCTCCCATCACACGATCATCAGCTTTTTGCCAAGATTTCTTTGCTGCTTCATCATCTCGAGTAGGTGGATCATCGGTCAAGTGAGAGGCAAGACCAGCAGCTCTCACAACAGTCCTAGCTGAGAAGGCCCATTCCCTGTAGTTTGAGCCATCCAGCTTGATGTCAATAGACATGGAACCTTCATTCCTCGCCATGGCAGCAAACATACCACTAAAAATGGACAGCAGCAGCCACTAGACAACAGCAGCACAACTACTAAAATCCGGATTCAGGTCCGGAAAATTCTGGAGCTGGTACCGGAAAAAACCTGGAATGAATTCCAGGTGAAAACTGGGTGAGTCCAGTAGCTATTTCCTCGGTCCGGAAGGATTTCCGGAAAAATCCGGGACTGACACCGGATCGAAGAAAGTCAACACTCACCAAATCGATCTGGATCGAAATCGCGTCCAGACCGTGGCGAGGCAGAGCTGGGCGAGGTAGAGCAGGGCGAGGTAGAGCACGGCGGGTGGAGGTGAGAGCAGCCGGAGCAGGGCGAGGTAGAGCACGGCGGGTGGAGGCCGAGTACGGGAGCGACCAGTGGCGACGAAAGCCGGAGAAAAGCGACGAAGACCGCGACTGCTGGAGAGCAGTCCGGATCGTGGCGATGAAGACCGGCGGCTGCTGGAGAGCAGGCCGCACCGGAGCTCGCCGGAATCAGCACGCCGGAGCGCACCGGAGCTCTGATACCATGTTCGATATCGTGAAGGAGACAAATGGACCGAACTTGTTTCTGTATTGAACGAGATAGAAGATATACAAGTGTTACATTTACATGGGCTGGGCCTCTGGGCCTAAACACTCTAGACTACACTTAACAGTTATCAGTAATGTGGCAGTGATCACGGACCAGGCGCGAGTGCAATGACTAAATTTGTTCGGGCTCTAGAGACGCCGTCCTGAAGATACCTTCGTGGGCGTCCGAACTTTTCAGACTTGCCAAGACAATGAGGTATCACCTTTTTTGCCGGCAAGTGAGGTGGCAAAGCAGGCCAGACTGCATTTTCCCTCAAAAGGTGGCAGCACACGGTGACTTCGCTTAGGTGTCGCTATTTGAGCACCTAGTCTCGAGTTTCGGGGTAAAAATATATACTCCCTCCGACCCAAAATAAGTGTCGTAATTTTGAACTGGAGTTAGTTCAAAACTGCGACACTTATTATGGATCGGAGGTAGTATATATATATATAGTCTTAGGTTCAAAAACCTGCCCGGGCTACATGGAGCTCGTTACTTTGAAAATTCGAAAATGACATTCGTGAGTTTACAAAAATCGCGAAAAAAACACAGATGTAGATACTGTCGAGATCCACAAGCGTGCAAAATTTTACCTTAAAATTCGTTATATTGTGGGCTGTACAAAAAAGACAAATCAGTGGATCTGGGTGGTGAACAACACACAATTTTGAAATTTTCCCTGATTTGTCTTTTTTGTACAGCTCAAAATACAACGTATTTTAAGGTAAATTTTGTACGCTTGTAGATCTCGATAGTATCTACATCTGTGATTTTTTTCACGATTTTTGGAAACTCAAAAAATGTCATTTTCGAATTTTCAAAATAACGAGATCCATGTAGCTCGGGCTCCAAAAATCCGCACTCCACTCGTCTTAGGTTGGTGTATCTAACGATGGCATTGTTTCGTATTGTTTCTTGTTAAAGACATTGTTCGAGTTTGGTTTTAGGGTTGCGTGAGGCAAAGCCTCCACATATCTCTGTTATATATTGACCAACAGTTACATACGGATTACAATACGTACACGTATACATACAGATACTAGACCATCTAACACTCCCCCTTAATCTGAACTACTACTACTACATACAAGATTCAGATTGGACTGAAATCGGTCTAGCATCTGCCTAGTGGCTGGTTTAGTGAATACATCAGCCAGTTGGTCATTAGTAGAGATAAACCTGACATCAAGACATCCAGAAGCAACGCGCTCTCACACAAAATGAAAATCAATCTCAATGTGCTTCGTCCGTGCATGAAAGACTGGGTTAGCCGTCAGGTATGTAGCCCCTAGATTATCACACCACAAAATGGGGGTACGCTGCTGAGATACTCCTAGCTCCTGGAGTAAGGACTCCACCCACATAGCTTCAGCAGTTCCGTTTGCCAGTGCCTTATACTCTGGCGCTAGATCTCGAGACAGTAGGCTGTTCCTTCAAACTCCACGAGATGAGGTTCGGTCCAACAAACACAGCAAATCCACCAGTGGAACGGTGATCATCAACACATCCCGCCCAATCTGTATCGGTAAAAATACTAATACCGGTGAGAGATGACTTACGAAACCGCAGTCCTGTATCCAGTGTCCCTTTGACATATCGCAAAATCCGCTTAACAGCTTCCCAATGAACATCAGTGGGCTGCGAGAGAAACTGGCACACTTTGTTCACAGCAAATGACAAGTCAGGGCGAGTAAGTGTCAGGTATTGCAAACCTCCCACAACACTTCGATACCGGAAAGAATCAGCAGTACCTAAAGGCTTCCTTGACGCACGAGCCAGGTGATCTGTGGTGTGCAATGGTGTAGGAGTGGACTTGCAATTCTCCATGCTGACTCGGTGAAGAAGATCAAGAGCATACTTGTGTTGAGTCAGTATCATGCCCTTGAATTGTAAGACGCTTCCAACCCAAGAAAATATGCAAGAGGGCCAAGGTCCTTGATAGGAAACTGTTCAGAGAGAGCACGAACAAGACCATCAACCGCTCCAGGAGTCGAGCCAGCAATAACGATATCATCAACATAGACGAGCATATATATCTTAACCCCATCACGAGAGAAGATGAACAGGGACGTGTCAGCCTTGGAGGAGACAAAACCAAGCTGAGAAAGCATAGCACTCAACCGAGCAAACCAGGCACGAGGAGACTATTTGAGACCATAAAGAGCTCGCTGCAACTTGCACACGTAAGAGGGACACCGATCATCCTCAAAACCAGGTGGTTGCTGCATATAAACATCTTCAGATAGGAAGCCATGAAGGAACGCATTGCTGACATCAATCTGCCGAAGAGTCCATCCTCGCGAGACAGCAAGGGAAAGCACAAGACGAACTGTGGCAGGCTTCACAACTGGACTGAACGTCTCGCCATAGTCTATACCTTGCTGCTGAGTGAAGCCACAAGCAACCAGACGAGCCTTGTATTTGTCAATGGACCCATCAGGACGTTGCTTGGTTTTAAAAACCCACTTGTTGCCGACAACATTGACACCAGGTGGCCGGGGTACCAGAACCCAGGTGTTTGTCTGACGAAGGGCAGCGAATTCATCTGACATCGCCCGATGCCAGGCAGGCTCCAGAAGAGCATCACGATGCGATGTAGGAGTCGCAAAGAAGGCGCGCCGTCGAGGATCATAGCGCACTGTCCCATCAGTGGGCTGCAATTCACGATGAGTACCATCGCGCAGCCGCGTGACCATCGTGTGTGCAGGCACGGGTGGCGGCGAGGGGGACGGCGAAGCATCAGCCGAGGGCGACGCGGCCGGGGACGTCGGAGGCGTCCCGGCGAGTGGCGACGCGGGCTGGTCGGGCGCCACAGAGGGCGACGTGGGCTGATGCAGCCCACCAGGAGAAGCTGGGCCTGGCGAATTTGGCCCAGGGAACGGAGCCGAGGCTGGCGCAGCGGGATCCGTGTGCGCATGCACATCGATCGCAGCTTCGCCATGCACGTCGATCGGCGCCGTGAGATCCTGCACAGAAAGATCGCCTGGGACAGGCAGGTCAGTGGACAAATATGACAGGTCATAATTTCGCCTAGGTACATCCGTAGCCGGTTCATCCGATGGAAAAGAGATGGCAGCCTCAAGGGTAGATAAATCAACGGTGACACCGGGAGTGGAGTAAGGAAAAACGGATTCATCAAAGATGACGTCACGGGATATATAGATACGCCCAGTGGTGCGGTCCAAACACTTATACCCCTTATGCAAAGGACTATATCCTAAGAAAACACACATCTTGGAGCGAAAAGCCCTTGTGTGTATTATATTTGCGCAAGCTAGGCCAGCACGCGCATCCAAACGTACGTAGGAAGGAGTAATTCGATTCTACCTTGAGAAGCCGATGAAGGGGTGTGTCATTGCGAAGAACAGGCGTAGGCATGCGGTTTATAAGGTAACACGCAGTGAGGAAAGGCTCATCCCAAAACCGTAGCGGGAGAGAAGAATGGGCGAGAAGGGCAAGACCCGTTTCGACCAAATGACGATGTTTGCGCTCAGCAATACCGTTATGCTGAGAAGTGTGAGGACAGGACACACGGTGAGAAATGCCAATACGCTGAAAATAGCGATGCAACTTGTGATACTCTCCACCCCAATCCGATTGGACCGACTTGATCTTAGTGTTCAAAAGACGCTCAACATGAGCCTGGAAGGCATAAAAGACTTGCTCAACATCCGACTTGTGTTTGAGAAGATAAATCCAACAAAAGCGAGAATAGTCGTCCACAAAACTAACATAGTACTTATACCCCCAGAAGAGGAAATAGCTGGCCCCCAAACATCGGAATGAATTAATTCAAGAGGCATAGTAGAAACACGATGAGAGGCATGGTACGATAATTGACGACTTTTACCACACTGGCAAGCATTACAAACTGAAGACTGATTGTCTAAAGAACACTTAAGATTGTTTTGTTTGACTATAGACTGAACTACATTATTCGCGGGATGACCGAGACGCTGATGCCACCGGGATGACGTGGTGATGCTGGATGACGCATGGCGAGGTGACGAAGAGGATGCCTGATGGAAAGGAATAGGGTAGAGCCCACCATGGCTACTGCCTTGAAGAAGAGTTCTCCGCGTGGCCTTGTCCTTAACAAGGAATAAATCACGATGAAATTCAACGAAAACATCATTATCGGAGACAAGACGATAAACTGACAAGAGATGCTTGCTAATGCGCGGAACATGAAGGACATTGTTCAAACGGAGAGATGAACCGGCTAAATGCGAACGACTGATTGCGTGGATCACACATTCGCTGGGAGACCCCAAGAGGAAGGTATGAAGCAGTGAGCAGCAGTTTCCCTCAGTATGAAACCAAGGTTTAATCGACCAGTAGGAGCAAGAAATCACTTCTGAAGGTTGTTGGTGGCGCCGTTACTCGATCACCAACGTGGAATCTGCACACAACACAATCAAACTACTTTGCCCCAACGAAACAGTGAGGTTGTCAATCTCACCGGTTTGCTGAAAACAAAAGATTAAACGTATGGTGTAGAAAACAGTAGTAAATTGCAGAGAATGAAAAGGAACAGTGTTTGCAGTTGGTGTGTATTATCAGTGTAAAAGAATGGACCGGGGTCCACGGTTCACTAGTGGTGTCTCTCCGTAAAAGATAACTAACATGCTGGGTGAACAAATTACAGCTGGGCAATTGACAAAATATTGAGCGCATGACAATGCATATATATGACATGATGATTACTATGATATTCATGTGGGCATTACGACAAAGTACATAGACCGTTATCCAACAGCGTCTATGACTAATAATCCACCGCCAGGCTGTCATACTGAGTTCCCCGTTGGTATTAAGTTGCAAGCAACGGATAATTGCATTAAGTAATGTGTGTAAAGTAAACAAATCTATTAGACCTAACGGCGTACCCTTAAGCTAAGCATCGGTTATTTTATCCCTAGTGGCAACAGCACATCCACAATCTTAGAAGTTATTGTCACTCTCCCAGATTACCGGAGGCATGAACCCACTATCTAGCATAAATACTCACTCTTGGAGTTACAAGCATCTACTTGGCCAAAACATCTACTAGTAACGGAAAGCATGCAAGATCATAAATAACATATAAGATAGATTGATAATCAACTTGACATAGTATTCAATATTCATCGGATCCCAGCAAACACAACATGTAGCATTACAATAAGATGATCTTGATCATGATAGGCAGCTCACAAGATCTAAACATGATAGCATCAAGTGGAGAGACAACCATCTAGCTACTGCCATGGACCCGTAGTCCAAGGATGAACTACTCACGCATCACTCCGGAGGCAGGCATGGTGATGTAGAGCCCTCCGGTGATGATTCCCCTCTCCGGCAGGGTGCCGGGAAGAGCTTCTGAACCCTCCCGAGTTAGGGTTGACGGCGGCGGCGTCTCTGGAACTTTTCGTGGATAATGGCTCGGGTGTTTAGGGTTTTCGCGTCGGGAAGAATAAATAGGCGAAAGGGCGGCTGTCGGGGTAATACTTTCTGGGTTAACCCGCGGCCCAGTGCAACTTAACTTACTCGCACGGACAAAAAGCCCTTGGGAGCAAGCCCAATATTGAACCGCCATAAGGGGAAAGATCTAGAAGACATATCCCGGAGGACGTGAAGACCAAGTAGTCTCTGAGTAGGCCTCTGTGGACGTTTCCTTATGGGGAAGTTTCCTTTTGTAACCTAGCGAGCCTCTGTGTATATAAAGAGGACTCGCAGGACTTAGAGTGGGTCAAGCTATCAAGCCCCAAACCCTAGCTCATACGGCGAGTACCAGATCGGATCGCCTCCATTGTAACACCTCGATTATCATATCAATACCAATCTAGGGTAGGCAGGAAGTAGGTCTTTTACCTCACATTGAGGGGGCCGAATCTCGGTAAATCTGTGTTGATCTTTGTTCCTGCGATCCCAAGCTCGGAGATGCTTGACTCGCATAATCCCACACTACGAAGTCATCTATGACACCTGACGTGACAATCCCACGACAGTGGCGGCTGCGGAGCCACGAGGGCCCCACACGACCCCACGGCGCGGCAGGGGGGCCCGCGCGGCCCCATGGTGTGGGTGCCACGTGGCCCTCCTCCGTCTCTCCTCTGGACTCCGTCTTCGTGTTGGAAAAATAGGAGGTTCTGTCCAAGTTTCGTCCAATTCTGAGAATATTTCCAGACTAGCTTTTCTGGAATACAAAAACAGCAGAAACAGGAACTAGCACTGTGGCATCTTGTTAATAGGTTAGTCCCAGAAAATGCATAAAAATACTATGAAGTGTATATACAACATGTAACAATTGGTATAATATTAACATGGAACATCAGAAATTATAGATACGTTTGAGACGTATCAACGACCAATATGCGAAATAGACAAACCTGCACCATTAGCCACTTGCACGTGATCCTTCCCGCCATAGCGCTCGTAGACGTGGAGTCGTTCCAGGTCACTCGTCAGGTGATCCGTAGCTCCAGTGTCCATGTGCCATTGAGGTTGATCGTTGGAGGAGGTGGATGCCATGTTGCCTGAGGGGTTGGTGTTGCGATCACGATCCAAGAACTTGCGGCAAGCTGTTGCCTCATGCCCCCAGTTCTTGCATAGTTGGCACTTAGGACGCCATTTGCGGCCATTGCCGCCTCCACCTCCGTTGTGGCCGTTGCCGCCCTGCCCCTGGCCGTGCGGAGGATTCCCGCCGGCGGGGCGACCACCACTCGGGAGCCCGTAGTCCTGCATGCGGCCGGGATTGTTGGTGTAGACCGGTCGTGATGCGATGTTAGCCGAAGAGGACCACTCCTCGGTTTCAGCCTGCTGTGAGAGCTGAAGAGCCTCATAGTTCAGAACCATGGAATAAAACGCAGGGACACTCACCGGAGCTGCCATGACCGAGAGGGAAGCGGCGATGGGGTTGTAAGCCGACCCCAGACCGGTGAGCATATAATCGATGATCTCGTCATCGCGCAGCGGCGACCCGGCAGCGGCCATGGTGTCGGCCAAAGCCCGCACCTTGTTCATGTACTCGCTTGCCGTCATGTCATTCTTCCTCAACGCCTGGATTTGGCGTCGTGTGTGCCGGATCCCGGCAGTGTTCTGCGCGCTGTACATGGCGTGGATGGCAGCCCACGCCTCAGCCGCAGTCTTGCAGTTTATAAGCTGCATGGCGATCCCCTCAGCCATGGAGGAGACGAGCAACCCAAGGACCTTCTAATCCTGCGTCCACCACCGCAGATACTCGGGGTTTGGAACGGTGCGAGCCGTAGTTCCCGTTCCTTCTAGGATTGTCGTGGCCGGAGCTTTTGTGGAGCCGTCGAGGTAGCCGTGGAGAGAGGCGCCTGAGAGATTGGTGAAGGCGAGCATGCGCCAGAGCGGAAAGTTCGCGCCCTCGAGACGTACGCCGATGGAGTTGACGGCGGGAGCGAGGGGAGCAGGGGCGGTGGCGACTGGAGGTGCGGCGAGCGAGTTGGAGAGGGCCATGGCGACGATCGGCTAGGAGGCGGCGGCGGCGGGCAGGGAAGGCTCTAATACCAAGTTTGGTTTTAGGGTTGCGTGAGGCAAAGCCTCCACATATCTCTGTTATATATTGACCAACAGTTACATACGGATTACAATATGTACACGTATACATACAGATACTAGACCATCTAACAGTTCGAAGTTTGCTGACGTGATCTTTAGAACGGAAAGCCATGATTGTACTTTCACTGGTCGGCTCTACGTAGCAACTGAGGCACTTACATTTCTCCCCCTTCTTAGACGTGTTGTTTGAGGATAACCACTCTCGTGACATGTGTGTCATTAAGGGATAATTAGTGTGGTTGTATGTCGTTGATGGATCAGAATGACATTGTGAATGTCTAGACTAACTCTTGACATTATGTTATTATAAAAGTACAATTATCTGTGTCCGCTGTCATAAAAATTATTTAAGAAAGAGCATCAAATAAAAACCTACTACGGAGAGCCACATGATCAAATAGATTGAACATGTGCTTTGTTAAGTCCTCACGGACCGAATAGGGACGTGTGATTTCAACGATGGCCAGTGTTTTCTTTCTACAAAGGCAACACTTAGCGTTCTGAGAGCATCTCTACTGGCACCCCAAAGGCCTAATGGAGGCAGGACACCAAAATGTTCCCCACCGGTACCCCTAAGTGTCTGGTCTGATCTAAATTATGTCCGACACCCCCGAGAGGGTCTCTAAACTTGGGGGCCTGCTCAAGGGTGCCGGGCAATGGCTGGATAAGCCTTTCCGACAGGCGGGATCTCCTTGTCATTGACACTAGCGGGGCACCAAATTCTTCCCCTCCCTATACATTGGCGTCGGCCGCCAAAATCTCTCAAATCATTTTCCTCCATTTTCATATACCCTTCAAGTTCTCCTGCCTCGGCGCCACCGCCCCAAACCTCTTTTTTGCCGCCGTCGCCGCTGTCACAAACCCTCTTCATCACAGCGTCGAACGGGGCCTGGACTCGCGCCGCCAATCAGGAAGAAATCACTCGCGGTGCAGACGAAGTCGATGAAGACGGAGCAACTGAAACCCGGGGGGGTCATGACGGAGGAGCAGATACGCTTGGCGTCATCGGCCAGCCGAGCTGGCCGGCGATACCGCGCCAAGGTAAGGAATGAGCAACAGACAGAGCAAGGCGTTCTCTCCGCCGCCCAAAGACTAAGCGACATGAGCCAACGGAGCTCGACGGCACTCCCTCTCGGCAACGGGAGTTCCTCGTTGTCTTCCCCAAACTACTTCACCGAGCAACCAGTGTCGTCGTTGTAGCAATCGCGTATCTCCGGCTCGTCCGAGAATGACGAGAGCTACATCGAGGAAGGCAAACCCCCCCCCCCCCCCAGTGATGGTCGCGATATCAACCTCAACCAGGACATCGCCTACGGTGAGTCGCCGCCCTACGTCGATCGGGAGGCCCCTCCGCCACAACAGTTGTTCAGCGACGGCGCTCCAAACGTACTCGGCAAAATGGGCGGCTTAGCGAGGTATGTTTCTAACTTGGGTGTAATGTGCACTTGCATAGTGTTGGTTGTGTGAATCATGTGTGCAATAACTGATGCCGGCTATATAAGTCATACAATGCATTCTCTCTTACTGCCATCTACAGTAATTAATAGGAATTGATTAATTTTAGTGTAAAATTGTGTTCATAAGAGAAGCATATGTTATAATGATGAAAATAGTGTTCTCTTAATTTTTAAGAAATCATCATTTAGCTAAAGGAAGACTACCTTCTCTCGCGGCTCCTGAGGAGCTTCGCCGCGGATCTGCTGCCCTCAGTTCGCTCGCGGCTCGGTGGAGCTCTCGGGTGACCTTTCCCCTCGCCGGTGACCGTGGGACGGCGGCGCCGGCTTTTGTGGATCTCGAAGGTTCGTTCGCTTTTGTCCAAGATCGCCTCGTCGTCTGCGGTGCAAGATGGAGGCACTCTGGTGCCGAGGAGCGTCGACCCCCCGACCGCTTGGGGTCTTCTCCCAGTCCAAGGTTTCATGGAGGAGTGGCGGTTGGCCATGCCGGCGTAGCGTGTTGCTTCTCGGAGACGAAGCGGAAGCCTAGAAGGACTTCGTTTGTATTTCTCTTTATTTCTGGGCTTTTCTGTAAGAGTCTTGGATAATTGTAATGCGACCCTTCACTCGCAAAAAAAAAAGACTACCTTCTCTCTCTTAATTCTCTCCTCCAACTATGCAAAAAAATCTAACGTGACAATTATAAGGAAAGACTAACATCAACCCATTTTACATGGTACCTGCATCAATCTCTCAAACATCTAATAACAAGATTTTATAAGGATACAGGTGAGATCTCCCCTGAGACCGATAAGAATAGACCTCCGCGGATTTGTCGGGATCACAACAGACGGGCCCAAGAAAAAATAGCACAGACCCTGCCATGAACCCTCAACCTAGTCTTCCCATCCTTCAGGGCGACGCCAGCGCCGAAAGGACGGCGTTCTCTCCCAGCGGCACTATCAGCGTGGTATGCGAATTCGTAGTGATGATCTCCTTCTTCATCGTCGTCCCGTGCTACTACATGTTCTGCGACTTCGCTCCCGAGTTCTCCGTCCAGCAGCTCACGCCCATCCTGGGTAATGTCATGGTCATGTCATTTTCAAAGTGCGCCAGCCGCCGATATACTAAACGCGCGCTCCCACGTCTACGGCCCGCTGCAGCGATGACGAACGACATCGGTGAGCTCTCCACTTCCTTGATTACCAATGGCACGGTGATCGAGTGTAATTTGCTCTTACCTTTCGCGGTGGCGATTTTCCTTCTCAGCAGCTCTCATGGTCCGGGAGAAGATCCTGAACAGAGCCCACATAGCCTGGGTGCTATAATCATGGCGCCCTTTTTGGTGCTCCTGATCGTCTGCTTCTTTTCCGCGGATCCGAACGAGCTGGGCGAGTTCTCCGTGGACCTGGCCGCCGTCGAGGGTCTCGATGGCACGGTGGTCGGCCGCACGATCTCTCCGGCGTTCAATCTCACCGTGCGCGGCGAGAACCCCTCCCCACTGCAACGGTGGTGCCTCAACGGCGGGGAAGTGCTGGTCTCCTACGCGGGCGTCGCCCTCGCGTGGGCCATGTGCCCGTCTTCTGCGTCCGAAGGAGCGCGGCGGCGGAGCTGACGGTGCTGCCGTGGGGGCGAGATGTCGGGCTGCCCGAGGATCTGCGCCGGCGTCTCGGGTCGGAGTGGCGCGTGGGCACGGCTCAGGTGTTGGTGGAGATGAAGATCTTCCACCTGATTCACTGGATGCATTCCACAAGAGATTCATACTACGTTGGTACGTCCTTACATAGCTTCAAGTTTATGCTTGGAGACACGGCAGCGAACGGCAAGAAAAATTAGCATGCGTCTTAATACTTCCTCCTTCCGTAATGTAAGGCGTATAGTTTTTTGAGAAAAATTACAAAATATAGGGTGTATTGCGATTTCTGGATAATTTTACACATCAAAAAAATAAGTTTCAATCCATAACCGAGAGATTTAAAGGATTGTTTTCAATTTGTGATTTTTAGGAACTCCCCTCCAAACAAATTCAGAGTAAAATGAGTCCACCGTAGGCAGAATTCACACGTCTTAATATTCGTGCAAAAAACTATAGTCTTACGTTCAGAAACAGAGGGTCTAATGTAAGCTCTCCCTATACATTGACTCTCATTTGTCACTTCAAGACGATACATCGACCAAATTAGTGCACGGTCCTTGTTGTCTCTTGATCCGGATCACGAGTATGATGTTTGACTTTTGTTCTCTATGTTGGCAATGTGAGTCCACCTTAGAGTCAGTATTTCAGCCTCGACAATGTGGCAAACCAAAACGCCGAAATAATGCGTAACAACGATGAATCATCAGGATGTCCAAGGCGCTGGTAAACCAGATATTTAATTTAGGTTTGATTTAATCCCAATCAAATCTAAAATTTAGAAAATATCATTTTAAGCTTATTGATTTTATGTGAAAGTTTTTATTTTATAGAAGTTTTTAAAAGTCGCGAAAATTGGAATATTATAGACATTATCAAGGAAGGCTGCCAACGCATGAGCAACTTTATTACATGCCCTCGGGCTAAACTCAACACTAAAATCTGTGAACTCAGTAATGAGATGAAAGTTAATATCCAGAAACAGTTGCCCAGGCCGAGCGTCCCTTGATCATAGGATGCCTCGCTAGATTTATGTCTTCCCCATTTTGATTGTCTGCGACTCAAACAAAACGAGCCATGAGAGTTCGAGACAGTCAGACAGAGCCTAGTGGGCTCACTGGATAGACGGCCCACATAAAGGTCCACGTACACCCTGTCCACGCAGAAAAAACATCCGTCTTCTCCACAGATAAGCTCGTCTTCCACTTATCTTCCTCGCCGTCCCCTCCCCAACCCAACCCCCTTCCGGCCGAAAAATGGAGACCTCCTTCCTCCCGACCGCGCGGCCCCTCCCGTCTTTCCAAACCCTAGCCGCAGCCCCGCGCTGCCCGCGGCCTCTCCGCCGCTCCACCATCCGCGCGGCCATCTCCCGCGGGCGCAAGGAGGACACGGTGGCCGTCGTCCGGGAGCAGCTGGAGGGGTGCTACCTCCTGGCGGCATCCGGTACGAGGGCCTGACGGTGAAGCAGTTCCAGGGCATCCGCGACGCGCTGCCGGAGTCGTGCCACCTGCTGGTGGCGAAGAACACGCTGGTGGGGAAGGCCATCGAGGGCACCCCCTGGGAGGCGCTCAAGCCGTGCATGAAGGGCATGAACGCCTGGCTCTTCGTCCACACCGAGGAGGTCCCCGTCGCGCTCAAGCCCTACCGCGCGTTCCAGAAGGAGGAGCGCGTCGAGGAGACCAACGACTTCATCGGGGCCGTCTTCGAGGGGAAGTACTACGAGCCCGCCGACTTCAAGTCGCTCGAGACCATGCCCAGCCGCGCCGAGGTCTACTCCAAGCTGCTCGGCGCTCTCAATGGCCCCGCCACCTCCCTCGTCACCACGCTGCAGGCGCCGGCCAGGGACGTCGTCGCCGTCCTCTCTGCCTATGTGCGCAAGCTCGAGGAGGAGGCCGGTGCCGGTGCCGCCTAGTGGAGGTTGTGGCTCCCATTCTCTCATCTCACTCTCTATTTGTACAATTCCTTGTACTACGTGTATTGTCTTCCATTTGAATTAAATCACAAGTTTTCCCATTCATTGTGTGTGGCCTGTAATTGGGTAGTGTCTATTGCCTGCGGGTGTCCTGGTTCAGGAATTTCTTGCTTTAGAAATTGGGAACGGAAGGTTTGAGAATTGGGCAATGGATATTATGTTGATAATTAGTAATTTTGTTGTATAAGAGCAAGTCTAGTAGCGTGAGCAGACATGAACAACGATGGGAGTGTGTAGCTGTTCTTGTGTGAGCATCTCCAAAGGTTTCAGATGAAACTTCCTTTTCCTGGCTGATGCTGAAATGCCATCCTAATCACCAACTTAATGGTGGTATGGTTCTCAAGGTACGCAAAATGTGAGTAGCTATATAGTCCTACCACATTTTGTTTTGTAAATCATGAGTTAACCTCTGATAAAAACAACTCAAAGAAGAGAGATTTTGGCAACACTGAACAGGAGGTTGAGATTCTGAATTTGATCATGCAGTTTCCTGTTTATCGCCACACTATCATGCATCATGATTGTCTGAACTCTGAACATGCATTTGGTTAAAATAACATGGCAGAATTGATGACCACGAAATTGCCCGCTCATTTGATACCTGCTACTTACCTTGTAGTCATGGTATCGCCCTAAGTGTCTCTATTAAGTGGCACTTGCGGAAGTCGTTAGGATGCAGGAGATTCTTCAGGATACAGGGGAAAGCTTACCGGTGAGAGCAAGGTGCAAATATGACTGGTTATGAATAGTTAATTGCTATGGGAAACCCCATTTTCTTTGTCCTTGTACAATCACCTGATAGATCCTGGTCAGGTCATCAACAATACCTGGGTCACTTATCTATCGATCTTATGTTAACTCACGATCTACTGTAAGCCAATTCATGTTATTTCCAGAAATGAAATATGTGAGCTGTGCGGTCAACTGCGAGGTTAACTAACATCCACATAATTGGTTTATTCAGTACCTGCTCCTTCTCTATGGAACTAGCATCTGCAGCTCTGCGATGTGTATTGTATAGGGGTCTACACTGTACTCTGTACATAGTTTGGGGCTTTCCATTACATACTGGTAGATAATGTGATATACTAGTTGCTCCACTAATGTTCTTGTAGCCTAACGTATATCCTTTCATCAGTGTACAAAATTGATTTTCTGCAGCCTGATAGCATGTGGCGGCATCAAAATTGTGTAACTAGAGGTGACTTCCACGGTTGTACAAGTAAATTGTTGTTGTGAACATGCGTTTGCATTTGTCAATGCATTTCAGTCTGTCCTTTATCGTATCTGAAAAAGAATCGTGCGTTTATAGGTACCCCATCCGTGTGAAATATTAGTATCCTTTTGATTGATTTCACTACCAATTATAAAATCATAAACACAAGAACTTGTTTGCAAATACAAATCAGTGGTATCGGTAATGTAAACCGGTGTTACTAATTATTGGCCAAACATCAATTTGTATAGGCCAAATCAATGTCGGACCTAGGGGTGTGGATGGGTTGCCCACCCTGAGACTTTCCAGCTCCCTATATTTCAATGTGGGAATTGCTTGGTACCGCTTGAGCGATTCCTACTATGAAGGAATCGCTCAAGGTTCAGCCGAGTAGCAGTGTGCAGCCCAAAGGCCTAGCTCTGGTTTCGTTTTCGACGGCACGACCGTGTGAGATGCGACTGCAGCTCGACCCAGCATAGTGTACTGGTTTTTCGTTTGTTCGTTCGCTTGCCTATTTATCTCTTTACTTGTGTGTTATCATTTTATGTTTTTCCTCTTCTTTCTTGCATTTTTTTATGTTCTTTCTTTTCTGTTATCTTAATTAATTTTCCTATGGTTATCCTTTAGCCATTTTTAATAGTGTATTTCATGATTTCTAAACATTTATTCCATTTAATCTAAAACTTTATGTCTTTTGTAGTAACTATTTGATCCATGACTTTAAAATGAGATTCCATTTTTTTTGTTCCTCCTATAGTAGGGAAGGATTTCACATGCGCTAATGTTTTGCTTCATTTAATCAAAGTTTTGTTCCACCTACGGTCGCAAATTTTAGATTAGTGTAAAATATTTTTTCACTTAGCCTAAAATTTGTGTTCAGCTAGTTGTCGTTATTTGTTCCTCATGTGCTAACACTTTAGTCTGCTTGGTCTAAATTTTTTGTTTCTCTTGTACTCGTGAATTGTTCCACATGCTCTAAAATCATAGTCTAAAATTTGCATGTTATTTGTTCCTTTGGTACTAAACTTATTTATTACGTTGGATATCGTGAGTTGTTTGAAGGGAGATATTTTTTGTTTCACTAGATCTGGAAAATTTTGCCCCTTATAGTTAGCGAGATTTGTTCTAGTGTCGCTGAAATTTTGTTCCCGTTAGTATAAAGCATGTTTCACTTGCAGTCCTGATTTGTTCCATGAATGTTAAAATCTTGTTCTTCCTCATGTGTTAAACCTTTGTTCCACTCCTATACGCAAGGCCGAGGTACGACACGTCGAGCCCGGTGAATCCGTGAGACAGCACACGGGTGCGCTCGTCTCGACCTCAAGCCTGCACCCGGAAAGCTAAAAGGGCAAAGAGAGGATATGCGAGATGCAAAGCTGGGAGACGATCATGTGCTGCCTGCGGAACATGAATCATGGCAGGACCAGCATACTGTGCGGACGACCTTCTGCCGCCGGGGTACTGCGGCTAATAGCAGAACCGGCCCTACTAGCTGCTCCCTCCGTTCCAAATTAGATGACTTTTATTTGTCTACATGCGGATGTATCTAGACATATTACAAGTATGGATACATCCACATTTGTACAAATGGAAGTCATCTAATTTAGAACGGAGGGAGTAGATAGTAACAAGCCCGGCAGGATAGACCCCATCGATTCGAATAGGAAGAGAAGACGGACAGATGGTGAGGGACTCGGATCAATATGATTGCCTTCATATAAGAGCATCTCCACTCGTGCTCCCCAAATCTTGTCCGGATTGAAGCCAAAAAGAGAGCTATGGGGAGCTGTCCGGACGATATGGTGTCTTTGGGGTGAGAGCCTCCCCACTCGCTGCCCCTATAGTATTTTCTTTTTCTTTTTTTTACTAGTATATGTTTCAGTGGCATTTCCTCGAACACCCTGTGGGCGCATGGTCACCGAGCGTGAGGGGCAGTGCTGAGCTGCATCGCCGGCGGCTTCGCCCGATGGGAATGGTGGCTGCGTCGCCGGCGGCTTTGCGCGGTCACCTGCGCCATGGCCGGAGGTCGAGTCTCCCGCACGCCGGAGAAGAAGAGCAGCCTTGGCAGTGACGACCTTGATCTGGTCCAGCGCCGGCAGGACGTGCTCGTGCAGCCCGGGTCAGTCCCTGCACCGCATCTCGGCGCACCAGAGCGCCAGCGGCCACTCCCCGGCGGCATTGTCCAGCATGTCCGCGAAGGCGCCGCCGCCTTCTTCCAGCATGGTCTCGACAGCATGGGCGAGCCCCGGAGGCGACGTTCTCCCGGTCAGCAACTTCAGCACCACGACGCCGAGGGCGTACACATCGGACTTGGCCGACAAGGCGCCGGTGCGCTGGTACTCGGGTCGATGTAGCAGAACGTGCCCACCGGCGCCCCCGGCCAGAGCTCGCAGAGGAGGAAGGCGGCATCCTAGAGCTGAACGCCTCGCGGCATGCCGGAGCGGCCTCCACCTCGCGCAATGCAGGAGCAGGAGGCTACCAAGGCTGAGCTGCGTTGGAGCGGGAGGCCACCGCGGCGGTGGGAGTCAAACGGGAGACGACCTGCGGCCGAGCTGTCGTCGGAGCAGGGAGGCTGGGATGGGAGAAGCCATGGCGGCGGCGCACAGCAGAGAGAGAGGAGGGAGATGGCGACGGGATAGAGGAGAGAGAGTAGACACGTGGAGAGAGGAGAGAGGAGAAGGCGGACGAAATATTTCGTCCGGCGCTACCAATAGAGCCCCCAAGGTTGGGGTTTGCATCGGTAGCGCCGGACAAAATATGGGGTTGTCCGGACGAAAGTGAGGCTATGGGGCGCGCGAGTGGGAGCTGTTTTTCGGTTTAGACACCCTAACGCCTTTGGGGTGGCCTTTGAGAGCTGCGAGTGGAGATGCTCTAAGCCGTGTCGTCTATCAAGATTTGTGTACGATTTACTTCAGTTTACGAGAGCCACCGTGCGTCCTATAAATTTCCAGGTACTAAACTCGATCGTAGCTTTCTCCGCTCCATCTCCACTAGATTCCTTGGCGCGGCTTGCCGCGCGCCACCCGCCGTTGACACTGGTTTTCAGTTTGCAAAGCGCTATACGAAACATTTATAATATGACACGGTAGACAAAATGCTATGTGTAGGCATCATTAATATGACATGTCAGTCCACGATTACTATACATAGTGGAACTATGTGTTAGAACGCATGAGTGAAGAACAAATAAATATAATGGTTGAGTACTAAGCAACCAGGTAATCAAACAACCCTAATACATTTACTTTCGACAATAAGAGGTACCACTATGGACAGCAAACTTGACATCCAGGCACGCACCACCTGCCTTTCTCATTCACAATCGCTTGATAAATCACTATATTAACCAATCCTCAATTCTCGATGTAGTGAACATAGGGAAATGGAAATATGTTACATGTAACAGAGTATGTTTAGGTATAGAGCAAAACACTTAGACCTTACATATAAGGTTTCATGCATAAGGTCTGAAACATCGACATGAACACATGATGGTAGCAACATTTTCTTAGGATACACAGGAGAATCGCCACGACGGGCAACAGATTCATATTTAGAAACCATTAATAAAAGACGGAGCAGAGCCAACGGAGTTCAGGGTACGCAAAGTATATAAAGAACATTCAGTTGCAACTTATATAAAGTAGGAATTAGCCAGGATGTATGCTCAAGATTGAGAAAAGCAACCACAAAGGCCACACTTAATCTATTCACCCAGTACTAAAGAGGCTCCATCTGTACTATCTGCTAATTCTATGTAGGCAAAATAGAAACTATATCTGCTCTATCACAAGCTGACTTAAATAGGCCCCAAGAATGAGAATATGTCTACTTTCTACTAAATATTTCATAGGAAAAAGAAGGCACACCTAGCTTGTCATCTGCTGATTAAACTTGCACATAAATGCTTTAGAAATGTCCTCCAGGCTCCAAATCTGGCCTTGGTTTATGTTTTCTTCTTTTTGTCCTGTCCACATGACTGAACTTTCTACGATGGCAGCCTGCGTGGCCTGAAATTTCTGTGATGGCAGCCTGCGTGTACAAACAATTTACCAAGAAATCGGTTCAGTAAAGGGAACTATAAACTCACTACAGAGACTAATACAACCATGTTAATTTAATAAGTAATATCAAGAGCTACCTCTTTTCATTTGAACCCATGGCACAGGGTGACGGTGGTTGCTTAACTTCATCAAGCACAGGTGAACCCGTGGTACACGATACCGGTGTTTCCTTTTGATCTTCAACCACAGGAGAACCAAGCTGATGTAGCAAGCAAGTAAACCATGACAAATAAGCATGGCTGGT
Organism: Poa pratensis; assembly: GCA_947311845.1. NCBI lineage: Eukaryota > Viridiplantae > Streptophyta > Magnoliopsida > Poales > Poaceae > Poa > Poa pratensis. Next base: position 71,082,813 of record CAMZMU010000096.1, on the reverse strand, counting down.
ATAAACTATCATGATCAGCTATATCTACAGTGCAGGGAATTACCTCTTCAGATCCAACTCAAGAAGATGATTGTTGTAACAGCTTTCTTCACAGATGATTTCTGAATATTTTCGGCATCACTACACGAAACGATGGAGCATGATTGCTAAGCTACGGGAATAATAAGCATGTATGCCAGCAAGATTAAACAATACGGTAGCTGTAGCCTGTGTCCACGTACCTAACTCCAGTATTTATACCATAGGGTTTCACAAATGACGGTGGGAGAGCTGTCCCATTAGCACCCTATAAGAATATAACTAATTAAGATTCAAATTAGATGGCAAGAACGACCAGAAAGAACACCAGACCTTCAGACAGCAATCTCCATCGATGCGACGATGGAAAAACAAAACAACGACCAGAAAGAAACCCCAAGGACAAATTGAAAAGAAGAGGAAGCAACGATAAACGCGAAAAAAATCAATAAGCAAAGATTGAACAGAAATAAGAACAAAGAAGCAAAAACAAATCGGAAAGAACAGAACAACATCAAATCAAGAGCAGAAAGAACAAAAAAAAGGCAAAATACACCGAAGCGGAAACAAAAAGTGGTCCGAAATCAAGCACCGGGAGAATGAAAAGAAAGCAAAAGAAGATATCCCAAACAAAGAAGCTAGATCAGAAATAGAAGGAAAATCCAATAAAAACAAAAAGGAAGAAGCAAAGAGCAGATGCTTTTTAAGACCAGATTCAGCGCATATGAACAAAAGAAAGCATGTATAAGAATACATGATTAAGAGAGATACATATAATGGAAAAAAACAAAAAGTAGGAAGAACATAACAACATATCAAGCAAAAGCTCATGATGAAATGTTAGAAGTATAAGAAAACACATGGATTAACTGGGGCTACTGGACCAACAATTAAATTGAAGAGAAAAGCGGTAACTTCAAATAAGCCAACTTTTTATGGGGTTTTCAGGAAGTGCACGAAAACAGAGAACTAACTGGCTAAAGGTAGATGAGATAAAATTGGAAGGAAAACATGATAAAATGATCCAATTTGGGAACCACATCAGTAGCAATACCTGATCAGTATTCAAAAACGAAGATTGCAGGCTTTGTTTAACCTTCATGCTAAATGCATTCAGCATAAAGGACAAAATTTGATCAGAACAGTCTATTTCAGAGATTATTTTTGTCACTGAGGATGGGTGAACAATAGCTGTCATAGTCTTCAGGCATGCATGTTTGGCTATAGGATTTGTAACTAAAACGACAATGATAATTCTAAATTTTGTATGTTTCCTATTCAAATAAAGAGCTACAACTTGGTCGTCAAAGAAAAAGAGCATTAAACTGTCAATTAGGACTGATGCACACCCAATATAGATATTTAATTAATTGGTTTGGATCAGTCTACCATTGTACATACGTTATAATTAGTGCTAGCATTCATGAGCTCAGTTTAGAATACATTGAAAAATATGCATAAATTTTAAGCTATTGAATTAACTAAGCAAATAAATGTAGATAACACGTTTGGCCTGGTAGAAAGAAAATGGCATGATCTTTATTTAGAAGAAAAGAAACACAGTACAAATACTATTTGAGTTTTGCAAAGCTTCAAATCAACGTACAATATTAATGAGAATAAATTGGTATGTGATAGTGCAATACAAATTAGTTGTGCCATGTAAATTATGGCCTATCAAATAATGGCAAACCCAACGATAAATTAGATGTGCTCTGTAAATTATGTGATAAATATTAAGGTGAAGATTATTGGATCAGTCAATATGGGAGAAACATTTACAAAAGCTGAAGCAAGAAAGACATTTGGATATACATTCAATATCCAAATAATTTGAGCCACTGCAATCTTTGCAATTATCCAATTGAAAGCTTGGAGCATATGAGACATGTGAGACGTTCAAACAAAAAATATTGTTGTTACATAGATGGAGATTCCACCTAATGAAACTAAAATTTAACATTGTCCAGCAGTTTTGGCAGTGGGCACATGAAAACTAACATGTATGGCTCTGGAGATGCACCTTGGTACTAAAGAGATAGAGAAACCCCGAGTCGGGAGCCCATTTGGTACAAAAGTTGAAATTCAATGCTGAAAATAATGAAATAGTCATCTTAGTAGCTACAATAGTCCCAATTCACACAAAGCATCTAAAAGTTAGACCTATGACCTGCAAGGGCATATAGACACATCTACAATAGATGAATAACATGTCAGGATAATCCCAACAAAACTATTTTGTTTCCAATTTGAAACTGAACCACAAAGGTACTAATGTCAGATAATCCCAAGTGGGTAAAACCAGAAGAAACAATTGCATGTGGTATGTGGATGCATGTACTACTCAGTATTAATTTCCGAGTTGGTTAATTTTGTTATTTCAAATGACCATGGTTATTTTTTCGGAACATTCATGAATTAGAAATAAGCAAGTAGGATTTATTTTTAAAAACATTCTGATATGTTCAGCATATTTTTCCCGAAGCCAATGAATTAGTTATGATTTTTTTTTTTGGAAATTAATCTAAATTTCTGCGGTGTTACTATTATTATTATTCGTTGGTAAATTAGTTTGTAGGGAAATAAACTGGGGAAATAATATTTTAGGGCAAAATAAATTATATATGTTGCTAAAAATAGTGCTAACAAAATATCACTGTAGCTACATATAAATCGGAATGGTTAAATATAGCTCGATTTTGTCATAATTTCCTTTTTTTATCACCATATTTAGAGGAAATATATTATGGTTGTGATTAAATATTATGTTTTATGTAATTTAAATTCTTGGTTAGAGGAGATGTAATGTGTTAGGAACTATTAAATTCGAAATGATTTTGAGAGGAATTTTTTTAAAGATTTCTTGAAATGCGCATGTAATTAAGCATTACTTTAATTTCATTTATTTTTAAAGAGAGGTAAGTTTAGTCCGAGCATTTAGTAAATTGAATTGCATAATTGGAATGAGTTTATTTATATGCTATTTTGCAATATTTATGTTTGTGCTATTTTTTTTGTAGGTTTTTTGAATTAAATTTTGATTTATGTATTTTGTAAATTACGAATGGCTTTATTGTTTAAGATTTGTTTAAGATTTGAAATAACTTAAAATGTCGCGAAGTAGTTGCAATGGCTTTCTTTATTTTGGCATTTTTTTTATTGTAATTTGGTTTGAGTGGATTTGGAACCGTTTGTCAAAATTTACTGGTTTTAAATTTTGTTCTTTTTTTTTTTTTGGAAATTGTAGAGGGGAAAAAAGGCCGAGCCGGCCGCGCAGCGCGGTGGCCCGGCCCATCAAGCGGCCCAGCCCAGCTCAGCCGCGCGGTGACGTCAGCGGTGACGTCACCGGGGTGGTGGCTCGGCCGTGGCGGCGCGGCGGCCACCGGCGGCGAATGACGGCGTCCCAGCACGCGTGCCTGGGGGCGCTGGGTGCGCGTCGTCGCGGGGAGGACTTTGGCGGCGCCGCTGCCCTCTATTGGTTGCCGGAGAGGCCGCGCCGTCGCGGTGAGGCGGCGGAGGACGGCGGGCGCAGCGGCGGCGTTTCCGGCGCGGCCAGGTCGCCCCGGGAAGCGATCCGCAGCGAGGATGTAGAGGGCGCGCCGGCGATCCTCGTGCTGGCCTGCGTTGGGTCCAGGAAGCGGCGAGACGGCGGTGATGCGCGGCGGCGCGGTCGCGGGAGGAAGAGAGGAAGAGGAGGGAGGCCGTGGTCTGCGGTAGTTTTGCAAAAAAAGTCCCTGAAATTTTTTGAAATTTCGTATGGGTCCTTGTCCGGGGGAATACTGGACTGCGGGTTCGATTTCACGTAAAGTGAGGGTTTTTTTGTAAAGCCGACACGAGCGCGTTCCACGGGTCGTCCGATCGGGGACGGACGGTGGTACTGTAGCTACTGTTCCAGTTACAGTGCCCGCGGCCGTCTCCTGGCCGTTGGATCGCCGATCGGACGGCGCGGAGGTGGCCTGCTACTGCTACGTCGTGACACTGTAGCGCTACAGTGGCCGATCTTCTTCACGCTTTTATATATAGTTAGTATTAAACAGTCTAGTACAAACAACACCCAAAAGGAAAAAGGGCACCCGTGAGGTCCAGTACATCCACAAGAAGATATAAATAGAAACCGATATGTAAGCATATAAAAACAATAAGTACGTGCTGAACATCCACATACCTGACAGGAAGGGCAGCACCAACAACAGCAAAGCACCTGAGACATAACAGAGAAAGTTTATTTTCTTACAGACCTAAGATACATGTACAGCTCGTAGGACTGAACCACCAAATCACTGCTATTCATGTAAGATCCGAAGCAAGAAAGCATTAGATACCTACGTAAGCACAGAGCAAGCAAGCGAAACAGCCATTGGGTTAAACATGGGGAAGAACTTTACAGTAAGGACAAAGAAAATGCATTAAGCCGTTTGAAGTGTAAAGCAAACGCCGTTCACGCTGACAGTCGCGTACGAACCTCAGAAACACAACATCGTCAGTGAGATCGGAACTTGCCAGCGAGAAATTGATCACCAACAACCCGGACCAACATCAATCTTCAGACAACAATGACTGACCACGCAACCACCTACAGGAAAACAGAAACGACCACACACGTGTCAGGGAAAATGAAAAGAAACACGAAATCAATGCCTCACCGGCATGTACAGTCGGAACTCGCCATTGACAAACTGGGAATGGATCACGCAGCAGCAGCGACCTTTAAACAACAGTCAGTGACCACACCTACAGGAAAAACAGAGAACACCACAGAAGCGTCAGCATGGAAGAACGAAGAGAGAACAAAACGAACCCAACCCGACGGCCGACGGAACAAACTAAAAGAAGAAAACGAAATCACACCGTAGAAGTCAAAGATAGAAAGGAAAACTAAGAAGAACAAAGAGCAGGCCCAACCAAGAAAAGACAAAACATCGATCTCAAAAAAATGCAAGACACAGGGAAGTTCAGAAAGTAGACAGGTCAATGAACTTGAAAGGAACCTTGAGAAGGAAAAGGAAATCAACTCCTAAGAAGAAGGGGCGAACAAAGGATGGAATCGGCACGAGTTAACCAGAGCCTCACCTCAACCGAAACAACCGCCTAGCTAGGAGCTGCATACCGCCGGATCCGGCCAGAGACCGGCGAGGCGGTGGCGCTACCGGAGGCAGATCTGAAATCGAACCGGAGTGAGCGGAGGAGAGGAAACCGAGGAGGTGAGAGAGACGCGAGACGGGAAAATGGAACGCACGTTCTCCTCTCCCCAGTGGGCGTAGAGAATAGGGCGGCCGGCATAGCTCCGTCCTGTAGGTGTACCCGCCGGCCAGGCAGAAGTCGACAGCGAGGAAGGAGCCCTCAGTTCAATGGGGAAACCCCGTTCTACCCTTCGAGCCCGTGTCCGCAATGACGCGGATGGAAGCAAACACCGAGAGACCACGTCTCTGTTGGGCGGGACCAGTGTTTTTCCTGGGCCCAGCCATCTCCTGCGCAGAAACAAACGTGTACCAGGCGCAGAGGAAAGGCAGAGGCTGACAGGTGGACCAGAGAAAAAACAGGGCCACAAGTCGGTGGCTGAACATGCATGCACACTGGTCGCTCGGAGCACCCCATGGGCCAGGAAAAAACTCTACGACGGCAGAGCAAAAAAGTGAGTTAAAAGGACCCGAATTAACTGGACCGTCTAAATCCTTTACACACCAACCACCGCACACTCTGTTCCTCTGCGATGCGGGACCGCACACGGTTGGGCCTAGCGTCAGCCTGTACGCGCGAGGGCAGAAAAGTACGCAAAAAATTGGACGCTCCAGATGGCGCCAACGCAGTCTCGATCCGATGGTCGAAAATCCAAACGCACGGGAGAGCTCCTTGAGGTCTCACCATTTACCTCTCTGGATTGCCGCCCAATCGAGTTACTACTCCGAACTTATTCTCCCGCGTTCATATCGTTTCAGCTTTCAGCGTCGTGTTTAGAGCCTTTAGTCAAGAAACCTCAAGACATGGTGAGATATTTTTTGTTGCGATGTAATCAAATAGCTACCGTGTCCGCTTTGTTTGCAATGCATTATGGCTAATCGGTGTCTGCTTTGTGGTGGCTTTAGGGGCAGGGACCATCATCGAGAAGCGGAGTTCAACCTAGTGCTCAAGAACTTCAGGTTGAAAAGAAGAGGCGAGAATTGATGGAATTCGTCAGTCGCGAATTGCAGGAGCATAAGATGAAGCAAGAGTTGATGGAATTCGTCAGTCTCGAGTTAAAGGTCCATAAGCGGAAGCAAGAATTGATGGAATTTGTCAGTCTCGAGTCGCAGGATTACAAGCGGAAGGAAGAACTGATGGAATCAATCAGTCGCGAAGAGCTTGTTGAAGAAAAGAAGCAGGAATTGTTTGAATTTGTCCGACAACTTCAGGCCAACCCGGTGCTCAACGACCGGGCTCGTCACTGGTCATTTGATTGAGCACATTGTAGCTAGAGGTAGGTTCAAAGGCGTAGCTGGGCCCCAGGCTACACGGGCCATGGCCCGGGGCGTGAAAAAATTACCAGCCTATATTTTAGAGCTCGGCCTGGGGCGCAGCCCAGCCCAGTTAGGCGTTGAGCACTCAGCCCACGAGTAAGGACTCACCGATTGACCAAGAGGCAGCGAAACAGCAGGGCAGCAGGCCAGCAGCTGACCCCGCCTCCCACTCGTCTAGACTCGCATGCGCATGCAGCATGTGCAAAGTACTCCGCTTTTGTCTCAGCCGTCTTCCAAATCTTGATTTCCTTTTACATTGTATATATTTCCCATTTATCTGCTCTGCCCTCTGCCTGGGCCGATTTAGTAAATTTTCCTTCGATTTAAATTTTACCAAAAGACATGATAAACAAACGAAATAGGAAATTGATACTCCCTCCGATCCATATTAATGGTCTCAACATTGTCTAGATACGGATGCATCTAGTAACTTGCATCCGTATCTAGACAATGTTGAAACCATTAATATGGATCGGAGGGAGTAGCTGTTTTTCAAGTATAAACCACCGAATCCACAAAAGCAGACCCTTCAAACTGGGGTGACTTTTGAAAAAAAATTGGCCTGTGGTTTTTGGCCTGGGGTGTCAACAATTTCTGGCTACGCCGTTGGGTAGGTTCGCATCTGAGCGAGTTTATTCGGACAAGCAGAACACAACATGTTTTAATGTCGGCTGTTCCGTTCATGTTTTGACCGATAGGATTTTCCTTGGTTTATTATATGCACAAGGAAAACTAGGGCGCGTGTAGCAGAGCAATGTTGGGTGCAGAGGGAAAAAAAAGGCCGGATAGGAACATTGCTATCCGAATGTTGGGTGCCTATTCAGCTCTCGAGCCAAACGATATAAAATCGGACATATTTACTGTCCGTTCGGATCGGCACGCTCTCTGACAATCGGACACGCCGTCCTTAGGCCTTGTTTACTACAAGAGTTTTTTAGATAGGAAAAGTAGGATGAGAGAGGATTTAGTTAACACACAATCTCATAAATCTCCACAAATAATCTTTCCTAAAATACACTAGTATGGATTAGAGTTTTTGTTTTAAGGAAAAATGAGATGGTTTGTTGGGATATTTAGGGATTATACCCTCTCATCCTCTAAAATACACTAGATGTAAACAAACTAGTGAGGATTTTCCGGAATCCGGGATAATCCCCTCCAATCACCTAAAATCAACTAGAAGTAAATAAGACCTTAGTGAGTCGCGCCGCTTTCCCTAACTACGTGAACAGAAGCACACCCTCCCACACAGCGACGAAAACCTATAATAGAGAGCTCGGGCTACATGGAGCCCTTTAAAAAATAATTGAAATCGATATTTTTAATTTTCCAAAAATGCAAAACAATCTCAGATGTAGATATTGTCGAGATGTATAATCATGCAAATTTTAACTTCAAATTCGTTGTATTTTGTGCTGCACAAAAAAGACAAACGGGTGGATCTGGGTGGTGAAGAATACCCTGTTTCAAAATTTTGAAATTTCCCCGATTTATCTTTTTTGTACAACCCTAAATATAACTAATTTGGAGTTGCAAATTTGCAGTATTGTAGATCTTAACAATATCTACATCCAGAATTGTTTTCACGATTTTTAGAAACTTAAAATATCGATTTCGAATTTTCAAAAAATAGGCTTCATGTAACCGGATCCAAAAATCCACTCGTGCGGCAGGCCGTACCCAAGCCCGAGGCAACTAAAACCATCATTAAGGCTACGAGCACCAGATTCGCAAACGCCTTCCTCGCCTCTTCTCCTAGGAGTCAGGCGGCGGCGAAAAACTTTCCCCGAGCTCCACCGGCCAGATCGCTGGCCTCTCTCCCTCCGCTCGCCGCCCGGCGGCAGGAGGGAGAGGGGACCTCATCCCTCCGTTCTGGTCTACTAGTTAGGGTTTGGATCTGTCTACTGTGGTGCGCCGTTTGGGTGGTGGGAGCGGCGCCCGAGCAAATCAATCTTTCTCAACTCTACTCCCACACCGGCGCCTCGGAGTTGATAGCAATGTGTGCTACTCGGTCCTTCAGATCGGCAGCTTGGTCTTCTCGCCATTCTTCAGATCTGGCGAGATCAGTTTCTCGGTGTGTCGCTGGCGTTCGTGGTTATTCGCGACGGCGTTGGCGGCCGGGCCGAGGTGGTTCTTCTGGAGCAAGGATGTTGGTCCGGAGGTGGTGGATTTGTCGTTGCTCTCCGACTTCATCGACGGGAGGTGATAGATCTTGGTCCAAGACAACACGGGAAGTCCCCCGGTCGACGTGCCACAGCGACATGTGCCTTGCTGCATGCAGCATGCCTATTTATCGACTCACAAAGCCTCGTTGGCAATGGTTCTTTCTCGGATCTCGCGATGGTGGAGGCTCGGCGTCTCTTCTGGGGTTCGTCTAGACGACGTTGGAGTTGGGTAGCGGCCGCTCGCAATAGTGGGTGTAGGAAACCCTAGGGATCATTTTGTATTTCTCGATCTCTTAGGATTTCATCTACAAATTCAGGATAATCATTTTATCCCGGTCTGTCTTTTAGTTTCCATATGTGTTGATTATTGTAACTTGATTTCGATTATTGAAATATGTGGTTGCTCTCAAAAAAAAGAAAAAAAGCCTGAGGCAACTCGACACGTCGACCCGGTGAATCCGTGAGACAGCAGCACACGGCTGCGCTCGTCTCAGCCTCAAGGCTGCACCCGGAAAGCTTAAAAGGGCAAAGAGCCAAAAGAGGATATGCGAGATGCAAAGCTGGGAGACGACCCTGTGCTGCTTGCAGAATCGAGGATCTGATGGCAAGGCAGGACCCAGCGTACGTGCGGATGACCTTCTGCCGCCGGCGTATTACTACTACCTATATGACGTGCGATTTCGCGTTCCCTCCGCGCTCGTGCACGGTAGCTAGCTACAGTACGTACTGTAGCTAGCTACAGTGTTGAACAGTGCTTCGATGACGATCGAACGGGCGCAGCTGCATCCACACGACCAATTTGCCAAAACACTCCTCTCACTTCGAGAAATTAACCCGCAATCCACACTTTCCCACAGACAGGGACCTGACCGCAATTTTCAAAAACTTTGAGGTCCCAGGTGGAAAAGCATCCTCACACCCCCCCACCCTCCTTCTTCTCCGCGCGATGCCGGAATCGCCGCGCCGCCGCCGACGCGCTCCACCGCCGCTACGCGCCTCCATGCTCAGATCGAGGCACATGGCGACCTTCGCCGTCCTCTCCTCCACCTCCTCGCCGACTGCCGTCTGCTGGGGCGCTCCATTCACGGCGGAATCGCCGGAACCGCCGCCGCCGTCGCTCGCTCTAGCCGCCGCGTCTTCTCGCCGGCGCGGACGCTCCGGTGACCACAAAACAGCGGCGCGGCCGCTCCCGACCCCTCCGCGGCTCGGCGCGTCCACGCACGTGTTCCGGCTCACGCGGACGCGGCCGTGCCATCGTCGACGCCATCGCGGCAGTGGCAGGCCTGGCCACAGCTGACGTCACCACGACGTCAGGGTGGGGCCAGTCTGTCATTTTTTTAAACCCAGAAAAATACATAAAATACAAAATTCCAGACAGGTGGGCCCCACTGCCCCACGCAAATTCCAGAAAATGGAAAAAAATTACAAATTCAGTAGCTTTAAATTTACACACCATAAAATGCGGAAAAAATAAAGCAAAATGGACAAAAAATAATGCTGTCTATTTATGCCGTAAGATCAAATTTTAAATTTGAATATTTTAAAAATTTACATGTCTTCCAGAACTTGACATTCCGTAAACGTTAAAAGAATAATAATATGAATATCTTCCCAATTTAACGAATTTTTGAAATCCAACCAACTTTTAAACGTAAACTTTTTTATAATTAAAAAAATCAAATTCGAAGAACTTTCAAATGTAAGTGTTTCCAAATTTAAAAGTATTTCCCCTAATTACATTGAATCAAATTTGGTGAATTCTCACAAATTGCATTCTTCCTAATTATATCTGGAGATATTCGAAATGACAAATTGCTTCTTTTCCTTTACATGTTTTCATTTTTTTCTATTCTCTTTTCTTTTTCTTTGCCTTCTCCCATTGTCACCAAGCTTACATATTTACTGACAATTCTTCAATCACACTAACATATTTGGAGGTAATATAACTTAAAACTCCCTAGTTATGTACTTAAATTTCTAAATGCATTCCTCAATAGATATTTAAAGAAAATGCAAATTCATTTTCTCTAATTATGGAATGAAATTTTAATTGAACTTAATGCATGCTCACATAATGTATTCTCACCAATTATTGAATTACATTTAATATTTAACAAAAACCTTAAATACATTGCATGAAACCAAAAATATTAATATTTAGAAACAATACTATAAATGAGCTTCGTACAATTATTGCAGCTGAATTTAATAAATGTTCAAATTGAACTAACTTTTCTCTAATTTTACAGTTAAATTTATATAAATGAATAACCATACCACAAAATTCGCAAAAAAAAATTGCTGACTACTTATGACATATGTTCAAATTTCAAATATGAATATTTGAAAACTACAAAACAGTTTTAAATGTGCACATTTCCAAAATTGAAATTTACCACGCGAGCACAACGTATGTCGCGGGGAAAAAAATCAAAACTATCGCAACGATACAAATTTCGAAGTATAAACACTTTTTAAACAGTAAAATTTATTTGCATTCCCAATTTTTCGTAATCGATTAGTTAACATGGTGGTCAAACGTATTATGAAAAACAGGAAAAAATCATTGGCTTGCCAAATTCTCTATCGACCCATGAAAAAAAAGGATACAACAACGAAAAAGACCCTCTTTAACCTGAATTCTAATTAATTGGATATCCCGCATAAAGAATTGAAGAAAAACGCGACGTTTTATTTCAGGGAGTCCCCAAAAGGTTTAGAGCATGACGTCAGTTGTTGACCCACAACTCAGATTTCTCTTCTTTCAGCAATAATTTCAGAAATTGGTAGAATTCTGACAAGTGGGCCCACTTTAGGGTTTAGGGTTTGAATGTGGACATTTTCAAATTTGAAGTTTTTTCACCAACTATTCACAAATATGACAAACATATAAACATTAACGCAAAAAAAAGATGACTATTTACATCATTTGATCAAGTTTGAAGTTCAAAATTGTTAAGATTTTCAATGCCTTCCAAATCTTAGCATTTAAAAACCACTAAAAAAATTCACATACGAACAACTTCTAACAATTTAGAAATTCAAACAATTTGTAAATGTAAACTTCTCCTTTCTAATGTCGATACATTCAAATCTAAACAAATTTTGAATGTGTACAGCTTCAAATTCGAATTTCTCCCACCAGGATATTCACAAATATGACAAATATTTGAACATTAACACGAAGAAATAAACGTTAACTATTCATGCCATATGATCAGATTTTGAATTTGGAAACTTCAAAAATTTCTACAGCGTCCAGATCTGAGCATTTGAAAAAAAACATACGAATAGCTTCCCACTTTCACCAATTTTTGAGATTCAAACAAAGTATAAATCAATATCTCCGAATATATCCGTTGGAAAAATACGAGTAATATATCAAAACAACCAGAAAAATACATACAAACTACTTATGCTAATTTTTTTTGGAATATTCAAATGGTGTCACCATTTAGAGGTAATTCAAATGCGTCTTTCCTAAAATGAATTAAATATTGCCGCCGAAATACAAACATGTTTGACCACTTCGAGCTACTAAATATTTAAATATTATACAAAATGTATCAAAAATGCTCACAAAAATGCTACCTACTCATAACAAAATAAAAAATATGTTTGCAAACACCAAATTGGCCAACATTTGGGTGAATATTCCGATATTCCACATAATATATCGAAAAGACTAAAAAAACACTACATAGTTATAGCAAAATACAAATATACGTGAACATTTCAATTTGGCCAATATTTTCACACCATACGAACAAACTTTCCCCAAATGTGGATTCAAATTCAAATGGATTTCTCTGATTTCAATTAAATATTGACGTCGAAATACAAACATATTTGAACATTTCAATCCACTCAATATTTGAAAATTCTATGAAAAATTTCAAAACTGCTCACAAAAAAATTGCTACCGACCCATAACAAAATAAAAATACGTTTGAACATTCCAATTTGGCCAACATTTTGTTTAACAAAAAATATATATTTGTACAAAAAAATCACTAAGAGCGTGGCGTGACGCCACGCCAAATTCAACTAGTTGCGGCTGATGCGCAGGAAGACTTGATTTGATTCCCAACCATGCATACATGATACTGCTGACACATTGGAAGGCAACACGCTGCTGAGCACTCTCGTCGCTTCTCGAGCCTATCTGGTGGATACCGTCTTCTTCTCTCCCTTGCCCTTCTCCTCTGCAGCCAACTCCGGCCTCCCTCCCCCTCATCGCCGGCGGCCAAGGTGGCCGGTGGTGTGTAGAAGGGGGGTCTGGATCTGCACAGTTGTAGGCTTAGGGTTGCTCGGCGTTTTGCTGTTTTGGAGTTCCTTGCCGGAGTCTGCGGGCGGCGTCCGGTGGTCGGCTGGTTCCTCCCCTTGCTGGTTTCCATGGTGGAGATTGGGTGGTGGTGGATCTAGCCCGTGCTCCATCAATAAGCTCGCCGGTGATCCAGATCGGGTCTGGATTTCGCTGCTCCTCACGTCCTCTTCTTGCTACCGAGGTGGAAGGAGAAGGGAGATGGAGGAGTCGAGGGCCTGGTGGCGGCGTGTGCTGCTGCTTTGGCTGTTCCCAAGGTGTGCTTCTGCGGGTCTGCCTGCTGGTTTCGGCCGGTGATCCGACCGTCGGCTTGGATCGGAGCGTTGCTCCCGTCGATGTGTCTTCTCGCAGTTTTGTCAGATCCTGGCGTCCGCGTCAGGTGGATGATACGGCGACTTCAACGAAGATTCCTCCTCCAAAGGTCCATGCCGGCGATCGAGCTGCTTCTCTTCGTCCTCTCTTCCAGCAGGCGGTCGGTGGAGGTTCAAGCGGCGGTGGATTGTTCTGCGCAGAGAGTTTCCCGAGGGCCCAGTTGTATTTTTCCTTTTGTTCAGGGACTTTTCTGTAAGTTGGGGACAGCTGCCCGTATCTGGATGTATCCTGTATCTTCGTTTACCTTATGTAATATATACTCAGGTTTGAGCTTCAAAAAATGCATACATGATACTGTACATCCATGCATCCTTGCACTGAACTATACAGACCATGTTGTAAGCCTGCAATACTCTATTCCGCAGTGTACTGTGTACAACCAGACTCTACATGTTCACAGTTCACACATAAAATTTCGCAATTTTTTTTATTGTATGTACAAAAAAAGAATCGTGAAAAGCTTATTTTAGCACCAAATTTTATCTTCTTACATATACCATAAAAAATATTGGCTTTCGTGAAACGACTTTGTGAACACACAGAATGTTAAGGTCTATGCACGAACATTTTTTTACACATTTTTTAACAATTTGAAATACGTGCAAAAAAACATTTTAAATAAAGTATACATATGCACCGAGAACCAAAATACCTCTCGCTGGACAATAGAAATATGAACATATAAGTAAATCCAGAAAACATACCAATAATGAAACTTTAACAACGTATGGAAGTTCTAGACAATGAAAAAGCTCTACATTTTTTTTTTGAAAATCTTCACGTCACTAAGTCGTCGAGAAGCCATCAGAGACGTCTTGTTGTGCAACTTGGTCTTGATGATCTCCGTCGCTAATAAGGTCCTTTCAACTGTTGTCGTCGCCACTGATAAAAGCAATTCCGACTAAATGTGGTGATAAAATATAAAATGTAGAAACATAATGTACTTTCAACATTGACCAGATGTCTTTCTCCTTTTCTTATTTTCATTTCATCCATACTTAGCATTGTCTTGTCATTTTTCACGCAAATTTATATCTTCATGAGGGCTCTTAACCATCATTTTTCCAATTGAGCAAACATGTACTCACATTTTTCACTAAAGATATTGACTGAACTAATATAATTAGAATTATAGACCAGTAAAATAAACACAAACAAAGTAAAAACATAAAAGAAAAATCCATTACATACCTAGAGCTGGTTTCGTCCACCCCCATAATCAAGCCAAAATACACTCAAGTAATCTTTAAATACCCCACCTAGGAGATTGTTTAGAATGAAGTATTTTAATTAAGAATTAGTTATTACCGTAAAGAGAAAGAGTTGGTTTCCAGGTAGAGTAGACTTAGCATCTCTCTTTCGGTTTAGAATTGGGTTTGGGTAATGTGCACTAAAATCACCATAAATTTCACATACAACGTCCGTTTTTGATGTATAACCACTAAAATTGTTCAGAAAAGACACACACATCTGACTGTTTTCGAGAAAATCCCCGTAGGGAGACCACCCCACCTTTCCCTATTGGAAGCTCCGCCCCTGCCCTGGTGGTCGGCTCTTCTACGCGCGGAGAAGCGGCATCTCGCGGGTGGTGGTTTGTTAGTTCAGGGTGCGGCGACGGTGCCGGGGAGCAGCAGAGTCAGGCGGAGCTAGGCAGGTGTGGACCGGCGAGGAGCATGGAGGTGGAGGCTCAAGAGGGTCACGCGATAGTTGTATTATTGCATAGCGCGTGCGGCCAACGACCGGAAAGAATCTGAGCCATGCAGGTTTGCGAGGAGAGGTGGAAGCAAGGACGACATCGTTGAGGGCTCGTCGGGTCATCCCTCACCATTGTTAAGTGTTGTCCTTATTCCCGTACGTGGCGTATTCAGCAGTGCTCCAGTTTGCCTCTTCGTATTGGGACTGGCGTCAGGACTGGGATAAATCCATGTGGTTGCTGGCGAGAGAGAGGATTGGAAGGACGTATATGTGATTTTACCAATTTGGCAAATATGCGAGTGCGTAGGAGGGGACATTGCCAGTGTATAGCCCATCGTTGGGATGAAGGTAGAGACGCACATGTATGCCACCAATGCCTTTTTCTTTCATGCCTTGGCCGACGGAAGAGCGATTGAATGAACACCAGATGCGGGTGCATTCCTTGCTCATCAGCGTCAAATCTTGGGTTTGACACCATACTTCTCTCCCAAAGATAGATTCTTCTTTCAGTAGAGAACTAGAGATGTCATATTGGTCGACAACAAGACATTATAATGACTTCGCCAACCTTCAACATTCACGATTTTGATCTTGTGCTTGTGTGGGTACGTAAGTTTGCACTTGCGTGTTGTGCCTAGCCTTTCTAAAAAAAGAATTTTGTAAAGGCGACTGCCGTGGGCCGTGGCTACTGGCTAGTGGGAGAGTAGCAGTTTAGTAAGCAAATCTCAACATCAACCTGCTCCCCAAAGCCCAGTTCATGTGGCCAGCCTCCGTTGCCGTCGCCATCATCGAGTTTTGTCATAAACAAATGGTAAAGTTGAATGGATGAGTGCTCTACCAAAACAAGTGGATGCTACAAAAAAGGAAGGAAAAGGTGGAACAAAACTGAGAAAAAAAATATCATCATATCTATAACTTGTGCATAGGATAGAGTAAGATCCTTGTTTGGTATCGTGGTGGATAATACTATATGGTTTCGTCGAAGTGTATTCTTTTTACTCTCATAGTTGTTTTTAGCGTAATTTGCACAGAGAGGAAAGAATAAATTCCCACACTTTCTATAGAAACATAAGAGACATGTCACTCAGTTCTTTGAGAGTTTTTGGACGCGACTCCGGAGTACATGTTTACAAATTTCAAACTCGGTAAGCACTTCTAAAGGTGGACCGATGCAACTACGACGTATATGGAGTTGGGGGGACACATGATGCAATTGAGACAATGACACACATGCATTTGAAGCATGTTGACAACTCCACCACTCTCATTAACATCCTTGTTAACTACACCGCTCTCAACTGCACGAAAAATGCAGTTGGTTGAGTCAACTAAAAAACATAGTTGCTTCAGTACACTACGCGAAAGAATGAAATTGACAAATCAGTTTACTATATTCTTATGAGGTAAATGTATGCTACTACTTAGCAAATCTCGAGTTTTTTTTCACCATTTTAAAAATACTTTGAGGAAACGATTTTTAAGAGTTGGTTAAATGCACCACTCTCTCTAGATTAAAAACTTAGGACCTATTTGGTTGCTGGTCATACTTTGCCAAATCTAAATTCGGCAAGTGTGGAAGCCACAAAATGTGGCTAAAAAATTGGACACCATAAAATGTGGTAACATTTGGAAAAAGATCACTCCACAATAAATAGGCTATATGAATAATAAAGTGTGACAATGCTAAAGTGTGGCAAAAGCAAACACGTACCAAATTGCCAAAGTTTGACCTGGCAAAGTGTGGCGGGCAACCAAGCAGGCCCTTAATACGAGCAGCCATAGACTAAGCATAAAAGGGAATAACGGTAGGAAAAACCAACCTTGCAAGTGTGTGGCTCAGATGCACTGGAGTTATGAATTCAACATTTGCGGAAACACAATCCTTTGCTTTTGCAGTACAGTCAGTGTATGAGGTCTCAAAACGAGTGGATCAAACGAAAGCCGAAAAAGTGAAGAATGTAATCTAGTCCATAAATCACTCTCCAACTCGGCCTAAGCTTAAACGCCGTGAAACCACGCCGTCACGATCTTTCTGCCGAAGCGCGGGGCCCACACACCTCCCGGGCCTACCGTCAGCCCCAGCAGCCGCCAACCCGTACCCACCGTGAGTGCGGGGCCACAAGGCCCATCCGCCCCACCAGCCAGCCTCCCAGCCGCGAGCAGAGACGCACGCGGCGCTCCACGTGTCGCCTTCCTGTGACTCCTCGGGCAGATCTGGCGGACCGATGGAGCGCGCGGCAATTGATCTCGTCGGATCGGAAGCGGGACGCGGGCCCCACCATACCCTCCCCACCTCCACTTGCTCCACGTCACGGTCCTCCCGTTATCTATTTCCTCTCCCTCCCTCCGAAATTTCTTCTCCCTCCCTCCTGGTCCTTGTGACATCACGCCTTCTAGTCTTCTAGCCTCTGCTCCTACGCGCGGGTCGAAGCTCGCGCCCCATGCCGCCGCCAGCCAGCTCGCAGGCTCCCACGGTGCGCGCCCTCGCCCTGCCCGCGAACAGCGCAGTTAATTAGCTCGGCTCTGTCGGCCTTTTTTCGGTTTGCTTTATTAGCTGGTTTTGGGGATCAGGAGCGCGAAATCCGGCACGGGTGCAGCCGTGCGAGGTGATACCCGCACCTCATCGGGTCGTCGGTCCTGGTTGGCACGTTTGTTGTGATTTTGCTGAGAGCCCCAGTGTGTCGATGCAGTTTTTATCGGCTGATAAAGCCTATTTAGTTAGTTTTCCGAGTTCCAGTAATCTCTGTATCGATAGGATTTTCGAAGAATAAACTCTGTGTTTTGCTCTAATAGCTACCAATTTTTGGATACCCGTACCAAATCCGTACCATACCAATTTTGTACGGTGCGCGCGTCAGATGCTGACGAGCTGTTTGCTCGATGATTCCTACTAGCATCTCTCATGTCCGTGATAGGTTCGCCCTTGACCCCTGTGTGCTCTGTTGCAGATTCCAGTGGTTGGATGCGGCATGCGGGTTTCTGAAGCCGGCGTAGGACATGCTCCATCGTTTCTGAACTGTCTCTAGTTGCAAGCGCCACCGCTGTATCTTCCGGATCCAGCGGATGGTGAGCGCCTGTCAGGCTGGCGGGGACGGGCCTTCCAGCAACGCTGTTAGGCGAACTGGGAGTGGCACCGTTCAGAATGGCCATGCCCTGAACGCGAAGGAGAAGCAAGAGGACTTTTCCATTTGGCATAGTGCGCCACAGCAAGTGGACGAGCAGACGCAGCAGCAGCAAGGGCCGGTCATCAGGTGGGAGAGGTTCCTGCCGGTGAAGACGCTGAGGGTCTTGCTTGTGGAGAACGATGACTGTACCCGCCAGGTTGTTGGTGCTCTGCTCCGTAAGTGCGGCTACGAAGGTACACCCTGCGATTTGCAACTACAGGTTGAACTAAATTGCTTTTCTGATCTCATACTTGATTGTCTAGCTTCTGTTAGAGAGTAATGTGTTCCTGTATTTGAATTTTTGTTTTCCTCTTTCAATTCCAGCATTGACTTCGAATTTATTTGAACTGATAGCGCGGCGATACTTCTATCACAAAATTTATATAACAGGAAACTGGCATTGCTTGCGGTGGAGAAAGGGGAAACTCGCACTGTTATGTTACGTTTTTGGTGCTTGTTCAGCTTTTCCCCAAAGGGAAAAACAACTTGGACATCAGCACGCCTACATTTACATACAGGATAGAGAACACAATTTCCCCTTTCAAAATCCTATTACTGAAACACGACTCAGAGCCTACAAACCATGCATGAACAAGCATCAATAGGGAAACCTCACTTTCCGACTCAAACTTATCACAAGTTGGATTTTGTCCAATTGCGTCTCTCTAAAAAAAGGGGAAAATATAATGGCTCTATCTTCCAAAGAATAGTGCTTCCATGTAACCTTTGGTACACTAGTGTTTCCAACATGAAATCTAGACCAAAGGCAAGATGGTGCGCTCCAACACTGAGAAAAAATTCAAATAGCCAACTGACATTTGATCTTTACGACTTTACCTAGTTGAAGTCAGTGCAACTGAAGTGATTTGACTAGGCTTGAACTTAACTTATATTCCTACGATCACGAGGCAACTGAACCTAAGAATTTTGCAATGTTGAGTCTACCCAAAATAAGCAGTTTCTTGCACTATTGAATAAACAATACTAACTTTCTTCAAGTGCCATGGATCTTCCTTATTTGAATCGTACCCTTGATGTGTTTGTTAGTTTGGGAAGTGTATTATGTTATAGTTCCTATTAGAACTATGTTTGTTTTTGTCCAAAAATGAAAGCTAAATCAGTATTTGCTCTTTTCAAGACTATTTCAGTTATGTTAGTTTACTGACTGGAAAATGCATATATTTGCAGTTATCTCTGCTGAGAATGGATTGCATGCATGGCAATATCTTGAAGATCCGCAAAACCGTATTGACCTTGTATTGACTGAGGTTGCCATGCCTTGTCTGTCTGGCATCGGCCTGCTCAGTAAGATCACGAGTCACAATATTTGCAAGGGCATTCCTGTGATCAGTAAGTATCTTTCCTGCTCAACCTATTGCTCTGGTAGACTAATACACCTTATTTCCTTGTTAATTTCTTAGTCTGAAATATTGAACATCTTACCTTCTAAACGTTATGTTGTTTACATGCAGTGATGTCTAAGAATGACTCAATGAATACAGTCTTTAAGTGTTTGTCTAAGGGAGCAGTTGACTTTTTAGTGAAGCCTATACGGAAGAATGAACTTAAGAACCTTTGGCAACACATATGGAGGCGATGCCACAGTGTAAGTTGTTTGTTGTTGGTCTAGCTTTGATGCTGGAAAGCAAGCCCCAAAGTCACAAGGGCATGGTGCTTTGGCCTACTTATTTATCTTGGTTTCATTACTCTAAAATATGCCTCTTTGGAAGCCAGTCCAGTGGAAGTGAAAGTGGCATCCATACATGCTCCAAACCAAAGACGGGTGATGAATCTGAGAACAACAGTGGCAGCAGTCATGACGACGACGACACTGATGATGACGATGACGATGATGACTCAAGTGTTGGACCCAATACTAGGGATGGCAGCGATAATGGCAGTGGCACTCAAGTATGTTCATTACTTCTTAAAAATGAGAAGTTATTCTTACTCATTCGAAGATTGTGATATATGTGAAATAGAGGCTAGTAGTTGAATACTAGTAAAAAGCGGAACAATTTTTTTGGCTCTTCTAAAACTGATAGGAGTAGTTTTTTTTAGAAAATAAAGCTTCGTTACCGCCGGCCTCTGCACCAACCAATGATGTATGCAAGCTATATATTGATAGGACTAGTACCTCTGCTATTTTAAAAACTCTGTTTTAATTATAAGAATTTCTTGCACAAACATAATTCATTCTAGTGATCAAATCTGCCCCACAATGGGCATTTGGATCCTTTATTCTAACTTTGAACACTGAATGCACCCTTACAGCTGAACTAAGATGAAGATATGATAATATCTGTGCCGATATATTTTAAAATGTATTCTCATGCCATCGATATATATATATTTTTTTAATGCAGAGCTCATGGACGAAGCGTGCTGTGGAGATTGACAGCCCACAACCTATGTCTCCTAATCATCTAGAAGATTCACCTGATAGCACTTGTGCGCAAGTAATTCATCCCAAATCAGAGATAGGTAGCAATAGGTGGTTCCCAACTACAAATAAAAGGACCAGCAATAATCAAAAACAGAATAATGGTATTGTATGCTCGACAATATCTGTTATACAAAGAAAATACATCTTTTTACTTCACTATATCAATCAACTGCCACTTTCTTCTGCAGATGACTCCATGGGGAAATACTTAGACATAAGTGCTCCTGGGAATTCAAGTCGTGGGAATCAATCTTCTCCAAATGAGATGTCTGTTAATCCAACAGAAAAACAGCATGAGACTGGCATAACCCAAAATAAGTCAGAGAACAAAATAGTGACCGAAGGCAATGGTATTAACACAATGGATAAACCAACTAGTCAAACTGCTGATTTGATTAGTTCAATAGCCAGAAACACAGAAGCCAAACATGCAGCTAAAACCGTTGATGATTGCTCCTCGAAGACGTCACATGTGAATGATATGAAAAATGATTCTCTCATCGACATGCCATCCCAAGAGTTGGGTCTCAGGATATCAAAAACAACTAGACTTGGAACTGAAATCCACGATGAACTAAATATTGTGAAGAGATCAGATCTCTCGGCATTCACGAGGTGCAAAACATACTATCACTGTAATTACTAAGTTATAAACACAGCAGTAAGTTGTGTACTAACTGTCCTGTATTTTGCAAGGTACCATACGTCCATGGCTTCTGATCAAGGTGGAGCAAAATTTCAGGGAAGCTGTTCCCCTCAAGATAACAGCTCTGGTGCTGTGAAAACGAACTCCACATGCAAGATGGAGTCAAATTCAGATGCTGCTCCAATAAAGCAGGGCTCCAATGGCAGTAGCAACAACAATGACATGGGTTCTAGTACCAAGAATGCCATCACAAAGCCTTCTGTAGACAGGGAGAGAGTGGTGTCACCATCAGCTGTTAAGTCTAACCATCATACGTCAGCATTCCATCCAGTCCAGCACCTAACATCTCCAGAGAAAGTGGTAGGGAATGACAAAGCTGATGACAAAACTGCCAATGCA
Source organism: Poa pratensis (assembly GCA_947311845.1). Taxonomy (NCBI): domain Eukaryota; kingdom Viridiplantae; phylum Streptophyta; class Magnoliopsida; order Poales; family Poaceae; genus Poa; species Poa pratensis. The sequence continues at coordinate 71,061,090 of CAMZMU010000096.1, read as the reverse complement.
GTGAAATTGTGCCACTCAAGAGAGGCACAGCAAGGTTCTGTGCAGCATCACCATCATGCACATAAGTACCTCCAAGTTATGGCACAGCAACAGCCATCAATTGGTCGTGGATTAAACCCTCAGTGTGGTTCGTCCAGTGTGTCTGATGTGCCCATGGAAGGTCATGCTGCAAACTATAGTGTGAATGGGAGTATCTCAGGCAGCCATAATGGAAGCAATGTGCAGAATGGAACTAGCTCCGCTCCCAATGTTGCAAGACCAAACATTGAGAGTGGCACCATCATAAAAAATGGGGCTGAAGGTGGCAATGGAAGTGGGAGCGGTCCAAGCGGCAGTGGCAATGACATACGTCAGAATCAGCTCAGCCAACGTGAAGCTGCCGTAAATAAATTTAGACAGAAGCGGAAAGAGAGGAACTTTGAAAAAAAGGTAACCTACAGATCTCTTGAAGACCCCGTTCATTTTCATTTGGCATAGTAAGAATGACCAAAAATGTTCTTTAAACAGGGGCTGAGCTGCAGTGTAACTATTGGGTTCAGCCAACACCGTTAACTTTTGACAAAACCTATAATAAATCATCATTTATTAGTCATGTTTAGAAGATGACACCATTGCACTATTCTGCTAGCTTCGCCCCTCTTTAAATAGTTTAATGAAAACCAGAACCCATACAATTGCTTATGAATCTAAATTACTTTTGAAAGATAGAAAACAAGTTATTTATGTTACTTCCAAATTTGTCAAAGTAACCCATATCTGCAACACTTTAGTAAGTACGCAACGTTTTACAAGTACTAATGCTACCGTTTCATCTTACTTGCAACATTTTTGCCCAGATCTGTATTTGAGTGGTATGTTCCTGATGGCTTTGTCGCCTATTTACAGGTGCGCTACCAAAGCAGGAAGAGGCTGGCTGAGCAGCGGCCCCGGGTCCGTGGGCAATTCGTGCGGCAATCTGGACAAGAAGATCAGGCTGGCCAAGCAGCAGACAGATGACACAACCCTTCTAATCCAACGTGGCGTCTGGTTTGACACACGGAAAATTACATAGGTGCCCAATAAATGAAAACCCATATGATTATTGTCTGTGGCCGATTCCAGATGAACATTTGTAATGTGTGGCCACTGGTTGTAATACTATGTTAGCCGTCGTTGCGGTTTGCGGTCTTCAGTTCTCTTGGAGAGGTCTGCTTAGTCGAGAAGAGTCTTAAGAAGGAGCAAGCCAGCTGCGATGATGTTATTTTCGACCAATCATGCATGTAAATCTTAATCGAGCCAAAGTAACTGCAGCAGTTGATGACAAGGTGGTGTTCTGAAGTAAAAGAAGTTATGGAAATTGCAGGGTCGTTTTCAGTGTTGCATACATCTCTCCCTAGATGAAGGCACAAGAGCTGCATACAAAAGGGCACGATGAGCGCAAGCATTCCGAGCCTGCAGCCAAAAATCCTAATGTCCGCTTCCTGGGTAGAAGAACTCTGTGCCATTCTCCTTCACTTTAAAATGGAAGTTCCAAACTTTCTGGCCTTTGGCTAGCCTTTGCTCGCTGAGCATCATCCCCTTGTTAACCACGGAAAGCTGTCGGAAACATTTCAAACAAGTGTCAATCCTTCAGACCGGGACCAAGGTTTGCTGGAGCATATTTACCGCAATACCGGCTGGAGAAATGACACCTAGAACCTAAACATTAATGTATGTGAAGTGCTGAACAAGAACCTAACCTGTCCATGGACATCGGCAGCTAAACCGGTGCTCAAAGGTGCCGCTCTAATCACGAGATCCGCAATGTAGCGCAGATGCAAAAGAAGTCCCACGCCATCCTCACTTGAATAAATATCCTCGTGAATAAGGACCACAAGCGAGCAATTCTGGTAAGACAAGAAACAGGTGTAAAGAATGTGAATATATCTGAAGAATAAGTACTGGCAGTGTTTGATAGATCCAGTTAGTTTTACCATCTCAGACGTCAGTGTGACACAGTAATGCAAGAAGTCCAAGACGTCATCGGCAGAACCATTGGCAGCGACTTCCAACAGCGAAAGATCATCTATCATGACCGTGAACCGACTGGTGCTTTCGTTTGCCCTGTTTGCCTCCACCACTCTCCGAACACTGTTATAAGTTGAGCAAGGTATCAGCGATGCCACTTCCCGATGTTCCACCTGAGTACAGAAGCAAGCAAATCAGTGACTTGGTAGCTATGTTTTGGAAAAACAAGGTGTTCAGATGACTGCTTGCCTGGGAACGCCTGCAAGTCGAAGAAATGAAGCCTCTCGCTCTTCCTATGTACGGATAAGTTACAACCCTGGGAAGTTTCAGAACAAGAAATCATGAATGTTGGAGATTTCATCTAGAGCATGCACATTGCGGAAGGGTGCCCATTATCAAGGCTGACAATAGTGGTAGAAAACTGAAATTAGATGCCTTCTAAACCGCCTACACTGTGCCAGTCAAAATTACATTATTTAGCCTATATGCTAAGTGCAAAGGCCTTCAGGTTCCTGGGTGAGCTGGTCAGAGCCAGTCCAAATCAAACTAGTGCTGTACATTTGGTACTGACTTCCTGATAACAAAATTATAAAGTGCTAGTGTCAAATAGGCATCGAATTCTGCCTCTCCAGTTAATCAATCGATGTAAGCAGGTGTAATTTGTCAAGTAAAACATACAGCAGTCACAAGTGCACGACTCTTAACGGTGTGGTGAGACGTGTTGGACGAGACGCGGGCGAGCCGTCGGGGCGCTTACCATCTTGCGGAGGACGCGGTCGTAGTGGGAGAAGGGATGCGCGAGGGCGAGGAGCGCCGCGCCATCACCACTCCCCCCGGCGAGCGCGCGCTTGAGGAGGAGGTGGAGGACGAACGCCCCGGGCGCCTCCACGCAGTCCTCCACCACCACCACGCGCGCGCCCGAGCACATCGCCTCGCTCAGCAGGTCTCCTCCTCCTCCGTACTCCTCCATCTCCGCCTCGCCGGATCCTCCGGAGAGCGCAACAGGCGGCGGCGGCTAGGAAGAAGGCCGTGGATATTCAGGCAAGGCAAACACCTTTTCCTCCCGACTCCTGACTCCCGAGCGAGTTCGCAAGTCCAACGGAACGCGTACTCCCTGAAAATACGTAACATGAAAACGAAGGCGCACTTTGTGTCTGCCCGGTAACGGAGGGGCCGTGTCCTGGGAAGCAAACAAAACGGTCACGCGATGCGGCACACAGAGAGCACCTGAGTACAGTTGGGTTCCGTCCTCCATCCCCACATTCTTCCTGCGTTGTCGTCTGTTCCAACTTCCAAAGCCTTCCACCACCGTGCCACCCTTCCTCTCTCCCTCCCTCCGGCCCTCCCCTACATTCCGCGCCGAGCAGGAGGCGAGAGGGGCGGCGGCGGACGGCCATGGGGTGCTGCGTCTCGTGCCAGAAGGGTGCCGTGGGCGAGAGGAAGGACCCCGCCGAGAAGCAGTCCCAGATCGCACCCACCGCCTCGTCATCAGGTGATGTGTGCCAAGCTTCTTTTCCTTCTCCTCCTTGCTCCCGCTCCCGCTGACGCCGGTCGTTCTTGACCGTTTCTCTGCTTCCGGCTCCGTCCGCCGTGGAGCGGAGGTGGTAGTTTGCGATGCTAGCTGCTTGGTCCTTCCCGCCGCTCGAGGTAGTTTCTTGGTCCTCCGCGGTTGATCGAATTCGGCTGGTTTACAGCTTTGGTTTGTGCTCTACGAGGAGGGTTCTTGGCTTCTTTGGCAGCACGTGGTTTCTTGGTGTTTCTTAAATTAATACCTGGCCCTTGCCGTTCACGAAATGAATAGAAAATTGTAGTATCATCCTATCACAAGATGGCGTGCATGCGTTCTTCGCTTCCAGAAATTGGGGATGTTGTCCCACGACTATGGATCATATCCTGTGCGCAATCGGTTTGAGTCGTTGCCTTCTTGGGAATTGGGGTCCTTTTTGTGTACCTTCGTTTCCTGACGATTGTCTAATTTCGTGAATAAAGTGTTGTTCTGGACTTCAGTTGAAACCGCATATGATTCCTGGCGTTCCTTTCTTTGGTCTTTGCGTGTGCTCTTCTTTGGACGTGTTGAGGTATAGTACTATCCGGAAATTGTTACTCCCTTTGTGAAGAATGGCGATACTTCACTTCGTTTTTCTTCTTCTTTTGCCAATCGAGTACTCTGATCTCGGTCAAAATACAGGGCAATGGTCTGTGAGATAATATATGCCGTACTTTTTCATATTCTGGTACATAAATGTGCATTTAATATAGTAGTAAATAGAGGTGATAATTAGAGAAGGGCGATTTGGTGCCCGAGCACACATGGTCCCGATATCGGGACCGTGCAAGTAGCGTTGAGATTCGGGTACAGGTTCGTTGTCCGCATGTGCGAGGCGTTGGTAAAATCTGTGGAGACGCGGTGAATACTGTTGACCCACGCTCCTCCCCCGATTCCACAATGAGGAAAGTTTGGTTTCGCAAAGAAGAGTCAATTCCTTCGTTCTTACTTCTCCTTTCAGTCGTCTCCCTCGTCTCCAGATCCCACCTTCCCTTGCCTCCGATGCTCCCCAACCCCTCACCTCCTCCCTAGCTTCCGTCTCCTCCAATGGAACCGACGGCGGCGCCAGTCTCTCACGTGAGCCCTCAGGGCGGCCATGCCGCCGCCGGAGGCACCGCGCGGGGCCTCCGGCGGCGCCAGTACGCCACGCTGGCGCTCACTTTCGCCGCCTACGCCGCGTTCCACGCCTCCCGCAAGCCGCCCAGCATCGTCAAGGGCGACCTCTCGGCGGGCTAGACGCCATTCTCGGGGCCCCGAGGGACCCGCCACCTGGGCGAGCTCGACCTCGCCTTCCTCTCCGCCTACGCCGCCGCCATGTTCGCCGCGGGCCACCTCGCCGACCGCGCCGACCTCCGCGACCTCCTCGCCGCCGCCATGCTCGCCTCCGGGGCCGCGTCGGCGGCTCTCGTCGCGGCCTACTTCCTCGACGTCCACAGCCTCGCCTTCTTCTTCACCGCGCAGGTCGCCAGCGGCGTCATCCAGTCTGCCGGGTGGCCCTGCGTCGTCGCCGTCGTCGACGCTACCGTGGTGGAGGACGGAGCCTGCGGCGAGGAGGAGGACGGCGTCGAACATCTTGACGATGCGAGCGTCGGGCTGGTGGATGCTGAGCACCACGGTCCCCCCCCCCCGAGGCGTGTCGGCCATGGCGCGGTGCGCGGCGACGATCTGGAGCGCCGATGCGCTGTCGAGCCCGGAGGTGGGCTCGTCGAGGATGAGCACGGCGGGGGTCGTGCACGGCCTCCACGCCGATGGACACGCGTCGGCGCTCGCCGCCGGAGAGGTCCTTGACCCTGGCGTCCGCCACGCGGGACAGCGCAAGGTCGGTGACGAGTGCGTTCACGCGCATCCCGGGTCGTAGGCGCCGGGGCCAAGGCGGAGGCGGTGTAACAGCCCAACGTTGAGAACCTGAAAATCTGTATAAATTTTCCACTTTTGCTTCATTTGCATCATGGCATACATGCATCCTTGCATTAAATTGTAATTGCTAAACAACACACTTCTGTTTCGGGCAACCGTTGAGAACCAATTTGAAAAATGCTACCACCAACTCTCTCAACAATGAGAGCACTCAAACTTGCTAAACAAAGGTACCTTGACATTAAATATTTGTCGAGGAGGTTCCAAGAGCTCAACTAACTATTTTGTCTTGCTTCAAAAATTCTAAGGAAATTTTATTGTGGAACTTCTCCAAATTGCCTACAAGCTTTTGCTATTTTATTTTCCCTACCTTTTGGTCTTCAAATATTCTGGAAAAATTAGGGGAGCTTCATAATAATATAAAGAGACTCCCAAAAATTTGCACAATTTTTGGAAGAGTTTAAGTGGCCCAATTAATTCAAAATCAGTGCTTCCAGTACCAGCAAGGACTAATCCGTGATGATTTCAAAATGTCCAGGGGCCTATTTGCAAAATCCCCTTTCTTCATCCTGTAGCGACCGGGAGCTCTGCTCCCGCCGAACCAGCGCCGCACCGCCATGCGCCTCGCCCCTGGGCCCTCTCCTCTCTGCCTCCACTGCAAGGAGAGCATCCCCGGGCCCCCTCTACTCCCCACCCCCACTTGCCTCGCTCCTCTTCTCTTCCTCTCCCGAGCTCCGGAGCTGCGCCATGGCAGCCAACCTCACCGGATTCGCCGCCGTCACCTGAGCGCCCAAGGAGTAAATCGAGCTCCACCACCATCTCCGCCGTGGTCCACTCACCCTCTTTCCCGGAGGAATCGAGCGGGGAGGACGTAGGTCGCCGCCGCCGCTCGGATTCGTCTCCGCCATCGCCGCACCTCCGCCGCGGGATTCCGCCGCCGTCGACCTCACCCCGCCGTCACCGACCTCCCCACTGTTCTCCTGGTGAGCACCCAGTGCCGAGGCACCCCCTTCCCTTTTCCCCTTGCTTCCACCTCGCCGGAGCCGCTCGCCACCGTCGCCGTTTTCCGTCGCCGTTCCTCTTCTCGCGAGACCGGCCGTAGAACCGGCCAAACCGGGCTGCGTGCCGTTTTCCTCGGGCCCCAGGCCGGCCTTTGGAACGGCCCAGCCGGGCTGGGAGCCGGCAGGCTCTGTCACCTGCCCGGCCTCACAATCGGCCTCAGCCGGGCTGGATGCCGGGCTCCTCTGGAGCCAGGCCGGCCTCTCACCCGGCCCAACCGGTCTGTGGACCGGCCGGAACAGTAAAAACAGTTTTCTTTTTCTTTCTTGAAATAAAACAATTGATAACTATTTAAATATTGATCCAAAATTTACAAATGAGGTATCAAAATGATCAGCAGTTCAAATGTTATCAAACCATGCTAATCTCACATCATGATCACAAATGTTTATTAGAGGTTATTCATAAATTGATTAAAAGAGTTAAAGTCGAATAATTATTTAATTCACTAACTATTCGTCGGTACTCGGAAAATTACAAATGAGGTACCAATTCGATCGGGAGAACAAACCCTATCCATTCATGCCATGTTCATGCATATTTGAGCCACTTCTTAGTAATGTAATAGATGTATGAGCAATGTGGTCATAAAGTGAAATATGGGGTTGCTTCCAAATAATTGCACTAATTATTTGGCTCTCCATTTAATTTTGCTAGATAAACTAAATGATGTTATCTTTGCATAAACTTGTCATGTCATCATGTGGTTGTGCATTGCATGGTACACATGTGTGGTGGTTGATTTGTTCTTCCGTGTTATGTTTCGATAGATCAAGCCGCCGGGTTACTCCGCAATACCCCGAAGAGCCGTACTACCAGCACCTTGACCAAGGCAAGCGTAACCCCCCCCCCCCCCTCTGAGCATATCTTATCCTATGTTTCCGCAAATATTTTCTCCATTATAATATTGCATGCGGTTCTAAATGTCAACTTTTGTCGGATTAGAGTATCCTATAGTTGCATTAATTCCCTATGCCATTATCTGTTTCCCCTCCTATTATCCATAGGTTTGTGTTGTTGGCCGAGCTACTTATCAATGCTATGTGATGCTTAGCCATGCCTAGTTATATGCATAGCTATACGATGGATATATGTGTTTGGGGAGGATAGGTGTTGAGATGATGGGTGTTGGTGGAGGAAATTGTGGTGACGGATAATAAAATGCTTAAAGGTGGGGATGAGAGACCACTGTGGTTGTGGTGCTTTGTCTCGTTCTCGCCGCCTAGGTGCGAGTTCTATACCTCTTGAACCAAGACTGAGCGTGCAACCATGCGTGAGGCCTATGCTTTTGCAGGAACCCTCATAGACTAAATAACTCGAGCGGGGCTAGCCAGGGTCCTCTAGTTCGGGCTTCCATTTGCGCGTGCGTGAGTTGGTGGCTGAGAATGGTATGAGGATCGTGGTGTTAGGAAAATGAGTGGCCGTGGGGCGGGGTGTTGTGATCCCGGCAGTCCTGCCACCACTGATGATCCTGGAAAGTCCTTAACGGGGAGAAGTCGACACCGCTCCCACCCAGCCGGTTCTCCAAGGAAGAGAGCTAAAAGCTAGGTAATGGGCCGGGCGGTACGCGTGGCAAACATTTGTACACCCCTGCAGGGTTAAATCTTTTCGAAAAGCCGTGTCCGCGGTTATGGACGACTTGGGAAGTGAAGGTAAGATCATAGAATAACTTTAACAGAATGATTAAAAACTGGTACTAGAGGTACCACTCACAACTGCAAGGTGAGCTTCCTCGAGGGTGATTCGGGGAGGTGCCTTTGATGAACAGGTACATTGGTTGATGTTGAGAAAGGTGATGAAAGAAAAGAGTTACTTCTTACCCCTCTTTTAAAAGTATTCTGATTAGACGATGCCATGGAGTCTTGTTTTACTAAATAAAATCAGCTTTATGCAAAAGAGCCATAAAACTTTGAAAGCCAATCATCGAGCATATATTAGCTCTTAATCTTGCGAGTTCGTCGAACTCAACGTCGTTTGTTTTGTTTCAGAGGAGGGCTTCACCGACCTCAAAGGTGGGTTCTTCGTGGACGTCGACGAGTAGTCTGGGGTTCCCAGGTGGCAGCTTGGGACATCCCGGATCAGCTGGCGCTGTGATGTTTATCTATAGGCCTCTTAGGCCATATTTTGCATCTTGTTGTTTAGAACAACCTAATTCGCTTCCGCTTGTTGTAATGTTGGATCCGTGACCTCTGGTTGTCATTTGCTATCTTTCTCTATTATAAGAGTTGAACTATATGATTTTTGTGTCGTAGAGTCTGTGATGTGCCAGTTGTTCCACAAGTCTTGGTCTCTCTATTATGCATTGAGGGTTGTGCCTGTGTTAAGGCATCAATCGGGGTGTTGTGTTGCCGATGATCCATTCCGAGCAACGCCTGCCAAAGGTTTTGGCCGGGAATTGGTAAACCCGTAACCTCCGGTTGTATCGCTTAACCGGTGACACACAGCATCACTGTATAACAGTCAGGTCAGGGCGCCACAGGCGGGCGCTGAAGGGCAGCGTCTCACGGACTGTAAGAAGCGGGAAGAGGACGTCGCGCTGGGTGACGTAGCCGCAGAGGCGGCGCAGGGCGGCAGCGTCGACGGGGGTGCCATTGACACGGAGGTGGCCGCTGCTGGAAGGGTGGAGGCGGCCGGACAGGAGCTCGAGAAGCGTGGACTTGCCGGCGCCGCTGGGGCCGACGATGGCGAGGAGCTCACCCGGGCGGGCGCGGCAGGCGACGTTGCGGAGGACGAGGCGGCACCGGCTGCTGCCCATGCTGCTAGGAGGAGTGTCGCCGGGAATGGCAGGGGCGGCGTCAAGGAGGAGGTCGTCGGGCCTGCTCCATATCTTGAGAGGGTGAGGCCGGCTGGAGACAGGGATGTGGTGCTCATTTAATTCGGGGACAGTGGTGGGCCAGCGTCTGATATTACCGTGGTAAAAAATTCTAGAGGGTTGTGAGCAGCACAGATCTCAACGAGTACGTAAGGACAAGATATAGGGAGCATGTGTGCTCAGGCACCAAATCGAATTTTCGTGATAATTACTGGTTATATACTCAATTTTGTGCCCATAGTGAACTGAAGTTGAAGAAGGACGCCCCCACATATCATTGGTCTGTGTGCAGGACAAAATATACTGTAACTGATGTGTGCAGGACAAATATACTGTAACTAATGTGGCACTCGGCGCATTAGTACTCTACATTTTCAACAGCATGAGTAATTAGTTTTGTAAAGAGCTCGTGGTCCTAGCTTTCTAGGGCGTTTTTCCCCGTTAAAACCCAAGTCTTCAGGTCTTCTTTTTTTCTAGGGAAAAGTCTTCAGGTCTTCTGTATTTAGAAGATCGTGAAAGTGACGCAAAACATACATAGCCAACATAGGTGGTGGTGACAAAACAGAGGAAACGTTCAACTAACCACCTAATATGTGGCCCTGGTCATTATAACCGAACATGATTTTCTAGTGAGTATCCTGATTGTGCCAATTTTCTTTACAAAATAAACTAAGATTATAATCATGGACACCGCAAAGCCCAATTTGTGGCGATCATGTGCATGATGTATATATGTTCCCGCTAAAAATTTTCACCCTTTGTTCTTGTAATTCTTGTATTAATATGTTGGCAAACCTCGGATTTTGGTGATATAGATAAACTGAGTGAGGCACCAAAATAAAATTTGAATATGCGTAAAACGATAGTTCATACGAACAGATTGTGTGTTGTTTGTAGGTGTGGTACAACTGTATACATCTATGTATTCCATGTGTGTTACATGTTTGTAAGAGTACTTTATTCACATGACTATGTATTTATTGATTGGTACTAGGTGCAAGTACTGGGTTTAGAAAGAAAATATTGAGGGTCCGGCTGTAACCCTATGCCTGTACATGAGTCTGCCATGAAATGTGTGTGTTTCCTTTCCTAAAAAGCATATCACTAGATTTTACATGATTGCTTCTATACGGATAGTGTTAAGTAAATTGGGTATTTTGTCATTTAAAAAATCGTACAGTAACCTTTTTTATGTTGGATACTTGGAACTGTTCGATTCCTTTTTTTTTTACTAAATTTGTTTCCACAAAAATAGTGCCGTTCTGGAATATGGATGATGAAACTGTGCAGGTTTTTTCATCTGATAGCTGACAACTGCACTGCTGGTGCATCTATTTTATTGTTTCAACAGAGATGTCAATATTAGAGGTCAGTAAGGGGAACGTGCACACTAATTTCATCTCTAGCCATGGTTTGCGGAGCCCATCATTGACCTACGACGAGCTGGATGTGGCGACTGAGCGCTTTGAACAAAAGCACTTCCTAGGAAAGGGAGGGTTTGGAGAGGTTTATAAAGGTGTGCTGAATGGCAACCATGTGAGTACATGTCTTTCTGGGCAGTTCAATAGTTGCAGTTATGTTCGATTATGTACTAAACTCGGAACTAATTTTGTTGCTAGTATGTTAGTCGCATTAACGATTGTGTGATCCTAAACTGTAACTGATATGGCGAGTGCAAATAATGGATTCATACATCATTTCGTATTTTTGAATATTGGTCGAGGCTCCATGCTATGGTTATTTCCTGAAGAGAATTGATGCTTGCGAGGGCATGGTTTGATTTGCTTGTATGTTGCTCTAATTCTCGAACCGTGCCATGGACAGGTGGCTATAAAGGTTCTTAATCCCAAAGGAATGCAAGGGGACAGGGAGTTCTTCACAGAAGTTATGATATTGAGCAGGCTGGATCACCCAAATCTTGTCAAGCTTGTTGGCTATTGCGCTGAATGGGATCAGAAGCTTTTGGTTTATGAATACATGCCTTTGGGTTCACTGGAATCTCATATCTTTGGTATGGTACTAAGTTGATAGTTCCCTACTTCATTACATCATAACTAACTAACTCAGAAGCTTGTTTAACCTGAATTCGGCTTTGTTTTACCCAGATCTTTCCCCTGATAAGAAGCCTCTTGACTGGAATACAAGGATGAAGATACTTGCTGGGGCAGCTCAAGGCCTGAAGCATTTGCATGTTAAGACCGACCCTCCCATCATAAACCGTGACGTGAAATGCTCGAACATTTTGCTTGGAGAGGGATATCATCCAAAGCTGTCCGACTTTGGCTTGGCAAAGCTAGGTCCAACTGGTGACAATACTCATGTGTCAACTAGAATAATGGGTACACCTGGATATTGTGCGCCGGAGTACCTTGAGAGTGGTCAGTTGACCCTCAGGTCAGATATCTATAGCTTTGGCGTTGTTATACTTGAGGTTGTCACAGGAAGAAGGGCTTTAGATCAGAGACGAAGTAAAGCAGAGCGTAATCTTGCTGAATGGGTAAGTCATTGCTTCCTGCTTAAATAAAAGCTTCTCTTGCTTTTCCTTGATGCTAATAAGTCTTCATATCAAGGAGCGCACGGTGCTTCAAACTTTGATGACAGGATGTTCTTGATTTTTACTTAGTTTATTATTCGTTCATTGCCTTTGGTCTTGTCATTCGAGGAATTGTGGTTCCCTACAATTTGATTTCAAAATTTGAGAATTCTAGTTTTGGCAGTTCTTCTTTTCGCCCCTTTAAGGAAAGCAAGCGATTTCACCGATGTTCACTTGCTGTTTTCAGATGTTGAACTTATCTTTTCGTGATTTTACTGTTGTAACTTTTGTTGCTGTATAACTTCAGGCCACACCTTTGATCAACAGAAAGGAATATTTGATACTGGCAGACCCAGCGCTCTCCGATCAGTACAGCAAGACGTCGTTGATCCAGGCCCTTGCTGTTGCTCAATTGTGTATCCAAAGAACAGCCAGCCAGAGACCACTGATTACAGATGTAGCTGATGCTCTCGCTCACATCTCGTCACGGCGGTCCAAAAGCGCGAGGCGCCTGCAGGCACCATCTCCAGTTCGCCAGCTAGGGAAAGGATAGCAGGAGCACATCACAAATTCACAATGCAACTCGGGATGATATTATTGGTTTGTAGATACTAAATGCTGGAGTAGATGCTAATCTTCTTGTCTCCATGGGCCATGGCCGAGGGCCCGAGGCTTGTCATCTCTAGTCTATGAGACATGAGCTTCCTAGTACTTGAACATACTTCCATGACGCTGAATCTTTGTGGAAGTCAGTTTAGATTGTTTGCTTCCTCTTCTTCTTTAGATGATGCTGCTGCACATGTCCTCTTCACTTCTTCAGTCTGCATGTAAAAGTGTTGATAGTTTTGTTCAGGTTCTGCTTAACAGATTTTGATTCATTCTTCTTTTCTTTTCTAATAAAACCTCAAGATCGCAGTATGCACTCATTCTATTTCGGCATATACTTTCCCTGTCCAGTGCCTGTTTTATCTGACATTTTCCAGGTTGTGATTATTAAACTGTTCCTGTATTTTTTATGTTACGCAGTTGTGTATATTTTGACTGAATGCTATGGTCACGCCGGATCACACGTGTAGACGTGCATACAGATAAAAACAGCATATTTTGCTGAACTGTGAAATGATCATTCCTAGCAATAATCAATGGATACTTCGTCTTTACAATATGTTGCAAGCCAGCGTTATCAAAAGAACAAATAACACACTGAAAGATCATTTTCTTTACAGTGCGTTGCAAAATTCTTTCAGAAGAGAAATAATACATGCTCTTCCGCGGTATAACTCTATGACAATCTCAACTACCCTAAAAACAAAGGGGTTTTCGTGTGTATTTTCTTTCTCCTAAATGGTACACTAAATATTGACAATCTTAATGGAACTAACTGGAGAAGAAAATTTACATGTATGCCCTGCAACGATTCGGACCTACCAAGTACAGTTTCAGCAAAACTTCCATCAAAAACGCAAGTTGACTCTTCCCGAGGACAAAGACTAGCTGGTTTGAAGGATTGCTCTGACGACTGGGCAATCCAATCACACATGGCCGTCAAGATCCTTGTTGGGACCGACGAGCTTCCACCTGATTCCGCAGGAGTTCAGCCCTCATTCATTTCAGTGGAATTTGATTTTCCCTGATGAAAGTAATTCAAAATTAATGAACCAACAGCACCTCAGTTTTCTGTCATCTTTCTAAATGCCAGGTGAATATACTGTTTTAAATTTCTATTTTCCTTGTTTCAAAGAATACATAAAGAGGTTGGTCCTTCTGTATAGATACACAAACTATTCTATCCCAGAACACTGAACATTCTATGACATACCTTGCTCTTCTCTAGCCATCCAAGCCCTCTAGAAAGCAAGCCCATTTTCTTGTTAGGTGTATCTTGATTAGGTTCTTGGTTTGTCTTCCCAAGGTCTGCACGCGGTGACCTACACAATTATCCAGTAAATAAAATGTTACCATGTGAACTTAGACTTGCAGTTAAAAACTAATTAGAAATATTAGTCATATATGATTAGCACTAACCACATATCTGCTGATAGAGAATGCAACAATGAGAAAACAGCTAAATCACTAGCCATTGATATACGATGCATTGAGAAGCAAATTAATCTTGCTCATTGCCCAGTATAAATTACAAGCATTTTGAGTTTTTTACCAGAGCTCGGCAATGATACTAGATAATACGGAGTATTAGGAGGGTGGAAGTTCAATGAAGTAACCAAAACATACCTTGGAGCGAAGGTTTGGACGGCTTTAACCTGCCCAGCCTGGTACTGCTTCGTAGCTTCCAACATAGTTTCTGCCATCACAGCTCTCTTCTCCATTTCTGAAAGCGCTGTCATTGTTGCTTCATACTTCTCCTGCGCATACAAAGTATGAAAGGTATGCATCTGTTCTCCTCCAACAGTATAAGTTGTACAAGTAAAAGAAAAAGGCAGCACTTCACGAAAACAACTTGAAAAGGTGGCTCCAAGATTAAACCTGGAGCAAGTGAGCAACATATTTTTGTTCGACAGCATCTCGCTCAGCAGCTATGCGGGCATCTTCTGTCACTTTCTGCTCCTGCTCCATTCTGACCAAAATCTGTATGGGCAAATAAATGTGTGTACTTTTTAACCAAGACGAAAACATAGAGGATTTCAGAGCTAAGAGGATCATGCAATATAAATCCTAGGCACTAAGACAGCACCTGGAGCATTGCTTGTTCTTGTTCTTGCTTATCTGCAAAAGTCTTCCGCAGTTCAGATACCTCTGCTTCCAATTTCTCAACCTGTGAATCTTCTCTAAGTCAAGAACATATACTCAAAATTTAACCAAGGAAATAAGGAATCAAAGGCTAAAAGTAGACCATTACTACCTTAAAGTGACATTTCATTTAGCCAGACATAAAATAAAAGGGCTTTTCTTAAACCCAAAAATATAAGGAGCTTGAATTTGCCATAAAATTGTGTGGTCCTAGGGAAAGAATAAGTTAAGTTATTCTGGATAACAACACTACCTTAGCACTCAGCATACGTCTATTGTCCTGCGTGACCATCTCCATTAAAGCAGTTTCCAACTCCTCAGCTCTGTGAATACCAAGAAATGTAAGCTACACTTTACAGACATGTACTGATAGGCCAAGTAAGTAAAATGCCACACTAAAGCCATATAGCTTGTGGGGTTCTCAAAGACCAATGAACTTAAAATGACAACCTCAAAAATAGAAATGAATGTACGGATGTATACCAACTCCAGACTGCAAATTTCAAATTAGACTCCTATAACGAAACCGATGAACAGGTTTAAAGAACGTCAGTCACACAAAGTAAATAGTTTGTGAGGTATCATGATGATGTGAAGGAGATAAGGAGCAGAATGTCCCTTCTAAAAATTTCTTCCTCCTAAATACTACAGCAAAACTCAAATATGGCATAACAGAGTCAGTAGGCAAAGTTACTATTCAAACCAAAACATGTATTGCTATTTCACAATATATGTTGAGTATGAAAAGTTCTTTTGTTTTAACTGCCAACTCAGAACGTTGAGCTGAAGTTTTTCCATATTCAACAAAAGAACTTATAACAGCATCATAGCAGAAAACCAAAATTATTATTATTATTAAAGGGAGCTGTAAGGGAAGCTCCAGCAGTATAAATAGGAACCCAAATTCGTATACATGATAACTTGAACCCGAGCAGTGGGGTTGTACATCCACTCCCCCTAGCTCATTTCCTTGGAAAAAATAAATTTACACGGATGCTGCCATAAAGTGAGAACGGATTGCTAGTCTAAAGGGCAGAAACAAAACATTAGAAGCAGAACAGAAGTAAAACAAACCTGAGTTCAGCTGATCTTTTCTCCTCAAGCAGCTTGCACAGCTCAACCTTTAGCCATGTTACCTGCGTGAAAGCATTGCACTTGCATATAATATTTGTCATGTCAACATAAAAACACGAATTCAAAACTCCAGATGGGCAAAAGATCATCACAAATAACTGTTACGAATCACCAAATTCCAACCATCAAAACGATGATGCACATAATAAACACAACCTTTTTTTCATTCCCAGGGTAGAAGGAAATCAGTAGAAGAGGATTTTTGTACCTGTTCCTGAAGATCAATACCCTCATCCAACTCATTTTCTAATACTGAACTAGTAAGGTAGTTTTCAAGGCTTGTTGACCCAGAATCCCCATTCAAACCATCTGCCCCATCCTTGGAATCAACTTGTGGGCATACAGACGAGGGGTCATGTTTAAAGCTATAAAGTTTAGTCGCTAGCCCCTTCTTATCTTTCCAGGAATTACGGTCTTTTGATCTTTCCTCCATAGCCGCTATAATTTCCGGCCTGTACCTTTCTCTTAGCTCTTGTAATCCCATTTCTTTGACTGACTGAAAACCCATACAAGCTGTCAATACAAGCTGGCTGCTGTCAAAGGTAGAGCCAGCAAGAGACTGCAGTAATGTAATTGCATCTCCAGCATCCTTTGTGGTCACCAAGGCAGGTCCTAAAAATGAACATAAAAGGCAACACTGTTGGTTACACATCAAAGTTTAGTAAAAAAAATGAACAAATAATAGGATCTAGTATTTTCCGATTAATCAGATGTGGTTAACTAGTACCATATAAGTCCAGCAAAGCAAGCGTTGTCCGGAACAGCATTGTGCGATTTCCTTCAAAAAGGATCACATCCCATACACGAAGAACTAAAAAGAGAAAAGGTTCCAATCAGGTATTATTGAACCATTAATCTGTTGGAACATATACAATGAAAGGACTATGTAAACACATAAGAAACTAGTCTGGGATTTCTCAGGATTCTGATATTTTTTCTTAAGATTTTCAAGTAATTTAAGGGATCCAAATAATCGAATATTACAGCAGCGAACTTGTGATTATTGTTATATCTTAATGAAAGCACCAAGATATTGTATAAAACCTGACCACTTTCCCATGGAAGCATGTTGATGAAAATTGAAAGAAACCATGGTCCAGTCACCCATGTCACCTGCACTCCCAAGATATCTGTATGCTTGGCTGAAAGAGAGTTGCAACCAATGTGAGTGCAAAGTGATAACCATCAATCACTCTCGAGGTAATAAATTGTTGTGCTCTCAGACAAATCTTAGCTATGTCAGCTCCAGATCTCAATTGAATGTGGGTCATGCATGCCCATATGTGTCATTTTCTACCATACTGTGAATGTAACTGGAACATACCCAATTTTGGGAACCTTTCTCGTACAACCTCCTCAAGAACAAGTTGATCAACCTGTGAATGGAGCTGCAATATTATACAAATGTTCGTAGGCATACAAAACATGTATGATGGAATCATCAGAAAGTATGGATACCTGCGATTCAATCATTTCCTCAGTGTAGTAACCCTCAAAGTACTCATCAATGACCCCCACCAGGGCCCTGAAATACAAAATAAAATAAGAGCAAAGAAAATGTAGAATTGGAGATAGCTTGCGATCTTGCACCATAAAATAACCATTATTCATATTAGTTTTCATGAATGAAGGCACATAATGCAGTCCTACCAGAATGCATTTTCTTCAGGCATGAACAATAAAAATAGTCCAGCAAAAAAATTCATGGCCTGCAACAAAAACAAAGATATAAGAGAGGACCATTACTATAGAGACTGAAAAATACAAAGCAGATTTTGTGAACACAGGTTCATACCCCTTCACGATTTTGCACACATGTACATTTCCAAAAATAATCTCAAAAAATCATGAAACTAATTTAGGCACATGTACAAAATTCATGAAAAAATTATAACCATGTGATGTATAATAACGAGAGATATTAAGTTATATAACAAAGAGATGTTTTTATCTCTTTTTTCACAATACACATTTTCTCAATCTTATGCATGTACCTAAATTAACATTTTTTAGTTCCATGATTTGTTTTGAGAAATTTTGAAGATGGTTTAAGTGCACAAACTCACGGAGGGGTGCATGTAGAGTTTGTAGACTACGTTCATATTAGACTCCCCACCCCCCGGAAATTATGAAGTACAGAGGTCTCTAAACCGGATTAATGGTGCATGGCATACGGAAATGAAGATAAATGCAGACTCAGTGGTGAACTCAATATGTGACAACTTTCCTGATCTTGTAAGCTAGATAGTGACGAAATTGCATATCTGAAAATCGGGATAGGCCTAATTGATCTCAACCATGTATATTGCTTCTATAGTTCCGGTAGGAATAAGAAGATGAACTTTTGATCATCAGAACAACTGATTGAAAAGTGCCTAATATAACAGTAGATAATACAAGATAGATTGCAACTCCTCCGGCTCTGCTTTTTTTCTGAAAGGCTGTGATATACAAGATGACAACAAATGCTCAACTAGATCTAACATTTGAAAAATGGTGACCTTTCATAGTTCACTTTAACATGGATCACTAAAATGTTTACAGTTATAGCTTACAAACATGAAGGTCAAAGTCCAGTTGAATTACCTGGCAGTATCCAACAGATGGATTATGCCTTGCGTATGCGGTTAATAACCGCCTCAGAGCGTTTCTCCCATCCTCATCTAATGCAGGGTGTCCTGGAAATGTTCGAGGCAAATCCTGCAATGATAACAGGAAAATCAAGTGTTCAGAAACACTAGAACCTCTTAACCAAGGGCATACTTCCTCTCTGTTCGAAATGTTTCAAAGAACAACCTTCTCTATCTGCCCCTTCCACTTCTCAGGCTTGGGATGCTTTTTTGGTGAACTTTTATGTTCATTCACCACTTGGTCCTGAAGGTCCTTTTCATCCAATACCTCGGTCTTTTCATCTAGTAGTTTGTAGTAGTACCCACGGATTTTCCGAGCACCAACACCCACAAATGCTTGCCACATCTGCAAGAAAACAAACTATATGTAACTGGAAAGGTAGAACTCATAGACGGAGACAGAAAAGCAAGGTGCAATTTTGGTTGCAGTTGCACCTCCCCTCTAAGAGCCATTGGCACGCCTCCACGAACCAAGCTCTCCAGTTCCTCCCCCAAGAAAAATATGACTCTCCGTTCACTCCCTCCAAGGTGACACTCGGCGAAGCACCAGGTGCCCCTTTCTGTGACCGATCCACCTTTTCTGGATTATATGACTCCTCTGTTGGACCCCCTTCATGGCTTTCTTCTACTGTCCTTTCTTCTTCAATTGAAGCAAGCTGTGTCACAGCCTTTCCAGATATGGCATTTGCAGTATCATTTCTTCTCACCACCCGAGAACTCATCATTTTCTCAATGATGCTGAGTGATGCCCTCATCCGCTTCCAGGACTCGACTTTTATGGGCTCCAGTTCATCCAACAACCCCTTATCGAAGGGGGTCTCTTCAAACTTGTCAAAATTGTCATTGTTTACTTCTCCGAACCCATTTAAACTTCCATTTTTATCTTCAAATTCTTCCGAGCCCCCATTTACATCTTTTATTCCTTCAGAGCCCTCAATCATCTCCTTCAGCTCTTCAGAGGCTTCGTTCATTTCTTCATAGTTCGCACTGGATTCCTCTTTCAGTTTCTCCGAGTTGTCAGTCGCATCTTTGAAATCTTCTGGCTTGCCATTTGCTTCTCGGATTTCATCGTGGCCATCAACTTCCTCTACACATTCCAATTTGGCGTTCCTTTCTGCAGCTTCTTCCTCTTCTTCTTCATGACAACTCCCTTCTCTGCCATCGATGTCCTCTTTCAGTTTTTCCAAGTTGCTCGTCTCACCATTAAAATCTTCTGGCTCACCATTTGCTTCTCTGAATTCCTCAACTTCCTTCGAATACTCCAAGCTGTTACTGTTCTCTACATTTTTGGCTTCATTCTCTTCTTCGTTGACACCCTTTTCTACATTTTCAGCTTCATTTTCTTCTTCATCGACCCTCATTTCTACACTTTCAGCTTCATTCTCTTCTTCGTTGACCCTCTTTTCTACACTTTCAGCTTCATTCTCTCCTGGCTCACCATTTACATCTCTGAATTCCTCAACTTCCTTCAACAAGCCATTGTTGTTCTCTGTGTTTTCGGCCTCATTCGCTTCTTCATGGACACTCTTTTCTGCACTTTCTGCTTCTTTCTCTTCTTCACTAAGGCTCTTTTTTGCAGTTTCAGCACCTGCAACACCATCTCCGGC
Source organism: Poa pratensis (assembly GCA_947311845.1). Lineage (NCBI taxonomy): Eukaryota > Viridiplantae > Streptophyta > Magnoliopsida > Poales > Poaceae > Poa > Poa pratensis. The sequence continues at coordinate 71,041,178 of CAMZMU010000096.1, read as the reverse complement.
AGCAGGATCGTCTGTGGACGGCGAAATGCTGGATGTGCTAGGGCCATCCGCAGAGTCGGCCAACCTGTCAAGGAAGTCCTTCCATACTTGGGCTCTCTCATCTTCCTCCTCCTAACACAAGAAGATTCAGAACTTTTGCTTGAACATAATAAAGACAAAAAAAAGGACATTTGTAGCGTGGTAAATAACCTTGTAAATCTTGGCGTACTCGCGGAAACGCTGCAGATGCTGCGGCCGCACCGCGAATCCATAAGCGTCCCTGCGCCAGACCTCAACAGCATCAGGAGGCAGCAACTCGAACCACTCCATTAGCCCACACACAAACAAATCCAAATCTACAACTACTAAAAACGACGATAACAATAACAGAGGAGAAGGGGAGGCAGGGAGCAGGGGAAATGGTGCTGCATTTATGGTTGTGTTTACCGGGACTCGGCGTCCATATGGGGATCAACGCGCATTAAAGAAGAAGCGACAGGGCGACCCCGGCAGCGCACGCCATGGATTGACCAAAGCCATAAACCCTAGGCGGCCCGCGCCCCTAGATCCGCGCACATGGGGAAGAAATGAAAATTTCCTGCGGGGATTGAAAGGGATCGCGGTAGGATCGGAGAGGGAAGCGAAGCGGAGAGGGGAGGAGGAATAGAAGAAGAAGGTGGATTCGGCGCAGATTGCGGAAATGGAATGGGGAAAAGAAGTCGTTTTTGCGTCGAGGCGCGAGCTCGGAGGGAGCACGTGGCGCGCGGGCCGACGATGTCGCGGGCGCCATCTGCTTGAACGGTGTATGTTGCTCGCGGCTGCGGGAAGACTCACCTCTTGTACTCGAAGTCGAAGACCGTGCCGGCCATGCTCGACCTCGGCGGCGGCGCGCGCCGTGGTTGCCGGTCGTCGTCTCTCTCAACGTGGACTTGTTTAACCAGCTCCCCAGGGGGGAGGAGGAGGACGACGAGATTAGGGTGATGCAATTAGAGGTTAAATCCGCCTGGGATTTGACCGGGATTTCGAATTAAAAAGCTCGCCAGGGGAAAACGAGCACACACTGATGAAATCATACAGTTTGTTTTTCCAAGAATGGCGCAACACACACATAATTATGACATGGCGTCGCGCTCGTGTGCGCGCCTCAAATGGTTGACCTCGTCGGTTGCCGGGTTTGGTGAGGGCTGGTCCTGGTTCTGGCAAGGTGAATCAATGGAAGCGGATCGACTGCGTGAGATGATGAGCAGCAATCTGGTCGTTGTTGGCAGCACCAACCGATGGACTGAATTATGAGACGCTTTAAGGTTGGGACGAGGAGGACGTCGCAGCAGCAGCAGCTCCGTGCGGTGCGCGCCACAAATATGGAGTACATCTGGCTCGGTTTGGACGGGTGGTCCTCTTGTTTGTTTAACCTTGCGGCATCACACGGGCGCGTGGAGGGGACGGATTGAGATCCAGTGCCTTGACAAGGCACCTATGAACAGTACGGTGCCTTGACCCCTATTTCACACCGTTGGATCAAAAATCGATGGATCAGATGCATGTGAACAGGATACTGCTACAGAGCCGTCTACAGAACATTGCTACAGCGTTTCATCCACAGTGCATTCGGTACAGTGCCATCTACAATGTATATGCTGCAGTGCTCAATCTGGTTTGTCTATTTTCAATCCAACGGCCAAGACAGCAAGGCACCACACTATTCATCGGTGACTCGCCTATGTCCGGATCTCAGTCTGGAGGGGACGGAGTGTAGGGAGCTTCGCATTTTGCGGCACAGGTCCGTCTGCTGCTGCTGCGCGCCACGGCAGATTCGTCTTCCCCCGCGGTCTCGGCCCAACGGGCGTGGCCTTTTAGGCACGAGACGGCAGAGGCACGTATTCACTAACTCTAGAAACCTGAAATTCAGGTGGACTTGGAGTCACTGATATGTGGGACCATCAAATGTGGTGAAAGGACACGGATGTCGCCTAGAGGGGGGTGAATAGGCGATTTAAAATTCTTTACGGTTTAGTCTTGAATAAATGCGGAATAAAACTAGCGGTTAATTTATCAAGCGCAAAACCTAAACAAGCTATGTTTACCTATGTGCAACAACAACTTATGCTAAACAAAATATACAACTATGTGATAGCAAGATATATTACTTCAAGCTCGATGGCTATCACAAAGTAAATTGCATAAGTAAGAAGCTCGGGTATAGAAATACCGAGGCACTTGGAGACGATGATTTATCCCGAAGTTCACTTCCCAATGGAAGCTAGTCTCCGTTGGAGCGGTGCGGAGTCACAAAGTGATCCCCGAATAGCCGTCAAATGGCACACCGTAATCTCCTTCGTGCCTCCACCAATGCGGAGTGCCACGAACCACTATGGGACACTTGAGGGTGGTCACCGAACCCGTACAAGGATGAGGCACACTCCACAACTTAATTGGAAGCTCTCACCGAATTCCCGCGGCTCCCAAAGCCACAAGAATCACAAGGTTGGGGTGCGACTCCACAACTTAATTGGAGGCTCCCAACTATCCCGCGAGCCACCAAAACTCCGAGATCAACAAGGACCGTCTAGGACACTCCAAGTACCCAAGAGGACAAGCTCTAGGGCACCCAAGTACCCCAAGAGTAACAAGCTTCTCAACTTCGATTTCCACGTATCACCGTGGAGAACTCAAACCGATGCAACCGATGCAATGGGCAAGAACACAAGAAGTGCTCAAAATCCTTCACTCTCAAATCCCACCAAAGCAACTAATGCTATTGGGGGGAGAAGAGAGGAAGAACAAAGAGGAACGCCAAATCCCTCCAAGATCTAGATCCAAAAAGCTTCCCCTCACTTAGAGGAGAGATTGATTGGTGGAATAGTAGATCTAGATCCCCTCTCTCTTTTCCCACTAATTAGAAGCAAGAATCATGAAGGAATAGAGAGATAGCAAAGCTCAAGAAGGTCAACAATGGGGGAAAACACGAGCTGCAAGAGTTGGCTGGCTGGAGGTAGGTGGAGGGGTATTTATACCCCTCCCAGAAAAAGAGCCGTTGTAGACAGAAATATCGGATATTCCGACATAAGTCACGATCGGATAATCCGACTGGATCGGATAGTCCGAAACACGAAGTACGGATAATCCGACACAGACGGATAATCCGGGTAGACCTATATCGGATATTCCGAAAAACTCCAGTATGCCACAAAACTGGTTGCTTTAAGGTCCTTAGCCGAATTCGAGCAATCCTTGACGATCGGATAATCGAATCAACCAAAGTCGGATATTCCGGAAAACTCCAGTACGCCACAAAACTGGTTGCTTTAAGGTCCTTAGCCGAATTCGAGCAATCTTGAGAATCGGATAATCCGAGTCGGCTAGGACCGGATAATCCGATTCCCCTGCTTGATCAAATCTGACAGAAACAGCAAAACCTGAAGTGCAATAACTTTCTCGTTCGAACTCCAAAACAGGTGAAACCAATTTTGTTGGAAAGGTAACGAAATATTAAGAACCATAAAAGAGTTAAGTTGACACACATGGGAAGGTGTGGAACTTTCTCACGGATAAACCGATAATATTTCAACCCGAAAACGCAACAAGTTTTCCATACAAAATCCGTTTTCGAAGAACTTGGGCTTGTCATGAAGATCACAACAAGAACCAAAACCCAACAAGGAGAAAATCCAAATAAGAACCAAGAAAGATGATGAAGGCAAGTATGCAAAGGTTTGAGCTCTCTCCAACTGATACGCTAAAGCTCAATCGAGAGCCCCTCTTGATAGTACGGTGTCTATCCAATAACCCGGTCTCCCGACTAACAACATGAGACCGGTAAAATAGAAACCCTATCAAGATCATACCTTTGCCTTGCGCATTCCACTTGACTGGATGATGGCGATCTTGATCTTCTCAAGTGGACCACCTTTCTTGATTGCGCTTCGCTTGGTGAAGATCTCCATATTTCTCCCCCATACACCACTATGGGAGAGCCTCTTATCGGCAAATCTTCACATGACCATTATCTCCAAATGGGTGGCAAGCTTCAAGTATATGATATCTTCGAGATACTTCTCTTGAACTTGCACAACTCAAGCTTGATGACGATCACTACTTGACGTCATCCTTCATGGGCTATATGAAATCTTCATTTGATGCAAGCCCATGGAAAGATACCTAACCACACATAGAAATGCCACACACATATCATGGGTTAGTTCACAAAGCTATATGGACAATTACTTACCATACCAAGAGATACATGATCCCACTTGTACATCCTGTAGCTTTGTGACTTGAACAAAATCTTGATCAACCTTATATCTTTTTTTCTCTTTTCAATAGATGATGTCTTGAAGATAACCATGAATGATCACATAATCCTTTTCTTCAAGACATACTTGCGATATGCTCAACTCACATATGACCATTTCATCGGATAACTCCTCGAATAACAACTTGGTCATCACATACTCTTTTTTGATCATATCAAGTATATATCCGTACACCTCGATGATCTTGATGCCAAATACTTCATTATATCAATATATTCATGGCATCAACCTTGAATCCAACATATGAAGTTCAAGCATGGTCTATGGACAAACACTACAAGTACAACTCAATGCAACCATTAGATCATAGGGATTGTCATTAATTACCAAAACCACACATGGGGCGACATGCCCTTTCATGTGGGCTTACATGTTAGTGACTCCAAGTCACCACAAAATTAGCAAGACAAAGTTAGAATCTGCACGGCACGCAACCTCTTTAGCGGCATGTGCCACGCTCGCAACGGTTCTCGCTTGTGTTGAGTGCGGAATCATCGATTTCTCGCAAGTGTTTACATTTCTTCAGCCCTTCACGTCTTCAATCAAAGTTGTCCTCTTATCAAAGTTTCTACATTTTGCATGTTGAGATTATTGTATTGGACCAGACAACATATTTCAGCTCAATAATCTATAATGAAAATCTCATGTCCAATGTGGCACATGTAACACCCGGCCCACTCCCGGGCCGAGCCTGTCACCCGGGCAGCTCTGTAGTATCTCTAAACTGGCCCCACAGATCAACACTGGTCTTTTCTGCGCACTTTGTCCTCATTCGTGCGCACCCGAGAAGGACTTCCCGGTCGGTCACCCATCCTTAAATCGCTCCGGGCCAAGCACGCTTAACCTCGAATTTCTTTTCAGATGAGCTTCCGGAAAAGAAGTTGCAACTTGTTGATACGAGTATTCTATCAATTCTATTAAGCCCTGAGCCAGGATCTCACATCCTTCCCCTCTTAGAAGACCGACGCCCTCGTCGGTCAGCCCCCAGTCCAGGAACTTCCCCTCTTGGCACCCGTCTGTGCGCCCAGGGTCGGCACATGTCCACATGTCCGCCCACTGACCCGCACACGCCCGAGTTACCGCGAAGGTCGGCTCTGATACCAAATATAACACCCCGGCCCACCCCGGGCCGAGCCTGTCACCCCTGGCAGCTCTGTAGGATCTCTAGACTGCCCCACAGATCAACACTGGTTTTTTCTGCGCACTTTGTGAGAGTGTATGTTGCCCCCATGTGTGGTTTTGGTAATTAATGACAATTCTTATGGACTAAAGTTTGCATTGAGATATTCTTGTAGATCTTGTCCATAGGAAAAGGTTAGAGTTCATGTGTTGGACTCTAGAAGCTTACATGGTAAAGTGTGGCTTGGAAAAGAAGATTGAGGAACATTTATGTTTATCTCCAAGCCATCACATATATCATCAAGAAGAAATTAAGTGCAAGGTTGATCAAGTCAATGTGCAAATAATGAAGTCAAGATTGATCAACACATTTAGAAGAGTATGAAGTGCAAGTTCAATATGATCCATCTCGGAAGATATCATTTGATTGAAGCTTGCAATGGATACATGTAGATGGAGCTAGGCGAGGCTCTCCCATAATGGAGTATTTGGATAAGTATTCATCAAGCATGTGTTAGCAAGCACGATCAAGAAAGGTGTTCCAACTTGGGAGAGTCAAGATCGTCATCATCTAGCTCAGGTGGAATGCGCAAGGTAAAGGTATGACCTTGATAGGTTTTTTTTACCGGTCTCATGGTGTTAGTGGGAGACCGGGTTATAGGTTAGATGTCGTACTATCAAGAGGGGCTCTCGAGAGTAACTTGATCGCATCTTTGTGGAGAACTCAAACCTTTGCATTTGGCATATCATATTTCTTGGTTCTTATTTGGCTTTTATTCATGCGAGGATTTAGAGTTTGTGTTCATCTCCATGCCAAGCTCTAATTCATCAAAAACGGATTTCATATGAATATCTTGTTGCGTTTTTTATGTTGAAGGTTTTACCGGTTTATCTTTCCTAAGAGAGGTCAAACTCTCTTCTTATGATTCCTTCCTCACATGATGGACTATGATGTTTCTATGCTGATCTTGTAGAGATCTTCGTTACGATTCCAACGAGCCCAAGATCATCAAAATCGGAGTCCGGATGAAAAAGTTATTGCCATTTTCGTATTGATATTTTTGCACTTTTCTGAGGGGTGGAAAATCCGGGTTTTAGGACGGAAATTCCGCCCCCGGAAGTTCCGGGCAAAGTTCCGAAAAGTTAAGGGACTTAGCCATTTTTCGGAGGTCCGAAAGGTCCGGAAGTTCCGGGGTAAGTGATTTTCTGAGATCCGGAAGTTCCGGTCTGTGCAGGAAAAACTGCCCCCAACGGTTGGATTTGGTGGGGACCTATATAAGGGGTCTTCTTCCCCAATGGTTCCCAAGTTTTGGTGCTCTCTCTCCTCCTCCATTGTTGACCTCCAAAGCTTTGAGTTCTCTCAATCCCTCCAATCATTCTTGCTCCTTTGGATCTAGATCTACATTTTCACCAATCCATCTCTCCTCTAAGTGAGGGGAACCCTTTGGATCTAGATCTTGGAGTTCCATTTGTTGAGTTCTTCTATGTTCTTCCTCTCTTCTCCCCCCACAAGCATTACTTGCTTTTGGTGGGATTTGTGAGTGAAGGATTTGAGCACTTCTTGTGTTCTTGCCTTTACTTTTGTGCATCGGTTTGTGCTCTCAACGAAGATTCATGGAAGTGAAAGTGTGTGAGCTTGTTACTCTTGGGTCGTTGGACCCTAGACGGTTGTTGGTGACTTGGGAGCTCCCAATCCTTTTGTGGGTTGTGCCTCAAGATTGTTGTAAAGGCTCCGGATTCCTTGAAGGATTCCGATAGTGGAAGGTGAATCAAGCTTTTGGGCAAGGTTCATCGGAGAATAGGGTGAGGCCTTTTGTGGCGTTTGAGTTTGAAACTCACACCCATCCAACGAGACGTACTCCCCTAAAAAGGAGGAACTCGGTGAAAGTGCATGTGTTACCCCATGCGTGGTTTTGGTAATTAATGACAATCCTTATGGACTAATGTTTGCATTGAGATATTCTTGTAGATCTTGTCCATAGGAAAAGATTGGAGTTCATGTGTTGGACTCTAGAAGACATGATGACCAAGGCTCCATCCAAGGGTTTATATGAAGAATGGTCATGTGAAGAGTTGAGCTTATTGCAAGCATGGCTAGGCGAGGCTCTCCCATAATGGTGTATGGGGGAGTATTTGGAGAAGTCTTCATCAAGCATGTGCTAGCAAGCGCAATCAAGAAAGGTGGTCCACTTGAGGGAGTCAAGATCGTCATCATCTAGCTCAAGTGGAATGCGCAAGGCAAAGGTATGATCTTGATAGGGTTTCTATTTTACCGGTCTCATGTTGTTAGTTTGGAGACCGGGTTATAGGATAGACGGCGTACTATCAAGAGGGGCTCTCAAGTGAGTAACTTGATCGCATCTTTGTGGAGAGCTCAAACCTTTGCATATTTGGCATATCATCTTTCTTGGTTCTTATTTGGCTTTTATCCATGTGAGAATTTAGAGCTTGTGTTCATCTCCATACCAAGCTCTAGTCATCAAAAACGGAATTCATTGGATATCTTGTGGTGTTTTTGATGTTGGAGGTTTTACCGGTTCGTCTCTTGTAGAGAGGTCAAACTCTCCTCTTGTGTTATCCTCCTCACATGATGGACTATGATGTGTATATGCATGATCTTGTAGTGCTTGTGATTATCTTCGGAGCAAGCCCAAGATCATTGAAAACGGAGTCCGGATGGAAAACTTGTTGTGTTCTCGGTGTTGGAAATATTACCGGTCCTCCTCGAGATAAGGTCCACACCTCCCATGTGCGATATATCCTCTATATTTGCGACCCTTAATATTTCCAACCTCGTTGGTTTCATCTCGTTTGGAGCTTCCTTGCAAAAGTTATTGCATTTCAGGATTTGCTGTTTTGTGTTGTTTTTCCTGTCTGGAGTCTCCGACCTCAGGGGTGCTCAGGGCCGGAGTCTCCGGCCTCCCTGGTTTTGGAGCGAAGAGCCCCGTGGACGGCGCTTGCGGTATAGGATCCGGAGTTGGTCCGGAGTATCCCCGGAGTCTCCGCCCCTGCCGGAGTCTCCGGCCCTCATGGTCCGGAGTCTCCGGTATGAGTTTTTCTGCATCGGCTTTTTCCTGACTTTCTGCGTCTGGAGTCTCCGCCCGGGCCGGAGTCTCCGGCCTCCCAGACCGGAAACTCCGGTCTAAGTGGACTGCAACGGCTATTTTTCTAGGAGGGGTATAATTACCCCTCCACCTACCTTCAGCCATTTAGCTCTTCCAAGCACGTTTTTCCCCTCTCTCTCTCCTCCATTGTTGACCTTGGAAAGCTTGCCCCTCTCCCAATTCCTCCCATGATTCTTGCATATCTTTGAGGGATTTGAGAGAGGAGATCTAGATCTACATTTCCACCAATCCATCTCTCCTCTAAGTGAGGGGAACCTAGTAGATCTTGGTTTTGGAGTTCTTGGTGTTTCTCCTACTTTATTCTTCCTCTCTTATTCCCCCATAAGCATTTGTTGCTTTGTTGGAATTTGAGAGTGAAGGATTTGAGCACTTGTGCTCTTGCCTTTTGCATTTGGTGCATCGGTGTGCTCTCCACGAGGATTCATGGAAGTTGAAAGCTTGTGAACTTGTTACTCTTGGGTTTTTGGACCCTAGACGCCCGTGTGGTGGTTGAGACCCTTGTGTGGTCACTTGTAGCTGTTCGGGAGCCCCCAATCCCGTTGTGGGTTGTGCCCCGAATCGTTGTTGAAAGGCTCCGGATTTCCGCCTCGAAGGATTTCGATAGTGGAAGGTGAACCAAACCTTTGTGGTGCGGTTCATCGGAGAAGAAGGTGAAACCTTTGTGGTTGTTGAACCATTGTGTTGGTTCGCACCTCTCCAACGAGACGTACTCCCCTAAAAAGGAGGAACTCGGGAATACATCCTCGTCTCTGCGTGCCTCGGTTATTTCTATACCCGAGCTCTTTACTTATGCACTTTACATTGTGATAGCCTTCGTGCTTGAAGTATTCTTTTGCTATCACCTTGTTGCTTGTCTTGCTTATCATAAGTTGTTGGTGCACATAGGTGAGCCTAGTTTATTTAGGTTGTTGGCTTGTTAATTTAAACACATAGTTTTATTCCGTAATTATCAAGCCTAAACCGGAAAAGTTTTAAATCGTCTATTCACCCCCCCTCTAGGCGACATCATTGTCCTTTCACTCGGGAATACATCATCGTCTCTGCGTGCCTCGGTTATTTCTATACCCGAGCTCTTTACTTATGCACTTTACTTTGTGATAGTCTTCGTGCTTAAAGTCTTATATCTTGCTATCACCTTGTTGCTTGTCTTGCTTAGCATAAGTTGTTGGTGCATATAGGTGAGCCTAGTATATTTAGGTTGTATGCTTGTTAAATTAAACGCTAAACCGGAAAAGTTTTAATCGCCTATTCACCCCCCCTAGGCGACATCCTTGTCCTTTCACTTTGTTCTCACTCGTGCGCACCCGGGAAGGACTTCCCGGTCGGTCACCCATCCTTAAATCGCTCCGAGCCAAGCACGCTTAACCTCGGAGTTCTTTTCAGATGAGGTTCCAAAAAAGAAGTTGCAACTTGTTGATATGAGTATTCTATCAATCCTATTAAGCCCTGAGCCATGATCTCACAGCACATTCAAGCATAACAAGAGGTGGAATAAATTTTAGTCTCATATTGCTAGTTGAGTGGGAGCTGGACCTCGTTACATAGAAGAGTGGTGTACAATCTTCTATACATTGGAAAATCTGGATACCATTGCACCCAATCTGTAAAAATAATTTAGAAATTCCAAAAAGAAGATAAAATTCCAAAACAGACAAACATGATCAAGTATTGTACCAGTACAATTTGTTTCGCCAAATAATGGCTTTCATTGCACACTGGTTCAAATGTTTGTCTAAAAAAACACTATATGCAAAGATTTGTCTTTTTTCGAAGTCAATGAGAATCATTTTCTGGTAAATATTTCTTTGGGTGCAAAAAAGATTCGGAATTTTCAACCTTTTATTGAATAGCTAAAAAGAAATCGCTTATCAGGTGAGCCGCATCCAGAGCCTACGTCACGTCCTACCACTCGTGTGAGAGAACGGGAGTGGTTCAGTGTTGTGGTATAATGCACGGCAGTGCCATCAGGGGATGACTTGAGTGGGTGAGGCCTCAGGTTGCGTACGAAGGCGCACGCTCGGGATCGGATACGAGCATGGCTAACACCGAGACGTACCCAGGTTCGGGGCCCTCGTGTGGAGGTAACACCCCTACTCCTGCCTAGTGATGTATATGATGATCACAAGAGCTACAATGGTGCTCCTCGAGCTGTATGCTGCGCTCTTGGAGCTATGGTGGATGTCAATGTAAGTGTGCTAGGGAGATTGAACCGAACCCCTTCCATGGGGTGCCTGCCCCTCCTTATATAGGATCGGGGGGCCGGTTACAAGTTACGTGTCGGGCTGTCGGCTTCCCGAGTAGCGGGCGGGGCCCAAACCAACGGTCACCCACAGTGTCGCATACTGTGAGAGACGTCAACCACGTCGGTCAGCGGTATGGCATGTCAACTCCACGTCTTGTCGGTATGGACGGCTGACCACTGTACCCTGTGCACTGTTGCTGCATCATGTAGTTGACTCCGGGAGCCCGGCAGGTGAAAGTGCATGTTGCCCCATGCGTGGTTTTGGTAATTAATGACAATCCTTATGGACTACTATTTGCATTGAGATATTCTTGAAGATCTTGTCCATAGGAAAAAGTTGGAATTCATGTGTTGGACTGTAGAAGCTTACATGGTAAAGTGTGGCTTGAAAAAGAAGATTGAGGGAACATTCATGTTTATCTCCAAGCCATCATATATATTAAGAGAAGAAGAAAAAGTGCAAGGTTGATCAAGTCAATGTGCAAATAATGAAGTCAAGATTGATCAACACATTTAGAAGAGTATGAAGTGCAAGTTCAATATGATCCATCTCGGAAGATATCATTTGATTGAAGCTTGCAATGGATACATGAAGATGGAGCTAGGCGAGGCTCTCCCATAATGGAGTATTTGGAGAAGTCTTCATCAAGCATGTGCTAGCAAGCACGATCAAGAAGGGTGTTCCAACTTGGGAGAGTCAAGATCGTCATCATCTAGCTCAAGTGGAATACGCAAGGCAAAGGTATGATCTTGATAGGGTTTCTATTTTACCGGTCTCATGTTGTTAGTTCGGACACCGGGTTATAGGATAGATACCGTACTATCAAGAGGGGCTCTCAAGTGAGTAACTTGATCGCATCTTTGTGGAGAGTTCAAACCTTTGCATACTTGACATTTCATCTTTTTTGGTTCTTATTTGGCTTTTATCCATGTGAGAATTTAGAGCTTGTGTTCATCTCCATACCAAGTTCTAGTTCATCAAAAATGGATTTCATATGAACATCTTGTTGTGTTTTTGATATTGGAGGTTTTACCGGTTTGTCCTTTTTTAAGAGGTCAAACTCTCCTCTTTGGTTCCCTCCTCACATGATGGACTATGATGTTTTTCTGCATGATCTTGTAGTACTCGTTGACGCTAGTGCAGAGGTAGTACCGCTCTGCCTGTAGATAGAGGTACTACCGCTGGTGGTACCGCCAGGGGTACCGCTAGGCCGGTTTTGCTCTCTGTTGTCCTCCCCGGTACCCAGCGGTTTCTGCCTCGTTCTACCGCTAGGGACCCTCGAATTTATTCAAAGGACCCCGGAGGTAGTACCTCTACCGCAGAGGTAGTACCGCCCAGAGGTAGTACCGCCCCAGAGGTAGTACCGCTACCGCAGAGGTAGTACCGCTGGGTATGAAAACTGCACATAACGGTCAGATTTCAGAGGGACCTATTTAAGGGGGTCTTCTTCCCCAACGACCCCCAACCTATCATAGCTCGTTTTCCCCTCTCTCTCTTGCCATTGTTGACCTTGGAAGGCTTGCCCCCTCTCTCAATTTATCCCATGATTCTTGCATATCTTGATATCCCAAATCCACCAACCATCTCTCCACTAAGTGAGACTCCGGACACATTCCGGTAAGTTTCCGGTGTGACTCTAGTGGGTGTCACCACTTTCGTCACTCGATGAAAAACGAGCAGGCCGGAGACTCTGGTTTGCCCTGAGTCCGGAGACTCCGGTCTGGTAGACCGGAGACTCCAGCCCTGGCACGCCGGAGACTCCGGACAGGAAATCCTGCAACCACTCAGCAAAACTGCAAACCCCACAACTAATTCATACGAACTCCAAATCAGGTGAAACCAATTTTGTTGGAAAGATATCAACAAGATAAACCGATAATATTTCTAAACGAAAACGCAACAAGTTTTCCATGCGAAATCCGTTTTCGGAGAACTTGGGCTTGTCATGAAGATCACAACAAGCACCAAAACCCAACAAGGAGAAAAGCCAAGTAAGAACCAAGAAAGATGATATGTCAAGTATGCAAAGGTTTGAGCTCTCCAGAAAGATGCGATCAAGTTACTCACTTGAGAGCCCCTCTTGATAGTACAACGTCTATCCTATAACCCGGTCTCCCATTAACACGATGAGACCGATAAAATAGAAACCATCAAGATCATACCTTTGCCTTGCGCATTCCACTTGAGCTAGATGATGACGATCTTGATCTCTTCAAGTGGACCACCTTTCTTGATTACGCTTTGCTTGGTGAAGACTCACATATCGGTCCCCCATTGTGGCGCCCCGACCCGACTGCTATACAGTGATGCTGTGTGTCACCGGTTAAGCGATACAACCGGAGGTTACGGGTTTACCAATCCCCTGCCAAAACCTTTGGCAAGCGTTGCTCGGAATTGATCATCGGCAACACAACACCCCGATTGATGCCTTAACACAGGCACAACCCTCAATGCATAATAGAGAGATCAAGACTTGTGGAACAACTGGCACATCACAGACTCTACGACACAAATCATTATAGTTCAACTCTTATAATAGAGAAAGATAGCAAATTACAACCAGAGTCACCGACCCAACAGTACAACATGCGGAAGCGAATTAAGTTGTTCTAAACAACAAGATCCAAATTATGGCCTAAGAGGCCTACAGATAAACATTCAAGCGCCAGCTATTCCGGGATGTCCCAAGCTGCCACCTGGGAACCCCAGACTACTCGTCGACGTCCACGAAGAACCCACCTTCGAGGTCGGTGAAGTCCTCCTCTGAAACAAAACAAACGACGTGGAGTTCGACGAACTCGCAAGATTAAATATAGAGCCTTAGCTCGATGAGGCTTTCAAAGTTTTATGGTTGTTTTGCATAAAGCTGATTTTATTCAATAAAACACAACTCCATGGCATCGACTATCGGAACATTTTCAAAAAGGGGTAAGAAGTAACTCTTTTCCTTTGATCCTTCTCATCATCAACCACCATTTACCACTGTTCCTATTCCACTAAGGCACCTCCCCAAATCACCCTCGAGGAAGCTAACCTTGCATTCTTGAGTAGTACCTTTAGTACTCAGTTTTTAATCATTCCGTTAGAGTTATTCTATGATCTCTGAATCCGTCACCAAGTCGTCCATAACCGCGGACACGGCTTTTCGAAAAGATTTATCCCTGCAGGGGTGTACAATGTGAAAGTTGCCAGGCTCCCGAGGGCCCTCCCAGCTTCTTATCCATGCGTACCGTCCGGCTCATTGCCTGTACATTAGCTCTCTTCCGGGGAAGCCGGCTGAGTGGGAGCGGTTACAACCTTTACCTCGTTGAGACTAACCAAGGATCATCAGTGAGGACGGGACAGGTTCAGTGCCTCCAACACCCTGCCCCGTGGCCACCATTTTCCTAAACACCTCAATCCTCATCTCAGTCTTGGCCATCATCTCAACACACGCGCAAATGGAAAGCCAAACTAGAGGACCCTCGGCTAGTCCGCCACAAGTTAGTCGGTCGACGAGGTTCCATATGCCCACGCATGCATGGTTGCACGCTCATCTTGGCTCGTAGGCGAGAACTCGCATCTAGGCGGCGAGAACGAGACAAAGCACCACAACCACAGTGGCCTGTCATCCCCACCTTTAAGCATTTTATTACCTGTCACACAATTCTCCACCATCATCCGAACATTTCAACATCTGTTTCCAACATGAAATATCCATCGGACGAATAAACATTTAACTAAACATGGCTAAGCATCAACATAGCATAGTTAAGTATTTCAGGCCAACGATACAAACCTATGGATAATAGGAGGGGAAACAGGTAATGGCATCGGAAACTTAATGCAACTATAGGATACTCTAATCCAAGCAAATTGACATTTGGAACCGCATGCAATATTATAGTGGAGAAAATATTTGCGGAAATATAGGATAAGACATGCTCAGAGGGGGATTACGCTTGCCTTGTTCAACGTGCTGGTAGTACGGATCGTCGGGGTATTGCGGTGTAACCCCGACTGCTTGATCTATCGAAGCATAACAACGGAAGAACAATCAATCACCACACATGCTTCACAAATGCAATGCGCAAACACATGATGACATGACATTTTAAATCCCCGAGATGAGGATGATTCAATCTATTCAACTTAAACGGAGTTCAGATGCTTAAGGGGCGCATCCCGAATATACCGTGGATTTAAGTAATATAGCATATTTACTTGTTGATTAGGATAGTTGAAACCCTAGGGTTAACTTGGCGATGAAATGACATGATCAGGTGCAGATGCAATGTTCAGGTGATTAGCACATTCTTGTAATCAAATTGAGAAGGAACTGAGAGTATTTGTAATACAGCTGAGGAGGGCTAATCGGATTATCCGATGTAGTTAGAATCGGATTATCCGATGAATTGGGCTCGAAACGGCTAAGGACCTTAACTGGAACAGTGGTCTGGACATACTGAATATTTTCGGATTTTCCGAATTTTGCAAAACCGGATTATCCGATCTCCACCGATGCCTGGAAATTTCGCTAAGGACTAAACAAAAATCGTTCTGGATTCCGTCGGATTGTCCGGTGCCGAAGCAACTCGGATTATCCGATGTACTGGAAGAACGATGCGATTGAACGTACTGGAACCAAGCGGATCTTCCGGTGCGACATGGCTCGGAATATCCGACGCAACAACAAAATGGGACGACGGCGAGCTACGGCGAGAGAGAGAGGGAGAAGAGGTCCAGAAGGACGGCAGGCTCACCCTGAACGCGTGGTGGTGCTCGGGAGGACCGGAGATGGACGGAGACGGCCGGAATCGCTCGGCGCAGCGGCGGCCGTGGTCGGAGAAGATGCGGACGGCGCGGTGGATTCGCGGCTCCCCGGCTCAATTCCTCTGGCGGAGGAATAGAAGGCGACGCGGCGAAGCTTCCTACGGTCTTCGATTTGCTCGGGCCGAGCTCACTCTCCGGCGGCGGGCTCGGACATGGCGGCTCGTGGCGAGCTCGTGGGGAGAAGAAAATGGGGAGCGAGGGGCAGGTGAGCGAGTGGATAGGGGACCAGGGCGAACTCGGGGTGCTCTCCCCCATCACGGCGCGGCAGGAGGCGCACGGGCCCAGTGGCGAGCACGCCACTGGTGCCATGCCGTGCCCATGCGAGCTACAGGAGGAAGGAGATGAAGATTTGCAGAGAACCCCCTGGAAAAACTTTCCCCCTCACAGATAGGTCCTTCTCTCTTTTTTTTTTAAACCAGTAGTACTTTAGGTAATTAATTGAGGCACTAAAACATCTTCAAATATCATGACAAAATTTGGGGAGGCTCCCCTTAGCCTGTAGAAGCTCCACAAATTTCGGTGTCTCAAACTAAAATGTTTTGTACCACTTTGGTTTAGGAAAGTATGTCTAGGGATTTTTGGTAATTTGAAAATTTGGCGAATACCCTAGTGATTTTAGAGCAAGTGCGAAATATTAATTTGAACTCTTGGAACTACCTTGACAAATATAAGATGTCAAAGTATTTTTGTTTTGCAAGTTTGAGTGCCTTCATTGTTTTGAGATTTGTTAGAGCAAGTTTGGCATTTTGTTTTTCAATGTTGTCAAGCCAATTAGTGTGTTGTTTAGCAAATTAATATGAATGCCATGATGCAATGAACAAAAGTGAAAATTTTACTCAGGTTTTTAGGTTCTCAACTTTGGGCTGTTACAATTCTACCCCCCCCCCCTTACAGGAATCTCGTCCCGAGATTCTAAGATTGCGGAAAGAAGTCGGGATACTCCTCACGTAGACTAGACTCTCTTTCCCAAGTTGTTTCTTCCTCGGAATGGTGAGACCACTGAACTTTGAGGAACTTGGTAGTCTTGTTACGGGTCTTCCTTTCGGCTTCATCCAGGACATGAATAGGATGCTCGCGATAAGTGAGATCTTCCTGGAGATCCAACTCCTCATGATTGACTCCATGAATTGGATCTTTGAAACAACGGCGGAGTTGGGATACATGAAACACATCATGCACATTTGGGAAGATGGACGGTAACTCCAATTTATAAGAAAGATCTCCTGCTTGGCCAGAACGGTGAATGGGCCAACGTAGCGAGGGGCCAATTTCCCTTTGATCCCGAAGCGGCGAACGCCACGAAGTGGAGAGACGCGGAGATAAGCTTTATCACCAATTTCATAGTGGATCTCCTGATGGTGTTTATCATAGTAGCTCTTCTGCCTAGACTGAGCAATCTTCAGATTCTCTCGTATAATTCTGACCTTCTCCTTAGCTTCATTGATAATATCTGGACCAAAGAGTGCCCTCTCTCCGATCTCAGACCAATTTAGAGGAGTTCGGCATTTTCTTCCATACAGAACCTCGAATGGAGCCATGCCCAGACTAGCTTGATAGCTATTGTTGTAGGAGAACTCCGCGAAGGGAAGATACTTCTCCCAACCTTTGCCAAAGGATATTACACATGCCCTGAGCATGTCCTCCAAAACTTGGTTCACTCTTTCGGTTGACCATCAGTTTGAGGATGGAAAGGGTGCTAAAGTTGAGACGAGTTCCCATAGCATTTTGGAAACTAGTCCAAAACTTGGAGGTGAATAGGCTTCCACGATCAGAAATTATCTTCTTGGGAACGCCGTGAAGGACGACGATGCGAGAAGCATACAGGTCTGCCAACTTGGCAGCTATAATGTCAACACGAACGGGGAGGAAGTGAGCCACTTTTGATAGTCGATCAATGATGACCCAGATGGCATCGTTTCCCTTTGGAGACTTCGGCAGACCAGTAATGAAGTCCATACCAATTTCATCCATTTCCACTCGGGGATAGCAATAGGGCGAAGAGTGATGTGGCGCCCCGACCCGACTGTTATACAGTGATGTTGTGTGTCACCGGTTAAGCGATACAACCGGAGGTTACGGTTTACCAATCCCCGGCCAAAACCTTTGGCAGGCGTTGCTCGGAATGGATCATCGGCAACGCAACACCCCGATTGATGCCTTAACACAGGCACAACCCTCAATGTATAATAGAGAGATCAAGACTTGTGGAACAACTGGCACATCACAGACTCTACGACACAAAGCATTATAGTTCAACTCTTATAATAGAGAAAGATAACAAATGACATCCAGAGGTCACAGACCCAATATTACAACAAGCGGAAGCAAATTAAGTTGTTCTAAACAACAAGATCCAAATATGGCCTAAGAGGCCTACAGATAAACATCCAGCGCCAGCTGTTCCGGGATGTCCCAAGCTGCCACCTGGGAACCCCAGACTACTCGTCGACGTCCACAAAGAACCCACCTTCGAGGTCGGTGAAGTCCTCCTCTGAAACAAAACAAACGACGTTGAGTTCGACGAACTCGCAAGATTATAAATAGAGCATTAGCTCGATGAGGCTTTCAAAGTTATATGGCTGTTTTGCATAAAGCTGATTTTATTTCATGAAAACATAACTCAATGGCATCGACTATTTAGAGTATTTTTAAAGAGGTAAGAAGTACTCTTTTCTTTGATCACCTTACTCATCATCCACCATCATCAACCACTGTACCTGTTCATCAAAGGCACCTCCCCGAATCACCCTCGAGGAAGCTCACCTTGCAATCTTGAAGTGGTACCTTTAGTACCCAGGTTTTAATCATTCCGTTCACGTTATTCTATGATCTTATCGTCCTTTCCCAAGTCGTCCATAACCGTGGACACGGCTTTTCGAAAAGATTTACCCTGCAGGGGTGTACAATGTTTGCCACGCGTACCGTCCGGCCCATTACCTGCGCATTAGCTCTCTTCCTTGGAAAGCCGGCTGGGTGGGAGCGGTGTCGACTTCTCCCTCGTTAAGGACTTTCCAGGATCATCAGTGGCGGCAGGACTGCCAGTGCCTGCAACACCCGCCCCACGGCCACTTATTTTCCTAACACCACAATCCTCATCCCAGTTCATACCACCATCATCACGCACGCGCAAATGGAAGCCTGAACTAGAGGACCCTGGCTAGCCCCGCCCGAGTTATTTAGTCTATGAGGGTTCCTGCAATTGCATAGGCCTCACGCATGGTTGCACGCTCAGTCTTGGTTCTGGAGGTAAAGAACTCGCACCTAGGCGGCGAGAACGAGACAAAGCACCACAACCACAGTGGCCTCTCATCCCCACCTTTAGCATCTTATTACCTGTCTCCTCAATTCCTCCACCATCAACCATTTATCTCATCACCTGTTTCCAACATGAACCATCCATCGGACGGCTAAGCATTTAACTAAGCATGGCTAAGCAACAACATAGCTTAATTAAATAGCTCAGGTCAACAATACAAACCTATGGATAATAGGAGGGAAAACAGGTATTGGCATCGGAAACTTAATGCAACTATAGGATACTCTATCCAAGCAAATTGACATTTGGAACCGCATGCAATATTATAGTGGAGAAAATATTTGCGGAAACATAGGATAAGATATGCTCAGAGGGGGATTACGCTTGCCTTGATCAAGGTGCTGGTAGTACGGCTCTTCGGGGTATTGTGGAGTAACCCCGGCTGCTTGATCTAACGAAGCATAGCAACGGAAGAACAATCAATCACCACACATGTTTCAACAAATGCAATGCGCAAGCACATGATGGCATGACATCTTAGTGCATTGAATTTTATTATAGCAGGATCTACCCATTTTAAAGGGGTGCCAGATAATTATTAAACAAGAGAGAAATATAGCTCTACATTGTTTTTAATGTTTTCCTGTGCTAAGCTCATGTAAACATGCATGCAAGTGATGCAAAAGGTTAGTGCTCATTTTACTGAGCATTTCGATATAAAGAACACATTTTTCGGATGCCCCGATTAACAGTTATTATTTTTAGAATTTCCTCTTCTAATTAAATGATTTTAATAACTTAATTAAATTCAACAACAATAGTAATAATAAATCGAGTTCGAGCTAGAGCGATAGATCACGAAGGAATCATCGAGTTTCGATAACCCTAGCGTCGTGAGGGGGTAGCGGGGAACATGTGCTACGAGGGAGAAATGAAAAAACATAGACAGAAAAAAAAACTGTGTAGCCGGCCTGTGGCCCGGCTGGGCCGGTTGTGAGGCCGGCCTGGCTCCAGAGCCCACTGGCTCTCGCCCGGCATGGGCCGGCTCCTGGACCGGTTGCGCAGCCGAGCGCAACGGCCCACAGCCCGGCTCGGCCGGGTCCTCGACCGGGCGCGCGAGCGAGGAACGGCGACGTGCTGGGCGCAACTCCGGCGCGTCTACGGCGAGAGAAGGGAGAGGGGAAGGGGAAGAGGGTGCTACTGCACAAGAATCTCACCACGAGCAATATAAGGGGTCGGGACGGCGGGGGTGTGACGAACGCGGCGGTGTTGAGCTCGGCGATGCTCGGTCGACGCGAGGAAGAAGAAGGTGGCGTCGTCGATTTCTAGCCTCCCGCCTCGATTCCTCCTGCGTGGATGTACAGCACGGCGAGGCGGAGCCTTTGCCCCACACGGCGGTGCTTGGCATGGGCTACAACGGCGGGGAATGGTGGTCAACCGCGGCGGCTCGGGTTCGCCATGGCAGGGCACGGGGAAGCTAGGGATCGGGGAAAAACAACGGGGAGAGAGCACGTGGTCTCGGGGTCGCGGTGCTCCTCGCAGGTGAGGGCGGAGCAGGGGCCAGGCGAGGCGTGCGCGACGAGCTGGTTCGGCGGGATCGGAGCTCCCGCGTCGCTACAGGAGGAGGAAGAAGAGGATGAAGAATTCACAGAAACCCCCCTGGCTGCATTTTTCTATTTACAGACGAGTCCTTTTCCATTTCTTTTAAAATTCCAGCAGGTTTTAGAGATTTTAATTAGGGCACCAAAACATTTTATAAAAATCTGCAAAAATTTGGGTAGCCTCCCAATAACATGTAGAGGCACCACAAAAATTGGGGTTGCAAAATAAAATAGTTTGAACACCCTTGGTTCATAGGGTTGAAGTTCGGGCATTTTGCTAAATTTAAAAATGTTGCTCGTTTGAAAGATTTATAGCAATTGCAAAATATTAAATTTTAACTCTTGGAACTTCCTTGACAAATATGGAAGTTTAGTTAAGTGGGTTTTGTCACCATCAACTCCTTTGAGTTAAAGTTGCTTGAAAACCATTATTGATTTTGTTTCCCTTGTTTTAATTTGTTGTCCAAAATCCTGGTTTCAACATGAACAATTGAGCAAATGATGCCATGATGCATGCATGATATGCAAAAGCGAAAATTTTACTCAGGTTTTTGAGGTTCGCAACTTTGGACTGTTACAAGTGCCGACAGGCCTTTGATGTTCTGCCTTTACTCGACGACAGGTGCCGCATTCAGCAACATACTTGGCGATTTCTCGTTTCATCCGAGTCCACCAGAATTGTGGTCGAAGGTCTTGGTACATTTTGGTACTACCGGGATGAATAGAGAGAGGAGATTCATGAGCTTCTTGGAGGATCAGCTCCCTCAATTTTCGTTTCTTTGGCACTACCAAGCGGTCACCAAAATAAACAACTCCGGATTTATTGACAGAAAAACATTTGGCCTTCCCGCTAGCAATGTTCTCCTTGATTTTTATAATACCCTTGTCACGGGTTTGAGCTTCCTTAATCTGGTCTACAAGAGTAGATTTGATCTCCAGATTTGATAGATAGCCAGAAGGAACAATTTCCAGGTTCAAACGGGCGAACTCTTCATGAAGGGCAGGTTGGGCCTTTTCAATCATCAGATTGTTGCAATAGGACTTCCGACTCAGCGCGTCAGCCACGACGTTTGCTTTGCCGGGTTGATAGTTCAGGCTCACATCATAGTCCTTGATTAACTCCAACCAACGCCTTTGCCTGAGATTTAAATCCGGCTGGGTGAAGAGGTACTTCAGACTCTTGTGATCCGAGAAATCTCGCAACGGTTACCAAACATGTATGGTCTCCACTGCTTCAAAGCATAGACCACCGCGGCAAGTTCTAGATCATGAGTTGGGTAGTTGTGCTCATGTGGCTTCAATTGGCGAGAAGCATATGCCACCACATGGCCATCTTGAATTAGCACACAGCCCAAGCCTTGCAGAGAGGCATCACAGAAGACGACGAAATCCTTGCTTGTGTCCGGCAGGACGAGCACAGGAGCGGACGTGAGTTTGGCTTTCAGTGTTTTGAAGCTCTCTTCAGCTTCGTCCGTCCATACAAACTTTTTATCCTTCTTGAGAAGGTCAGTCAGCGCCTTGGCTATCTTGGAGAAACCTTCGATGAATCGGCGGTAGTAACCTGCCAATCCGAGAAAGCTACGAATGTCCTTGACTGACATTGGAGTTTTCCAATCCAAAATGGACTGAATCTTGTCGGGAATGACAGCCACACCATTAGCGGATATCACATGACCAAGGAAGACAAGATTATCCAACCAGAACTCACACTTGGAGAACTTGGCATAGAGGCGGTGTTCTCGAAGTCGTGTCAGAACCAACCGAAGATGTTCGGCATGCTCTTCATCGGTTTTGGAATAAACGAGGATGTCATCAATGTAAATGACGATAAACTTGTCGAGATAATCCATGAAGATGGAGTTCATGAGCCTCATGAAGGTAGCTGGGGCATTTGTGAGACCAAAGGACATGACGGTATACTCATATGAGCCATAGCGAGTAACAAATGCCGTCTTTGGGATATCCTCCTTTCTGATCTTGATCTGATGGTATCCTGACCTCAGATCCATCTTGGAGAATACCGTTGCACCAGCTAACTGATCCAACAGATCATTGATGCGAGGAATAGGATACTTGTTCTTGATTGTCACCGCATTCAACGGCCTATAATCAGAGACTAGACGAGGCACGGTAGAATCTCTCTTTTGACGAAGAGTACCGGACAACCCCAAGGTGAACTGCTAGGCTGAATGAAATCCTTCGCTAACAGCTGATCAATTTGCTCTTTCAACAGAGCCAACTCTTCCACCGGCATACGGTAGGGCTTCTTGGAAATCGGAGCGGTACCGGGAAGCAGATCTATGACAAACTCCACACTTCGATCAGGTGGCATGCCAGGCAATTCTTCCGGGAACACATCCGGGAAGTCACACACCACGTGTATTTCATGTATTTCCGGAGGGGATTCGCCTTCCATAAAGCAGAGGAGGATCTCGGGTGAGTTGGGTATGACTGAGGATGGAGGCCTTGATAGTGCAGACCAATACTCCACAATGTCACCGGACGAGGTGGTCACGGTAATGGTCTTGGCAGCACAGTCGAGATTAGCCCGGTATTTTACTAACCAGTCCATGCCTAGTATGACATCAATGCTATTGACTTCAGAGCTACCAACGCAAACGGAAAAGACGAATAACCTATGGTAATCTGAACTTTAGGAGTAACCCCATCGTTTTGCCATTTGGAGCCAGGAGTGGAGATCACCAAGGGACGTCTCATTTTCTCGAACGGTATTTTGTGGTCTTTTGCAAAAGCTATGGATATAATGAATGCGATGCTCCAGTCAAACAAAACTGTAGCAAGACTGTTGTTGATTCGTAGCTCACCCATAAGGACGCCGGGGTCCTCTTCAGCTTGCTCAGCAGAGACGTGGTTCAGGCGACCACGCACAATAGGTCCAGCCTTGCCAGCTGGAGTGGCAGGGGCTCGTGCAGGAGTTCCCGTGATAGGTGCCTTCTGGGGGCACTCCCTGGAGTAGTGGCCAGCCTGGCCGCAGGTGTAGCAAGTGAGTCCAGGTGGAGCAGGTAGCTGAGGACGATACCCACTTCCGCTCGACCCAAATGTCGAAGTAGTGGGGCGCGGAGGTGGTGGCCTGTATCCCGCGGCCCGCGGCATAAATGGAGCACGCGGCACAGTGCTATAGGGAACAAACACCCTGCGCTTCTTGCTCTCAGAACCCGAGGAACTCTGGTGGTCCCCGTGTGCTGGCCTCTTGGAAGCCTCGAGTTCCTTTCTTCCCTGCTCAAGAGTAAGAGCCTGGTTGAACAGCTCCTGGTAGGTCTGGAACTTGAAGGGCAGCAACTCATAGCGGAGCTGCGGAGCAAGACCCTTGCGGAACAGCTCTTGCTTGTCAGCATCAGTGGTCACGTCCCTTGGGGCGTAACGAGAGAGATGGTTGAATTCACAACCATAAGTGCGGAGGTCCATACGTCCCTGCTGCAAATCCAGGAACTCCCTCCTCTTCAAATCCATGATCGGCTGAGGGATGTAAGCCGCACGGAAGGCAGTGCGGAAATCTGCCCAAGTGAAGACATGGTTGGCCGGAAACAATGCCACATGGCTTTCCCACCAACAGCCAGCCGCACCCGTCAGAGGTAGGTGGCGAAGTTGACTTGCTCGGCCACTGGGACATGCAGCGCGGAGAACTTGCGCTCCAGAGCGTGAAGCCAATCATCAGCTTCCAGTGGCTCTTTAGCATCAGCAAAGGTGGGTGGCTGCGAGCGCAGGAACTCAGTGAGAGTGTTGCAGCCATTCCTCTGTGCATTCTGCTGCACCAACTGCTCAAGCAATCGCTCATTGCGCCCACGGTTTTCCTCAATGGCCATCAAGACTTGAGCCATCGAGGGTGGTGGCGGCGGTTCCTCATCATTGTGGTTACCACGGCCTCCTCGAGCCATTCTGGAGAATTCACAATGACACAGTTAGTATCTTCCTCCGAATGGTTGAGACAAAAGCATTAGCGTCTACTCAAGTACACAGACTAGGGACAATATAATACTTTGTGTAACAACTAACAAGGATCAACAAGATAGAACTTGGGTCAAAGATCAGCATCATGTACTACTAGCGTGGGATTCAAATAGTTAAGAAACCACGTGATTCAACACACTCTAGTTGGCACAATCCGGGACCTTCTGTTCAAGTCCTTGGGTACAAACCCAACTAAGGAATAAGTGATCAGACTCGGTAGAAACATCTAAGTTGATTTCGGATTGTAACGCAGCGGGAGCAACCGGACACATAACACTAAAGGCAGAACCCACCCCGCGATACTCCTAATTTTGAAGTAGCAGATGAGAAGTAAAACCTTTAACTCAAATCGAGGTAAGATTGCTCCGAGATTAGAATGTAACCAGATAAGGAGTAAAAGAATCCTAAGATGGTTTTCACAACTCATTTTTAGGTTAAAAATAATTTTCACAAACACTAGACTCAACGTCGACCAGTAGAAGGGTTTCCTACAGGCAGTCCTGCTCTGATACCAACTTGTAGCGCCCCGACCCGACTGCTATACAGTGATGATGTGTGTCACCGGTTAAGCGATACAACCGGAGGTTACGGGTTTAACAATCCCCGGCCAAAACCTTTGGCAGGCGTTGCTCGGAATTGATCATCGGCAACGCAACACCCCGATTGATGCCTTAACACAGGCACAACCCTCAATGCATAATAGAGAGATCAAGACTTGTGGAACAACTGGCACATCACAGACTCTACGACACAAATCATTATAGTTCAACTCTTATAATAGAGAAAGATAGCAAATTACAACCAGAGGTCACAGACCCAACAGTACAACATGCGGAAGCGAATTAAGTTGTTCTAAACAACAAGATCCAAATTATGGCCTAAGAGGCCTACAGATAAACATCAAGCGCCAGCTGTTCCGGGATGTCCCAAGCTGCCACCTGGGAACCCCAGACTACTCGTCGACGTCCACGAAGAACCCACCTTCGAGGTCAGTGAAGTCCTCCTCTGAAACAAAACAAACGACGTGGAGTTCGACGAACTCGCAAGATTAAATATAGAGCCTTAGCTCGATGAGGCTTTCAAAGTTTTATGACTGTTTTGCATAAAGCTGATTTTATTCAATAAAACACAACTCCATGGCATCGACTATCGGAACATTTTCAAAAAGGGGTAAGAAGTAACTCTTTTCCTTTGATCCTTCTCATCATCAACCACCATTTACCACTGTTCCTATTCACTAAGGCACCTCCCCGAATCACCCTCGAGGAAGCTAACCTTGCATTCTTGAGTAGTACCTTTAGTACTCAGTTTTTAATCATTCCGTTAGAGTTATTCTTCCTCGCACGATTTGGATCTGAATGGCTGTGATTGCTTTTGTCTTGTGGTAAATAGGGGAACGACGCTGGCATTTGTTTTTATCTGTCATTTGCTCTGCACGCCGCCCCTGCTCCATCATCTTCCTCGCGCTCTGCCTCCATTGCTCCTGCGCTAAAACTTTGCGTGCTCTCCCACCTGCTCGTTGACGATGAAGAAAGCAGCGGGCAACAAGCGCTCCGCCTCAACTACTGCCGCCGCGCCCGATGCGGCGGCGAAGAAGGGGAAGAAGATTGCGGCTAGCACATCTGCGGCCGCCGTCGACCTCAAGAAGACCAATGGGGATTGGATGAAATCCACCCTGAAGGATGCGCAGCTGGACAAGCTGCGCGAGGAAGGATTGCTGCCACCTTCCGACCAACTCCTCGTCCGCGCACCTTCGCCCAAGGAGGTACTTCCCGAGCCTCGCGCTAATGAGCGCGTTTGTTTCGCGGAGTTTTTGCCTAGGGGTTTCTCGCTCCCCCTCCATGATTTCGTTCGAGGTTTGCTTTTTGCCTACGGGGTGCAGATCCATGATCTCACCCCGAACGGTATTCTGCACATTGCGTGTTTCATCACGCTGTGCGAGTGTTTTTTGGGTGTTGCTCCGAGTTGGGCATTATGGAAGTCCATCTTCATGGTCCGGCCAAACAACCGAGGTGGCCGAACCTACCCAGTCGGAGGCCTGCAGATCCAAGTGCGCAGCGACACCCGGTACTTCGCCCTGAAGCCAGTCGACTCGGCGCAGGGGTGGAGGAAGAGGTGGTTCTATGTGCAAGTGGACCAAAATGTGGCCCCAGCATTTTCGACTGCTGGTATAGCTGCTAGGACGAAAACCTGGAACCATGAGCTTTTGACTGAGAAGTGGCGGAAGCAGCGCCTATGCTGGAGACAATTGGAGGGCTCCTGAACAGCATCACGGGTGTGCATCTGATTGCCACCTTTGTGAAGAGGCGGGTATGGCCACTCCGCGCTCGTGCCCACCCAATGTGGGAGTATGAAGGTCCCCTCGACTCCACTCGAATGAGCAAGGAGGAGCTGTCGAGGAGTGAACTGGTGACACATGTGCGGTCCATCACCAGTACTAAACAAAGCGAGCCCTGCAACGTTGACTGCCCAGTCGATCCTTATGGGGCTGAAAAGCCTTTGCAAGAGGTTAGTGAATCTTTCGAGTATATGATCTTCTGTTTTTGTTATCCTTCTGTGCATCTTTTTGACTTTCGACTGCTATATCTTGTATGCAGGGCCATTCGACTGCCTCCACTCTTCCTCCTCTTCCCGAAGATGGGCCAACTTATGAAACAGAGGTGACAGTAGAAGCGAAGGGAGGGGATGAATCGCCTTTACCTTCGGCTACCACTTCACCCACAGAAGAGGTTGAAGAGGAAGGGGTAGAGGAAGCACAAGGCAAGGAGCCTGCCGTGAGTGAGGATGTTAGCGAGGTTCCTCTTCGCAAGCGCCGTCGGGCAGCCCAAGTTTTGTCTTCTTCCACGAGCTCACCCGCGAGGGAATCGGATGTGAGGGATGATGGAAACTCAGCTCCGTCTCCTACGACCACAGCTGCTCCCTTGGACGTGAGTCCTTTGAGCTCGGCTCCTCCTCCTCCTCAGTCGAGTGGGCAGCTTCCTTTTGGAGGCTCAAACTTTGACGAGCTCGACACTGAGGATGAAGAAGAGAACAGGTTTGCTCCTTTTTGCACTTAATAATATTTTTTGTGAGTTATGTACTTTTGCTTATGTTGTATGCCTTTCGGTCGTATGTAGTGCCGAGACTGTGCGACCTCCAACTCCTCCAACCGTGAGAGCCTCGACTCCAGATCAGCCTGAAGCCTCTCCTGTAGCGGCTGAGGTTGTGCAAACAATAGCCACGACAGCTTCCATTGAGGCTGCCAATATTGCGAGTACATCGATCCCGCAAATTGGAACTTCTGCTGCCAAGCCCGCGCCTTGGATTGAACACGTAAGTGTCTTTTTGCTGAGTCTTCCTTCTGGACCTATTTGTGTATAGCTTATGTGGGTTTCGTGTGCGTGCAACCCTTCTACCTCAACCTGGTAGAATCAGGTAAAGCATTTGTCCAGGTTGAACAGGAGAGGGATAATCTGCGCGCTGTTATGGAGCAGATCACCCATAAGTATCTTGGGTTTCTGTAAGTCTTTGCCTTGTCGATTGTGAATGACATCTGCCCATCTATCTCAGGTGACAAGGCAAACGCTGAATCTCGGGTTAAAGAGTTAGAAGAGACACTCGCCAAGGAGCGCGAGGAATCGAAGAAGGCCTTGGATGATGCCAAGGACTCCGCCGCTTTGCGCGAGAAGAATTATGCTGAGCGCCTGGCGAGCCTCACCCGAGACGTAGGCGGTGAGTCGAGCCTTTCACTTTTTGCCTACTTCTTTTGCCACTGAATAGTATGTAACATTTTTGTTACTTCTGCTTTTTTGAAGGAGCTGTTGGGGCATCGACACCTGTAGATCAACCGAGTGTCGATTTGTCCCTTGACCGCGCAATCGGTGAACTGGACGTCGTCTCTACCCAAGCCAAGGACGCACTCGCCAAATCTACGAGCATGCTCGGCGCCGTGTTCAAGGATGTGTTCCCCTCCAGCGAAGCTCCTTCGACTGTGGATGGCTTCGCAGACGTCCTGGGCCCAGGAACTTCAACTATGACGAATTTTGCTCGCGCTTTGATGGTACGCGGCTCAGAGACCACCCTCAAACTCCTTTTAGGTCATGGGATAGAGGGTGACTTCGAAGCTGCTATGTCTGCTTTCCTCGTAAGCCTGGCGGGAAATTGGTGTCCCTAAAGCATTTGAACGAGCCAACCGCAAAGTTGGCTGGAATTTTTATGGCCACCATGGAGCGCCGGGCAGAAGAAGTCGCCGCTCGTGCGAGTAGGGCTAGGTCAGAGTCGATGTCTGAGAAGTAGGGCAGCCGCGCCTTCGATGTCTTGTAATTAAACTTATGACCATGCGAGTATGCATGTGCTTTTCCTACCTTTGTATGAATTTATGCTCCTCGTTATGATTCTGTTTGTAAAGCTGTATGTTGTTGCTCGTCTGAGCTTTGTGAATAGTTTCTCATGAAACTTTTATGATGCTTGGAACAGAAACGACCAGCCGCCACTTCATCCAGTTCGTCGCGGTAATACGTTATATGAAGGCTCGACTTGCGAAACAGGAGCAGGAACTGGCGAGTGCCCGAAGCGAGCTGGAAAGGATGAGGGCAAGGCCTGCTTTACCCACCCAACGGAGGAGTATGTGCTTGGCGAGATGGAGATCGTGAACAGACAGCTCGAGTGTAAGCATGACTGCCTTGATCTTATGAGTTCACAGCCTGTTCTTTTTTGTTCACCCAACTTGTGTTGTTGCAGGTTTTGTTCAAGATTTCCAGGCGGAGCAGGCTCGCGTGGATGAGCAGTTGAACATGGCAACTGACGAACCCACGACTGGCCGCCAGCACTTTCGATTGGACAAGCACCGAGCACGCATACTTGCGACTCTGCAAGATCGGGTGTGGCGGAGCACTATGCTTCTTGAATTGTGCAGGTCGGCCTTCAGTCGAATCAACCAGATGGTTTTTCCAACTGGGCCACAACCTCAAGGAATCCACGCGTTGCTCGATCTCTTCCGGTCAACAGGTTCCATTCGAGGCTTCATCACCCAGAAGCTTGTGGACGGTGCCAACGCAACCATGGCGTATCTCCGAAGTCAACGTCCAAATTTGCAGCTACGTCCACCCGTGCCTGGATCGTCTTTGTCCCAGTCGAATCTTGACGAAACATTCGATCATGCGAGGACATTGGTTGATTGCTATCAAGCGCAACTTATGGGCCCTGTTCTTCCAGCAAAGGATGAACCAGAAGATTAGGGTATTTATGTATAGGGAACAGCCCCCGAGTGTAAATTTGCCACTTAGTACATATTTGTTCACTTGTATGTATGCAGCCCCCGAGTGTATCGAGTGGGGTTTATGAAAAACAGTTTACATAGATCATGAATTACATAGCCCCCGAGTGAGGTTATGAATTTTATGAGAGTTGAAGCTTCAACTTATGCCTGCAGGCTCAGCCCCCGAGTGATTGATTGGGGTTGAGCAACTTTTTCCTTTGTGTTTAGTGTTACGATCCAGCCCCCGAGTATTCGAGTGTGGCTGAATATTATGTTTGAAGAGCGAAAGCTTTTATGTTTTGAGATACTCAGCCCCCGAGCATACGGGTGTGGCTAAGTTTTGTGCTGATAAGCTATGCGAGTAGTAAGCAGGAAAAGTATGAGGAATTTATTGACTATATTCCATTTATGAATGTTAGGCTGCAGGCCGCCTCATTAAAAACCTTCCAGTCCCCTTAGGTACCCTGGTAAGGAAAAGAGCGCGTCTGAAACCTGCAGCCATCCGACATATGAGCCTATTACATTATGCGACTGAGCAATCTAAGCATAGAAACGGCGCAGCTGCGCAACGTTCCAAGGATTGTGGAGAGTTCGCCGGTCTTCGCATGCTTCAGTCTGTATGCTCCACCACCTATGACCTCGGTGATGATGAAGGGTCCTTCCCATGGAGAAGCAAGTTTATGCACCTTCTTTGCTTCAGTCGAAGTACCAAGTCACCCACCTCGAAGGACCTGGTACGCAGTCGACGGCTGTGATAGTTGCGTAGATCTTGCTGGTAGACAGCTGTACGTGCTAGCGCTGTGTTGCGTGCTTCTTCGAGCAAGTCGACTGCATCTTCGAGTGCTCATCTGCATCTTCTTCATTGTATGCTTCGACTCTTGGTGCGTTGAACCTTACGTCTGATGGCAGGATTGCCTCTGCGCCGTAGACCATGAAGAATGGAGTGAATTGTGTTGAGGCGTTGGGTGTTGTGCGTAGGCTCCATAGCACAGACGGGAGCTCTTCTACCCAAGCACCCGCAGCCCTTTTGAGTGGCACCAGGAGGCGCTTCTTGATTCCACTCGTCACAAGCCCATTGGCCTTTTCGACTTGGCCGTTTGATTGCGGGTGCGCCACAGATGCATAATTGAGCGTGATATCTTGCTCTTTGCAGAAGGATTTGAATTCCTCAGCCGTGAAGTTTGTACCGTTGTCGTGATGATGCTGCTTGGCACACCAAAGCGGTATATGATGGATTTTATGAAATTGACTGCTGTAGTGGCAGTCGAACTTGTGATGGGTACTGCTTCAATCCACTTGGTGAACTTGTCGACCGCCACCAGAAGGTGAGTATGCCCTCCATGGGAGGATTTTTTGAGTGGCCCAACCATATCGAGCCCCCACTGGGCGAAAGGCCAGGCCAATGGTATTGTCTTCAACGCCGATGCGGGTGCGTGCGGCTTTGTGGCGAATTTTTGGCAGCCGATGCACCTTTTGACTATGTCCTCCGCGTCTTTGAGTGCTGTGGGCCAGTAGAAGCCTGCGCGAAAGGCTTTGGCTACGAGTGATCGACTGCTGGCGTGATGCCCGCAAGTACCTGCATGAATATCACGAAGGATGGCTTGGCCATCTTCAAATGCTATGCAACGCTGGAACATACCTGATATGCTGCGTTTGTAAAGTTCACCGTTGATGACAGTGTATGCTTTAGATCGTCGAGTGACGCGTCTTGACTCTGTGAAGTCTTCGGGTACCTCGCCGCGGAGTATGTATGCGAGGAAGGGTTGAGTCCAAGTTGGCTCGATGAGGAGTACCTCGACTGGTGGGTCCTCTGTGCTAGGTGTTTTGCTCTTGGCTGGTGCGGCTGATGCAGGAGTTGCCGCTTCTTTTTGATTGATCTGTGCTCGATGCGCTCGAAGAAGACACCAGGTGGCACTGGTGCTTTGGTCGCACCAATGTTGGCTAACTTATCTGCTTCTTCATTGCTTTCACGCCCTATGTGCCGCAACTCGCAGCCTTCGAAGCTGCCCTCCATGATGTTGTACAGGTCACGGTAGGCGATCATGTTATCTGCGATTGCGTCACAGCCTTCATTGTTTGCTGCACCACCAATTCGAGTCGCCGTAGATCATCAGTCGAGTGCACCCGAGGCTTTGGCCATCCTCATGCCATGGATCAGAGCCTCGTATTCTGCTTCGTTATTGGATGGGAACTCGAACCCATTTGTAGGATGTAGCGGAGCTTGTCGCCTTTTGGTGATATGAGGATGACACCTGCGCCTGCGCCTTCGTTTTTCTTCGAGCCATCGAAGTACATGGTCCAGGAATTGGACACATCTGGTGCTCCTGGGAGCTGAGCTTCAATCCACTCGGTGTGGAAGTCGGGTAAAACTTGTGCTTTGATGGCCTTCGGGTAATCATACTTGATGTCTCTTGGTGCTAGCTCGATGAGCCATTTTGCTACTCGCCCAGTCATTGGGGTTTGTGAGGATGTCCCCGATCCCTGAAGTGCTGATTACAGTGATCGGGTGCTCGGAGAAGTAATGCGTCAGCTTCCTTGAGGACATGAACACGGCGTATGCCAGCTTCTGATAGTGCGGGTACCGCTGCTTTGATGTGGAGAGCACTTCACTCAAGTAATAGACTGGACGTTGTATGCTTTGGGCGTGTCCCTCCTCTCTGCGTTCGACCACAGAACAGTGCTCACCACCCTATTAGTTGCAGAGACATATAGGTATAGTGGCTCGCGTTCCCTTGGTGCTACGAGGATTGGAGGGCTTGTGAGGACTCGCTTGAGGTCCGTGAAGGCTGCTTCGGCTTCTGGCGTCCACTCGAACTTATCTGCCTTCTTCATCAGTCGATAGAACGGGAGTGCTTTTTCGCCTAGCTTGCTGATGAATCGACTGAGTGCTGCTACTCTACCCGCCAATTTTGCACGTCGTGGAGCTTTGAAGGCCTTTGCATCGTCAAGATGGCCTGTATTTTCTCCGGGTCCGCCTCGATTCCTCGAGCTGAGACTAGATACCCGAGGAGTTGCCCGGCTGGCACGCCGAACGTGCACTTCTTCGGGTTGAGCTTGATGTGGAAGCGTTTGAGGTTTGCGAATGTCTCCGCAAGTCATCGAGTAGCGTGTTTCTTCTCTTGTGGTGATGACGATGTCATCTACATAGACCTGGACGTTTCGCCCAATCTGCTTCTTGAGGCAATCTTGCATCATGCGCTGATAGGTTGCGCCTGCGTTTTGAGCCCGAAAGGCATTGTGGTGTAGCAGTAGACCCCGAGTGGGGTTATGAACGCCGTTTTTTCTTCATCCTCTTCCTTCATCCTTATCTGGTGGTAACCCGAGTAAGCATCCAGGAAGGACAAGCGAGCGCACCCGGCGGTGGAGTCGACGATCTGGTCGATTCGAGGTAGTGGAAAGTGATCCTTTGGACACACTTATTGAGTGCTGTAAAATCTACACACATCCGCAGGATGTCTGTATGCTTCTTCTCTACAAGTACGGGGTTGGCCACCCATTGTGATTTCTTGATCTCTCTGATGAATCCTGCTGCGAGTAGCCTGTCGACTTCGGCTTCGACTGCAGTTCTTTTTGGGCCGGATATGCGGCGCATTGTTTGTTTGACTGGTTTAGCACCTGGAAGTAGCTGGAGAGAGTGCTCGGCGAATTCCCTGGGAATACCTGGCATGTCTGCTGGACACCATGCAAATATATCCCAGTTCTCACGGAGGAATTCGACGAGCGCGCTTTCCTATGCGATAGGCAGACTCGACGAGACATTGACTGTCTTGGTCGGGTCAGTCGGGTGCACCTGATGCGATCTTGTGTCGTTGGTGGCACTGAATGCTCTGTCGACTGCCACCTTTTTGTGCTCTGGCATAAGTGTTCGATCGTTGGAGACCGCTAGATCGGCGAGTGTTGCTTCCATGCCAAACATCTCAGAGATTTTGCTGAATTCTCGGTCGCAAGAGTCAGACTTTTGGAAGTTCCCCTTGACTGTGATTACTCCTTTTGGTCCAGGCATTTCAGCTGGAGGTATGCGTAATGTGGCACCGCCATGAATCGAGCGAACGTCGGGCGTCCAAGTATAGCATGGTATTGTGACTTCCAGTCGACCACTTCGAACTCAATCGACTCTGTCCTGAAGTGGTGCTTGTCCCCGAACGTTACGTCGAGTTGTATGGTGCCCTCTGGGCTTATTGCTTTCCCTGGAACGATACCGTGGAAGGTATTTGAAGATCTTGGCAGGTTTTCGACTGACCTGTTCATTTTGCGGAGCGTATCTGCGAAGATGATGTTTATGCCGCTCCCACCATCCATGAAGACCTTGGACATGGCGTAGCCTCCAATTTGCGCGTCGAGTACCAGAGCAGAGTGCCCTGGTCGAACAACCGATGGAGGGTGGTCCTCTTTGCTGAAGCTTATTGTAGTTTCGGCCCTTCAAGTATTCTGTTACCGCAGGAGGTGACATGACCGCCATGTTTACCTGTCGAGTGCGAAGTTTTTGCTCCCTGTTGGAAGGTCGACCTTTCTGTATCATGTACATCTGCCCTTGGGGCGGAGGGTACTGTGGTTCGTCCACCCGAGGCACGGGCTGTATGGCACCCGCGAGATTTCCGCCTGGGGCAGGCTGTGGTGGTGGAGGTGGTGCCATCAGAACAGGCACGTTGTTTGGCTGAGGCACGGGTGCAGGTGCTTGTGCGGCTGCTGCCTTTCTGCGATTTACGTAATCAGTCGCCATTTGGTCGAACTCCCTGCAGTTTCTCATCGAGTGGTTGGATCGCAGTTTTCCATCGTCCCCCTTGTACAGGTGGAATCTGCAATCAGCGTCCATCTTTTCTTCGAATGATCGCTCAGATTGTGCCCGTGACTTGCGCCAATCCTTCCTCTTGTAGCTATCACTGCGTTGGCTCGCGACGATCATCTCGACTGTCTCCGATCATCTCGACTGTCTCGCCGATCGTCTCGACTGTCTCGCCGATCTTCCGACCGTCGGTCGCTTCTGTCCTGATCATTGCGGGGTGTGGAGAACCCAGCCGCCATGAATTCGGGTCTGTCATCGTCGTAATGACGTTTTGAACGTTTGCGCCTTCGGTCGTCTCTGTACGAGTCTCTATGGCTTCGACTGCTATTCTCATGTTTGTCACGGGGTGAGGACCCGCGTGTGGTGCGTGCCATATCCTCTCCATCTGCCCACTCAGTCGCGATCTGCAAGAGGTGGGCTACAGATTTTGGCTTTTGGCGGCCAAGTGCTTCTTTGAAGTCTCGCCTGGCGAGGCCCATGACGAAAGCATCCATGGCCATATCTTCTGAAACCACTCCAACTGAGTTACGTATCTCAGTCCATCGTCTGATGTATGACCTCAACGTTTCGTCTGAACGCTGAACGCAGGCCCGCAGCTCCTCGAATGTTTTCGGGCGCTCACATAGAGGCTCGAAGTTTTTGACGAAATCCCTGCGGAAGTGATCCCACGAGTCGTATGTTGATGGAGGTAGGGCCTTGAGCCAGTCGCGAGCTGTGCCTTCGAGCATGAGTCGTATGTACTGCATGGCTGTAGTGTTGGTGCCCCGCTGGCACGCAACTGCCAGCCTGTAATCTTCCAGCCACCCGGAAGGTTCCTGTCGACCCGTGTACTTGGGCTGTTCGGATGTGAGTTTGAATCCTTTGGGCATCCGTGTCTCGCGGACGCGTCGAGTGAAGCACAGAGCTCCATGTGGCTCAGGCTCTCGATCAGAGTATGAGTCGCTACTGTATGATCTGCGTGATCTGCTCCTGGACCTGCGCCTTCGCGAGCCGCTTCTTTCCTTCGAGTGGTGGCGACGACCACTGTGATTATGCTCTTCCCGAGGTGC
The DNA here is from genome assembly GCA_947311845.1 of Poa pratensis. Taxonomy (NCBI): domain Eukaryota; kingdom Viridiplantae; phylum Streptophyta; class Magnoliopsida; order Poales; family Poaceae; genus Poa; species Poa pratensis. Next base: position 71,005,690 of record CAMZMU010000096.1, on the reverse strand, counting down.
GTCGACTAGGGCACGGTCTCGACTCCCACCTGGAGTTCTTGGAACTTGGTGTAGTTTTGCGTTGGGGTCATCCACTGGGGGTTTGATTGCCTCCAGGTATGCTGCAGCGGTGTAGAGAGCGCCTGCTGCTGTTTTGGGCACCGGCAGTCCTTCCTCGTCGTATGTCATGAAGGAGTTGCCTAAGTTGCGGGTGAGTGCCGCCTTCTCGCCTGGCGAGAGGTGTGACAACCTTGATTTGCATCCTGTGTCTGCTCGCCCGGTGGAGCTCAGGGAGAGCTGTCTTCTGCGCACACTCGACAAGCTAGCTTGCTTTTTGCGTTCTTCGAGTGTGGCTCTTATCTGCTTCAGTCGAAGTGACTCCTGCCAGTTGAAGTACTGGAAGGTCAACATCTCTTCTTGTGTTGCGTCTGCTGGCATCATTGTGCACTCCTTGATAACTTTATCTGCTTTTGCTGCCATCTCAGCAGTGATTGTGAGGGTTGTGGCTCCGTCCGGCATAGTGACTGTGCACGGGAATTCTGTAGGTCTGTGGCTGGCCGTAGTTTCTGATGTTTCTGCGGCGATGGCCACATAGACCTGTTGGGGTATGACCCGAGGGCATATGTATGTACTTTCGAGTCCCGTCATGGACTCGACATCTTCATCGAGGCTCATGTCTGAGCCTGTATGTCATCGAGTGGTTCATCTGGACGGATCTCGCAGTCGACGTCCTCATCGCCTATGCCCATCTTGGCGTCGGCGAGGTTGTTATGAGTCTCGAAGTCGAGGTTGTTGTTGGCGCAGATCTCGGAGTCGACGTGGTTGTCGATATGAGTTTCGAGGTCGTCGAAATCGCTGAGGGAGATCCCGCAGTCGAAACTATCCTCGAGTGGGAGATCCAGCTCGGGATCGTTTCTGCGGTATGCTGATTCGGCCTCCTCGCCCTGGAGCTCTTCAATGAGCTCGCGCATCTCTCGTGTGGACATGGTTGTTGCAGACGAACAAGCTTGGAGGGTCGATGATGGTATGGACGCAGTGGAAAGATCCGCAGTCGAAGGAGCCGCAGCCGATGGAGCCTCGGGTGCGAAAGTCGCGAGTTGGCGTGGATCCGTCAAGTCCTGCACACCAAGCTTGTTGACGAAAAAATTGAACGAACCAACGGTTAAACCCAAACCTGACTCGAGATCAGAGAAGGCCTCCTGGAATCCTGGCGAGTGTGGCTCGAAATCCATCAGAGGATCCGATGTGCTTTTTGCGGGTGAAGCTGGCGTGTTGCCGTTTGTCGAGTGAGCCGCGAGTTGCTGTGTGCCGCCTGAGTTGGCGAGTTCTGGTTTGTCGATGCAGCCGGCGAGTTGCCATTTGTAGATCCGATCGGCGAGTCGCCGTTTGCCGATGGAACCGAAGAAACCGCGAGTTCAGCACTATTCTTTCTCACAGACGGCGCCAATTGACGAGGTGTACCCTCATCAAATCCATGGTTAAGGACCTAGGGTTGAGATTATGGGGAGAGAACGTGGTAGTACTGGTAGTTTCGTCGGCTGACAAGCAAAGGCAAGGATTTACCCAGGTTCAGGCCCCTCCGGTGGAGGTAAAGACCCTACTTCCTGCTTGTCCGGTATTGATTGTGGATTATGCGATTACAGGGGAGCTCCGGGGAGATGACAATCTCGCAAGAGCTTTGGTGGTTCGAGTATGGCTTGGTCCCAGATCGGTATCCCTCCCAGCCTTTAAATAGGCTGGGTCTCGGGAGTTTGTAACCGACCTAGTTTACACGTAAGGAAAGACTAAACCGACTATGCCTATGTCTAGTCTTGGAGGGTACTCCATCTTCTTGGGCCTCTTGTCTTGGGCTTCGAGTAGGCTCTTCAATATTGGGCCTTAGTCGTCACGTGCACTATGTACCCTCATGGTAGGGTACCCGATATGTATACCCATGTCATCCATGTAATGCTTATGTAACGGTAATCCCATATTTTACTTGTCTAGATTGGATCTAGTACTCACTTTCTGAACATGTAGAACATGTTATGACAAAAAATATGTAAAAATGATTTGGTAACTATATCTAATTTGGGTGGTAACCATTAACTAGCATATGGTAACTACGGTATTATACCTGGCAACTGACGATGAAAAAAAAAAGTTTGTCAGAACATATTAAGATGGGATCTTGGTTTAAAGTACTCGACGAGACAAACCCAACCATAAAAACGGATACTCAATTGGATTAACGATTTAAGAGATAATTTATTTTGAATTATCGGTTACGAAAAGATTCTCGAGTGGATGGTGCATGCATACATGTAATTTTATTTGGTGGGATCGGAGTGCGACAACAAGCGCCGTATGAGATAGCATTCTGGGGCACGTCCCCTAGATAGATTATCTTCCGAATAATAAAAGCGCTAAGTCTTCTGCGGTTTGGTTTGGTGTAACATTGAATTTTCCATGAAATTATAAATAATTATCCACCTATGCCACCCGTAAGTTAAAAAAACGTTTCAATTACCTAATCTTTTGTCCGGCGCTGCATCGACCCTCCCTCTCGATTTCCCTCTCGATTTGGATCCTTCCGCTGTCGTTTCGTACACAAATAGGACTACACGTCGTGTACGCACGAGTCACATAATCGCCCGGGACTTAAATATGATGAGGGGAATCGATCGATCGATCACAAGCGCTCCTAAGTTCCTATCCGTCAGGTGCGAGCGGGAGATATATTCGTGGACGACGGTACCGGCGGCATCGTCGCGACGGCCTAGGCCGATGAGAGAATCAACTTCGGGCCTTTGTGCTCCAAGGGCCAAGGCGATGACCTGGATGATACTCGCCGTGTCCGTCGTCTTAGACTCCTGGTTGTGCTTTTTTTTGTGGCTGCTCCATCGATGCGAGCATCCCCGTCCGAACCCTGGTTACCGTAGGCCTCATGGAATTATGGGCCTAGCCGTTGAAATCTTCAGCTGCAACATTGACATCGACGTGCTCTTGACTAGAAAATTCAGAGGGGGAAACGCCATCGCGACGCCGCCGCTCTCGCCTGCGAGTTCCGCGACGCCGGAGACCTAGCCTCAGAGATCCCCCACCGCCCAGGCGTTGGAGTTTCTTCGTCCGTTAGCACTCCTGGGTCTGCCCCAATTACGTCAGTCGCCCCTCTTTAGGAGTGTTTCTCCACGATCCTCCTCCTCACGTGTACGGGCTGCCAGTACAGCAGGATGATGTCGCCCGTGTAAGCGAAGGGGAAGAGCAGGGGGACAATTTTGACGAATTTGACCCTTTTTTTTGAATTCATTTCACAAAATGGACCCAAATTCAAATCAATTCACGATCCGACCCTTTTTTTACGGCGCCCGCCCTGGGGCGTCGTGCAGTAGAGGCGTCGTGAAACCTGCCACGTCAGATAAGAGGGCCCACACCTCAAAAGCTTGGCTCCCCGGGCCAAGGCGTCGTGCCTACTAACACGGTGCGTCAAGTCGGGGCGCCGTTCCTTTTTTTTGCGCCGTAGGTAAACTCTAAATAGAATAAGAAGATCTAGGGTTTATTCAGGACACGAAGTTTGCTCTATCCTATGGTCTGAACGTGGTGTGTTCTCTGGTTTCTTGGCTGAGGTCGTGGGTTCGAATCCACCTAAGTAGTCCAATTATTTTGTTACGTTTTTTTTTGCTTTTTCACTCATGCAACTTATGCAGTATTGAATAACACTTCACTTTGTGGCCATATATTTTAATTTTATGTTTTGTGTGAGCAAATATGATCCATGAAGTGGCGTTCAGATCTCTCCGTTTTGAAATTCCGGGTGATTCGAGAGAATGCAATTTGTCGGTGTAGATGTGTGTGTCACTATTTTATGTGTACCCGAGGATGTGCTCTTGTGGAACTTTTTTGAAAATTTGAATTTGACTTTAAAAGTTAATTATTTTCCTTGGATACATATGGTGCATCTGTGTATATGCCAAATTTTGGTGCAAAACGGCGTATTCCGAGGTAATAAATATTCGGAAAATATTTGACCGCACAACAAATCATGGGCATTATCCGGACAACCCTATGAAATACAGTCAAGTTATTTTCAAATAAATGTACAAATATTTCAATTTTTGCAATACATATAGAAATTAATCTTTGCTGTCCATTTAAGCTAAGGGTTTACGAGGTAGCTAAGATTCATGTTATTAATTGAGCTATACGTGACTAAAAGAAGAACGTGCAGCCATATAGCTATGTGCATGCATGGATTAGCCGGCGTCATTACATGATTAATAATTTCTAAAGGCTGATTAACAGCCCATGCCCCGTGTGCATGCAGTTCCATTTAACACGCCTACATACCTTGCTAATTAACGAAATAAAGGCAAATGGCAGCATGGCGCCCTGGGTAAAGGCGTTGTGTCATTATGCATGGCGCCCCGGCCTAGGGCGTCCTGTAAAAAATGTGAGCCCCACTGCTTTGACGCGGCACGGTCCACAACGCCTTGGACCGGGTCGTTGTGTAGTTGAGCATGGTGCCCCACGGGCGGCCGCCGTAAAAAAAGGGTCAGATCGTGAATTAAATTGAATTTGAGTTTATTTTGTGAAATGAATTCAAAAAAGGTTAGATTTGTCAAATTTACCGTCCGTCCCGTACCCCGTTTCGCCGTCTCTTCCTCTCCGAGTCCCAGCCCGACTGACCCAAATCTCTAGCCCGTCTTCTTCCCCAATGTCCCTCAAAAATCTCTCCACCACCGCTGTGCCCTAGACCTGCCGCCGCGCCGTTCCGCAGCATCACCGCCCCCGCCTCGCCCTCGTACGCGCGTTGCCGCCGTCGCCGTTCCCGTCATCGCGTCCCTGCCGTTGTCTCCACTCCGTGCGCACCCGGTGACTGGTTTTGAGGTATGAGTCTCTACATCTACTCCCTCCGTTCCAATTTAATTGACTTGCTATCCACCACATGTGGATGTATCTAGACACATGGTGGATAGCAAGTCAATTAAATTGAAACGGAGGGAGTAACGACTAGTGAAACCCCGAAGAACTCCGCAATTTTTGCGCGTGCTGGTGCGCGCCGTCTAGATCCGCCCCTGGATTGGATTGAGGTGTGGCGGGTCGTCGATTGGGAGTTGGGTTGCAGAAGTTAGGTTAATTGATTTATGTAGCAGACTAGAGTTCGTATTCGCGAGAAAATGGTTGTAGTGGAACCCGTGGTCTAAAATTGAATAAGTTGCCCCCGAATCCACAAGTCCAACTTCAGTCCATGGGCATCATTAGTTGCTGTCTTATTATTCCCTTGCATAGTTACACATATCATGCAACTTCTTGTTTGCTGTAGTGGAGCTGTGATTTTGTTGTTTCATGTACAATGAGCAAATCAGTGCTTGTACTCCTTATGCTTTGTGCTATGTGCAAATAGCTCATACTAGCTGCTAGATTCTGAAACCATAGCTGAGAGGTGGTTTCTCTGCAGTCTGGTATTTGTTTGTGTCCTTATGATTGTGTAGTGTGCAATGTAATTGGTTTGTTCTGTTAGACCTTATGTGCATGAAATGACCTTGATGCGGAAGTGTTGCTTTTGGTATATATAACTCTGAATGTGTTGGGCTGTTGGCTAGTGAATACTTCTGACTCATATTCTTTATGGTCTTGATACCATTATAAGCTGCACTTCCTAGTTGATTACTTATTTACTTAGTTGCAAGAAAAGAAATATCTGCTATGATTGTTCAGTTCATGTACGCCAAGGCTTATTCCTGATATATACATATCCATCGGTGCTTTGATGTGTTGATTTGTGTAATTTTAAACAGTACTGGATGCAATTCTCTAACCGAGTCTTATGCAGAATTTTTCTAGTGCTTTGTGAATTGTGTGTGCACTTTTTCCCTAGCAGTGACTAAAGTTCTTTCGGTTAGAGTTCTAGTAAATGAATAACAAAAAGGGTCTGAATTTGTTCCTATGTGAATTTCCGCAGTTCCGCTAGCCAGACAGACTTTTCTTTCCGCTAAAAGATGATATAACCTCATCACTTCCTACTAACTAATAGAGTTTGTTTTCCTTGCAGGATACTGAGATTGCTGGTCTTGTATAACTTTTTTGTCTTGGGTATATCAAGATGTCTGGAAATGATTCTCAGGCTGCAGCTGACAGAATAAGGGCACAGGCCTTATCAAATGCCAAGGGATTGAGCAGGGCTCAAGCTGAACGTGCAGCAGAAGCTGCTGCTCGCAATGTCAATGCCTATGGGCAGAAGGAAGAGGGCCAAGCCGCTGCAGGAAAGGAAGGAAGCAAAGAGGCAGATGTATCTGATGAGTACAGAGAAGGCTGTGAGGCTCGTGTCAGACCGAATGCTGTGCCAACTACTTCCGCTGGTGGCCAATGTCAGAAGTGCTTCCAGACTGGGCATTGGACATATGAGTGCAAGAGTGAAAGGGTCTACATGACGCGACCCTCAAGGACAGAGCATCTTAAGAACCCTAGGCTGAAGAAACCGTGGCTGCCAGCTCCCGCTGATTTGTGAACCCTGATCTAGGAGATGGAGGAGGAGAGGAAGCTGATGAGAGAGAAGCTGAAGAAGGAAAAGTCCGAAAGAAGGAAGGTGAAGAGCAAGTCGAAGAGCAAGAGGAAACATCGTGCTTCGGTGTCTGACTCCGACTCCGACTCTGAATCATCAGTGACCGGCTCCGAGTATTCTTCTGACAGTGGCAGCTCAAGCTACAGCTCCTCGACTCGGAGGACAACAAGAAGCGCCGGCGCAAGACAAAGCAGAAGAAGAGAAGGCACCGGAAGGACAGCTCATCATCTTCTCCTCTGAATCTGAGTCGGAGTCAGATTCTGATTCTGACGACAAGGGCAGCCGAAGGAAGAGCAAGAAGGGCGGCGACAAGCGTCGCTCCTGAAGAAACATAGAGGGCGATGAGGATGCCAGTGATAAAATTCTGCCGTATATCGTTTCTTTTCATCGCAGATGTAGCTTCATGTACTGCCAGGCGCCATCCAAAGAGACAAATCGCAAATGTATCAGTTGATTTGCTGAACGCTTGATCTTTCCAACTCCCTCCGTTTCAAAATAGATGACTTCCATTTGTACAAAAGTGGATGTATCTAGATTTGTACAAAAGTGGATGTATCTAGACATGTTAGATGTATAGATACATCCACTTTTGTACAAATGGAAGTCATCTATTTTAGAACGGAGGGAGTACTATTGTTTTCCCTGTAGTAAGGAGTAGCACCCTTTTTGTTGAAAGATTACTAAGAACTCAGTCAGGAGTACTTGAATCTATAGATGTTCCCTTGTCTATTTCAGTTTGATGCTTGTGAGCAACATTAAGTACTGCTGCTATATTCATCATCGTCATACAAACTTGTAAGCTTGTTATATGCTGCTTGAATTTTCTTAATCATTTGATGATCTATTTCTGAGAGAATATCCATTCGGCTTCTTTTACAAGGCTTGTTCTGCCAAAGTTTTCTGGGATAATTTTGCTTTACTTTGAGAGAGTAGTATTCAATTTGATTTGAGCTTTGGATTATTGCAGCTCTTGCTGTAGTAATTAACCTGACGGTTTGACTTGATGAGCCTTCGGCGAGTTGAGCGGGCTGTGTCGGGGCCGTGGATATGAGTTCCATCTGAGTTAATTCTGAGCAGAGATGTGATGTCCAGGTGACTCCAGAAGTAACAAATGAATTGTTGAGTGCTGCACGTCTCAAGAAAAAAAGAGGCTCAGAAGAAAAGCTCAAAAAGGAAAATGAGTTTCCTTGATAGACAACACATGATAAAGAGGAAAACACCATCTGCTCACAAGGAAAAAAAGGACATGCCATCAGAGGCTGTTACAGTGGAGAATGATGCCTTAGATAGTTCAGAAACCAAGAATGGGACAGCACCAAATGAACCGGTCTCTAAAAAATATGAGTTCATGGGAAGTTTCACTGATCTTTTGACTGGTCCAATTGATGAAGACATCGACGTTGACACATTCTGATTATGATCAGCACTTGGCAAATATTTTGCTTCCTACTGTTGTCTACTTCTCTAAGATTCAGAAATATTGTAATGAATTATTTGCTATGTTATTGAGCTACTGAACTAGTCTGATTCAGGGCTTAGGCACACTTTTGTTTATTCAGTATTGCGAAACTAATCGTGAAGAAACTCCATTCAAACTGGTTTCTGAATTGGGGGTCTTCACAATATAGAAATGCTTGAATTGTGATCATACTTACCAAAATTCAGAGGAGATTCAGAGCGGGGTGGAAGCGCAAAGACAGCAAGTAGAGGAGGTGCAGAACGGAGGCGCGTGGCCGCGTGCAGCGGCGCCGGCGTCAGGGACGAAGGGTGAGTCGACGGAGCCGCCCGCCACGGCGCAGGCGATTCACCGTCGTCCACGGTGGCGCGGACGCCAGCACGGCGGCAACTCAACGGAGGCGTGGGCGAACCGACGGACGCGGACGTGGGCGAGCCGTCGGCGACGAGCGCAGTCGATGCAACGGTGGCGCTGGCAGCTAACAGAGGTAGGCAGGCGGAGAGGGAACTTCCGGCGGAGAGAGCTAGGCTGTGCTGGACGATTCAGTTTGGTTTTCCTTTTTTTTTTTTGCGTTCTGGAGCGGAGGTGGCCGTTTGCTAGAAGTGAAGTCAGAGCCTGACTTCTCTTCTTGACGTTAGAGGAGCCGGTTCCGTGGTGAGATGCCGACGAGCTCCCTCTTCTCCCTGCTCCTCACCTGCCTCCTCTCCGCCCTCCTCCTCCGCCTCTCCACCCTGCTCGACCCTGGCGCCGCCGTGCCCCGCGTCAAGAGGTCCCCTTCCCTGCCCCTCCGATTCCGTCATGACGGCGCCTTCAAGATCCTCCAGGTCGGTCGCTTGCTTGCTCGCTCGTCGCCCCGATTTCGCTGCGCTTGTCCGCTGATCCTGCTTGCTCGCTCACTCGCATTGTCAGGTGGCGGACATGCACTTCGGCAACGGCGCCGCCACGCGCTGCGGGACGTGGCGCCGGAGGTCGGCGGCGCGCGCTGCTCCGACCTCAACACCACCCGCTTCCTGCGGCGGCTTATCCAGGCCGAGAGGCCCGACCTCATAGCCTTCACCGGTGCGTGGTTTGCTCCCTCCGCTTCTCCTCTCCTCTTACAGCTTCTGCTGCTGCTTCTCTTGCTCCGGAGGTCGCGACTTCACCTCGTGCCATCTCCTTTGCACTTGCTCATGCCACTACCTAATAGTACCTATACGAACCACTTGCACTACCTAATAGTACCTATACGAACCACATGCCATATGTGGTAAGCAACAGAAAAAAAAAAGTACCTATACGAATGCTTCCCATTTGCATTCAGAGGGATGGGTAGGACATTTAGCTATGCAGTATGCTCTTATCTCTTGCAACCTATTGACGGCATTTTCACAGCCCGGCGGAAATTTACTTCGTGTGGACTGTGGACTCATCACTTCTGCTTAGGGGTTTAGCACTGGATGGTACTAGTGTCAGAGTACTTAGCTTACCTCCTGTAACTATATCTGTGTGAGCTCTGTCTTGCGTGCTAGGGGTTCACGCAGCGCTCGATCCTCTTGGTTCTAATGATGGGATTTATGCATCATTACATCATTTAGGTGATTGGTGCAAAGGGACCGAACTGTTAGTTTTGGAATCTGGATCAGATCCACACACAACAATAACAAGAGTAATAGTTTCCTCTTAGCTGTATAATCCCACGTGAAGAGAAGCCAACACTTATTTTCTGTCATGTCAAGATCCACACACAACAATAACAAGATAGTTTCCTCTTAACAATAACACGCTTGATGATTTTCAAGGCAAAAATGGAGGTTAGGCCTCAGTCCTACATGGTGAAATTGCCCCCACCCAACGTTTGCATAAAACGGTTTCGGTGTGTATTGTATGCTACTTTGTGACATTGGACTTTGGAGGGGCCTAGGGCTCAAGCTGGGTTGGAGCTAGAGCACCATAGTAGCGATTGGTGTTAAACCACGATAACATTGGGAGAGAGGAAGCGATCCAGATACAATCTGGTTTTTCGTTCCTCTCGGCGGCGACGTTGCCGTCGGTCTCGCTCCGGCAACTCATGGAGGCTCAGAGGGTGCGGCGGACCATGGCCACTCGCTGTGGGAGGGTTTCGTTTCTTTAGTTTTGGTGTTTTCTTAGGATGGTGGGGTGGCGGTGATATTCCAAAGCCAAAATAAAATACTTCCTGCTCTATCTTTCCTCCATCTCGCGCTGAGGAGGACGCATAGAGTTGTGCGTCTAGCATATGTTCTATGTGTTGATCGGTTTTGTATTCGTCGGTGTAATTGCAAGTGTGGGTCTTTTGATCTACGATTTTTATCATTGCCGATGGTTATTGCACTGGTGCATTTATCCTTTGCAGACTTAGGCGATGATTTCACGTTTATCCATTACAACAAGCTCTGTTACGACAAATTTTGCCCTGTCATAATGGCGGCGTATATTAGGCTCGCTCCCGTGATTGTACATGTCGCTAGGTCTACGTGGTCCAAGGATATATTTTTATCTTCATTACTTCTAGTACTCTTTATTCTGTTGTCATTCTTTATGCTATTGTCGACAATTATTAATTGATCGATGGATCTTATCATAAACAAAAAAAGTATGCTAGGTTGCAACAATCTATTTTTGATTTTCTCAAATAGACTCACAACATGTGTCACTAACATGCAAACTTTTCCTATGTTGGAACCATAGTAGTGAGAAAGTCCCTACTCCCTGCATATATTCAACGCTCTTGGTTGTCTCAAAACCCAAGAAGCTTTTATTCGTGAATTAGTGGAACTGTGAAAGCAAATCGTTTGAAAAGGAAGCCAAGGTAGTCACGACCGATAAGAGTAGTCTAAACCACATGAAAAATGGGGTATTGGCTATGCTGAATCTGTTCAAAACGGAATTTTATTTCGCTTTATAATAAAACTATACGATCGAACCGATACAAAGTGATGAGTCATAACTCTTTTACAAAATAGAATACAGATAATCGAAAAGGTACAGGGGTGTCCACACCCCGGACCTAGACGATAAATCTCCTTGAAATAAAATTTTGACGATGCAAAATAGGGGATCGCTTGCCAACCATTAGCAAGGACCAGTGAAAACCCTTTATAAAATCATGACGCCTAACCGATACAAAGTGATGAGGGAGAACTCTCTTACAAAGTAGAACACAAATAATCAAATAAATACAGAAGTATCTACCCGCGACGAAACACCCGAGAGACTAACTAGAGGTGCCACCACGCCTCCTTATGAAACCATCGACTAGTTGCAACATAGCCACCAAGTTGTTGTTGGATAAGGCCGTGGAGCGTCCATCCTCCCTGCAAACAACGAGAACAGAGGGTGGTGGAGACATAGTCACTTGTATGTATACCTGGCCATACCTCAGGCCGGGCTTGGCTTCGGGCCGTGCCGAGAAAAGTCTGACGCAGAAAAACTCAGTCCCAAGCCCAGCCAAAAGGCCTGAAAGCCCGCCGGGCCAGGCTTCTTCCTGAAACGGCCAAAAAACAAAGCCCGGGCCAGCCCAGCGCAGCCGTCGGGCCTAGATTTGAGGCCCAAGCCCAAGAATTTCGGTCCGGGCTTCCCATGGCCAGGTATACTTGTATGAGATAGGAGGTCACCGAAAACGCCCCACGCCAGCAACAGAAGAGTCTCGAGATAAGATCCGAATTTGCCAACCGATGACACCGTTGGAAACAAGACCGAGAGGTACCGGAGCTCCACGACGACACCCCCAGAAGGGTGATGCACGCCGCCGTCATCGAGATCGAGAAAGTCAAAGAGATTTCACCATGAGCCCTGGCATGAGGAAGGTGAGCACAACGGCGCCCCAAGAGGGTTACGACACTGCAAGTATCGCCGCCGCTGGCGCGAAGCGCTAAGGTTTCACCCAGAAAACCTTCGCACCAGGCCAGGCCTCCAGGACGCTTGCTAATGCATTGCCTGCACCAGAATCCCCCGATGTTGCTCTTTGCAACCCACCCGACCAAGGACATAACCATCACCAGTGCAACGCCGCTCACCAAAGAGCGGCTATGGGGTCCACCTTCCGGGAGGGAGGCGAGTACGACGTCCAAGCTCATACCGACGAGCCAAAAACACCTTTGAACAGATAGGAATGAGCACATCTAGATCTAACCCCGTCTAGCCAAGATTCAATCCAACTGCGACCGGCGGAAAGAGATGTGTGGCATTGGAGGGTAGTGAGTATGACGAGCGCAACACCTGTGTGTCACACTACAAATAGGAGTATGCGGTGACGCGTCGATTTTCCGCCAAAGGTAGCATATAGCAATGGCCCTTTACTCCTTCAATCGGTAGCTACCACGTGGGCCATAAACGAAGGCCCAATAGATGCAGTAGAAGTCCCCCCACCCCCACCTACCATCAAACCTGCTTGCTTCCGATTCCGCTCCGCCCTCGCGACTGAACCCTCAGTGACCACCGTCAGTTCGCAACCGAGTCGCCTTGCCCCTCTCGACGGGCGCTGTGAAGGCAGAGTCCATCAAAGACCCGGACGCCAACTCTCCGCCGACGAGGTTCACACCTTTCCTCCTTATCGCTAGAACCGTTTTTCCATCTCTCACCACACTCTATCCCTATTGTCGTGTCTCGGGTGACGGACACCGGGAGTAGATGATACCCCCTTTTTAGGTTCGGCACGGGGCGCGAAGGAGGCTGGAAGACGTCTTACCCGGAAGCAAGGACGCCAAGTTCTTCGTCGAGAGGGAGAGATCGAACAACACAACATGACACACAGAGTTACCCAGGTTCAGGCCGCCGGAGGCTAAAAGCCCTACTCCTGCATGTCTGGATTGAGAGGTTCATCATGGTGTGGTGTACAAGGCTGTTCTGGGATGAACCCGCAGAGATTCGGCCGGAGGTAGACGAAGAGCAGATCCTGCCCTAGGGAGATCACCTCTCTCTCTACCTTCCGAACCCTAGACTATTCTTGCCTGAGCTCTAGCTTGCTTCTATCTCGTCTCGTCTTGTTTAGTCCCTCTCTCCCGGTGCCATGGTCCTCCTTTTATAGGCTAAGGGGATCCGACATGGGCACGCGAGAGGTGTGAGGGGTCTTGGCGGAAAAAACCCCTCGGCGGTCCTTGGAGGAGACGTGGCACTCTCTCCTCCAAGCGTTCTGAGGAGGGCGGCGTGGTCGTCCGCCCTTGGAAAAGGTGGGACGGACAAAGCCTGTCCGCCCCACCAACTACGCTCGTGGCAACGTCACCAGGGCGCGGCCTTCATCTTGGCGCCCAAGTCTTCCACCAGCTTCCGACGAGCTGGCGATCTTATCCGCTCGATGGTACGGATGGATACCCGGGGGCGCGCCTGGCCTCCTGCCGGGAGCACGGACCCGCGGGTGTCTTGCCTGGTTCTCCGGGCGAGGGGTGACTGGTGGCTCTAGGTTGACGAGGGAATCTCCCTGGCAATAGTGCCAGAAACAATGCTTGTACGTCACACGTCAGTTGGGAACCCCAAGAGGAAGGTATGATGAGTGCAGCAGTAAGTTTTCCCTCAGTATGAAACCAAGGTTTAATCGAACCAGTAGGAAAACGAGGTTTGCTTCGAAGGTGTTGGTGAAGGAGTGTAGTGCGGCGCAACACCAGGGATTCCGGTGCCAACGTGGAACCTGCACAACACAATCAAATTACTTTGCCCCAACTTAACAGTGAGGTTGTCAATCTCACCGGCTTGCTGAAAACAAAGGGTTAAACGTATCGAATGGAAAATGATGTTTGTTTGCATAAAACAGTAGAGAACAATGATTGCAGTAGATTGTATTTCAGATGTAAAAGAATGGACCGGGGTCCACAGTTCACTAGTGGTGTCTCTCCAATAAGATAACTAACATGCTGGGTAAACAAATTACAGCTGGGCAATTGACAATTGATAAGTGCATATAACATGCATGTGTGAGCTGTGGTGTCTACTATGAGATTCATTTGGGCATTACGACAAAGTACATAGACCGCTATCCAGCATGCATCTATGCCTAAATAGTCCACTTTCCGGTTAACATCCGTACCCCTTCCAGTATTAAGTTGCAAGCAACAGACAATTGCATTAAGTAATGTGCGTAATGTAAACAATACATTCATCCTTGAATAAAGCATTGCTGTTTTACCCCTAGTGGCAACAACACATCTACAACCTTAGAACTTGCTGTCACTATCCCAGGTTAAATAGAGGTTGAACCCAACTATCATGCATAAATACCCCCTCTTGGAGTTACAAGTATTCACTTGGCCAAGGCTTCAACAAGTAACGGAGAGCATGCAAGATCACAAATGACATAGACATGATAATATAATATTCAGCTCCACATAGGTATCAATATAAGTCAGATCCCAGCAAACACAACATGTAGCATTACAATAAGATGATCTTGATCATGATAGGCAGCTCACAAGATCTAAACATGATGGCACAAGTGGAGAAGACAACCATCTAGCTACTGCTATGGACCCATAGTCCAAGGATGAACTACTCACGCATCACTCCGGAGGCGGGCATGGCGATGTAGAGCCCTCCGGTGATGATTCCCCTCTCCGGCAGGGTGCCGGGAAGAGCTTCAGAACCCCCCGAGTTAGGGTTGACGACGGCGGCGGCAGCGAATATGTTCTGGATGAAAGGCTCGGTGTTTTAGGGTTTTCGCGTCTCGGGGAATAAATAGGCGAAGGGGCGATGTCGGCGGACCCCCGAGGGGCCCAAACCACAGGCGGCGCGGCTGGGCCCACTGCCGCGCCATGGTTTGGCCACCTCGTGGCTCTCCTTCGTCTCTCCTTCGGACTCCGTGTACGTGCTGGAAAAATAGGGACTTGGCCTTTTGTTTCGTGCAATTCCGAGAATATTTCCAGAAGTAACTTTCTGAAACCAAAAACAGCAGAAAACAGGGAACTGGCACTGTGGCATCTTGTTAATAGGTTAGTCCCAGAAAATGCATAAAAGTGATACGAAGTGTATATAAAACATGTAGCAAATGGTATAATATAAGCATGGAACAGCAGAAATTATGGATACGTTGGAGACGTATCAAGCATCCCCAAGCTTAGTTCTACTCGTCCTCGAGTAGGTAAAACGATAACAACAAATAATTTCTGAGGAGACATGCTTTCACACAATCTTGATCAATATATTGCAAGGCTCATGTCATGAATGAAGTGACTCAAAGCAATGATCTATAGTTTGCTAACAAATAGATAAAGAGTAAACAATGAATCATATAAGCAAAAACTTTTCATGAATAGTACTTTCAAGACAAGCATCAAAAAGTTTTGCATAAGAGGTAACTCATAAAGCAATAGATTCAAAGTAAAAGGCATTGAAGCAACACAAAGGATGATTAAGTTTCAGCATTGCTTTCAACTTGTAACATGTATATCTCATGGATAGTTGTCAACATAAAGCAATATAACAAGTGCAATAAGTAAATATGTAAGAATCAATGCACACAAAGTTGACACAAGTGTTTGCTTCTAAGATAGAAAGGAGTAGGTAAACTGACTCAACATAAAGTAAAAGATAGGCCCTTCGCAGAGGGAAGCAGGGATTAAATCATGTGCTAGAGCTTTTTAAGTTTTCGAAAGCATATAGAGAGCACAAAATAAGTATTTGAGAGGTGTTTGTTGTTGTCAACGAATGGTAGTGGGCACTCTAACCCCCTTGTCAACCAGACTTTCAAGAGCGGCTCCCATGAAGGACGTTATCTCTACCAGCAAGGTAGATCATCCCTCTTCTCTTTTGTTTACACATGTATTTTAGTTTCTTTATAGATGACACTCCTCCCAACCTTTTGCTTACACAAGCCATGGCTAACCGAATCCTCGGGTGCCTTCCAACATTCACATACCATGGAGGAGTGTCTATTTGCAAATTAAGTTGCTTACTGATAAATCAGGGCAAAACATGTGAAGAGAATTATTAATGAAAGTTGTAATTAATTGGGGCTGGGCACCCCGTTGCCAGCTCTTTTTGCAAATTATTGGATAAGCGGATGTATATGCCACTAGTCCATTGTGAAAGTCTGTCAGAAGTAAATGACAAGATTGAAAGATAAAACACCACATACTTCCTCATGAGCTATAAAACATTGACACAAATAAGGAGTAATAAAGTTTTGAATAGTTTAAAGGTAGCACATGAAATATTTACTTGGAATGGCAGGAAATACCACATAGTAGGTAGGTATGGTGGACACAAATGGCATGGGTTTTGGCTCAAGTTTTGGATGCACGAGAAGCATTCCCTCTCAGTACAGAGTTTAGGCTAGCAAGGTTGTTTGAAGCAAACACAAGTATAAACCGGTACAGCAAGAATCACATAAAAACATATTGCAAGTATTATAAGACTCTACACTGTCTTCCTTGTTGCTCAAACATTTTACCAGAAAATATCTAGACCTTAGAGAGAACAAATATGCATCCCAAGTCTCAACAAGCTCTACGGTAGTTCTCCACTACTAGGCTTTAACTACATGATGCAAGAGCTTAAACATGATCTACTTGAGAGCTCAAAACAATTGCAAAGCATCAAATCAAAACAAGACAATGATCTACAAGAATGCATATGTCTTTTCCAATACCAACTACTACATGTAGCATTTTCTTTCTTCCAAACAAACACCAATCAATTTATTTAAACATAAACTCTCCAAATGATAATATAATGCAGCAAGAGAGTATTTATAAACAAGTGCTAACAGCTCGAAGAGATGCATGAAAAACAGGAGCTAAAAGCACTGCAGTAGCTAGTTAAGAATACTCAACAAATATAAGTGAAGAACATGAGTATTCACATGAAAAAGCGGAGCGTGTCTCTCTCCCACACAAGGATTGCTAGGATCCGAATTTATTCAAACAAAAACAAAAATAAAACACACAGACGCTCCAAGTAAAGCGCATAAGATGTGAAAGAATTAAAATATAGTTTCACTAGAGATGACCTGATAAGTTTGTTGATGAAGAAGGGGATGCCTTGGGCATCCCCAAGCTTAGACGCTTGAGTCTCTCTGAATATGGTTGGGATGAACCACGGGGGCATCCCCAAGCTTAGGCTTTTCACTCTTCTTGATCACATAATATCACCCTTCTCGCTTGATCCTTGAAAACTTCCTTCACACCAAACTCAAGACAGTTCTCATTAGAGGGTTAGTGCATAATCAAAAATTCTCATATTCTGTAATGATACAATCAATCCCAAAGCTTCTGGACATTAGCTACAGCCACCAATGCTTTGTGGAGCAAAGAAATCCACACAAACACAGTAAAAGAGCGAATGCAAAACAAAAGGCAGAATCTGTCAAAAACAGAACAGTCTGGAATGACGAATTTTTTCGAGGCACTTAAGTTGCTCAGATGGATCTGGCCTAAAATAATGAAAGTTGCGTACATATCTCAGGAATATGCGTGATTTTTCTCAGAATTTTTTGAATTTTCTACAGGGAGATAAGCTCAAATCCGTGACAGCTAAAAATCTGTCACTGCGCAGAAATCCAAATCTTGCATCAACTTTCAATATAGAACTTTACTTGGCACAACATTGCGATAAAATAAAGATACAAAGGAGTTGCTACAGAAGTAACAAAACTCCTTGACTCAAAGAAAACAAAAATAACAGCAAATAAAAACGATGGGTTGTCTCCCATAAGCGCTTTTCTTTAACGCCTTTCAGCTAGGCGCAGAAAGTGAAAATCAAGTGTTGTCAAGTGGCAAATCATTCAAATCATCAAAAGCTTCTTCCAACACACAGCTTGTAACAATGGGTATCTTAGATGTTCCTGGAGGTGTTTCATTACCTTTAACCGTACTAAAAGTTTTATCAATTTTAAGCTCATAATGAGTCTTTGGTTTTGGCACTTTAGGAACATACATAAACTTTTGCTCTCTACCCACATAAACTTTCTCCTTTTTAGACTTAAGAGAAGTAAAGGTTGAACTTAAGGTTTCAATAGCTTCCTCTAACTCATCAATTCTATGATTTTGGGTGTCATGGATATTATTATCCTCAAGAACAGTGATTCTTTCATTGATGGTGGCTATTGATTCATTAGTCTTACCAATACAATCAAGAAAATTTGGAAAAAAATTCTCCATAGAGTCTAACTTATTTATAACATCCTCCAAGGTGATCTCAATTTTAATATCTTTAGTGGGTGGTGTTCCTACCAAACTTTCAATAATATTACAGGCTTCTAAAGCAGGAGTACCCAAGAAATTTCCACCTGTAAGAGTGTCTAGAACATACCTATACCAACTAGAGATACCAACATAAAAGTTCCTAAGGAGGATAGTGGTAGAGTGTTTCTTAGTACATCTATGATGAGCATCACTAATTCTATACCAAGCATCTTTCAAATTTTCACCTCCTAGTTGCCTAAAAGAACGAACTTCAACTTCAGGAGCATTCATTTTGAAAAACAAAATCAAACGAATTAAACAAGTAACTAATTTTTTTGTGTTTTTGATAAAGAGAGCAAACAAGACTAAATAAAAATAAACTAAGCAAGACAAATAACAAAGTAAAGAGATTGGGTGTGAGAGACTCCCCTTGCAGAAGCAATTCGGTTTTCCCCGGCAACGGCGCCAGAAAACGTGTTGGTGGCTCTAGTTGACGAGGGAATATCTCCCCGGCAATAGTGCCAGAAACAATGCTTGTACGTCACACGTCAGTTGGGAACCCCAAGAGGAAGGTATGATGAGTGCAGCAGTAAGTTTTCCCTCAGTATGAAACCAAGGTTTAATCGAACCAGTAGGAAAACGAGGTTTGCTTCGAAGGTGTTGGTGAAGGAGTGTAGTGCGGCGCAACACCAGGGATTCCGGTGCCAACGTGGAACCTGCACAACACAATCAAATTACTTTGCCCCAACTTAACAGTGAGGTTGTCAATCTCACCGGCTTGCTGAAAACAAAGGGTTAAACGTATCGAATGGAAAATGATGTTTGTTTGCATAAAACAGTAGAGAACAATGATTGCAGTAGATTGTATTTCAGATGTAAAAGAATGGACCGGGGTCCACAGTTCACTAGTGGTGTCTCTCCAATAAGATAACTAACATGCTGGGTAAACAAATTACAGCTGGGCAATTGACAATTGATAAGTGCATATAACATGCATGTGTGAGTGTGGTGTCTACTATGAGATTCATTTGGGCATTACGACAAAGTACATAGACCGCTATCCAGCATGCATCTATGCCTAAATAGTCCACTTTCCGGTTAACATCCGTACCCCTTCCAGTATTAAGTTGCAAGCAACAGACAATTGCATTAAGTAATGTGCGTAATGTAAACAATACATTCATCCTTGAATAAAGCATTGCTGTTTTACCCCTAGTGGCAACAACACATCTACAACCTTAGAACTTGCTGTCACTATCCCAGGTTAAATAGAGGTTGAACCCAACTATCATGCATAAATACCCCCTCTTGGAGTTACAAGTATTCACTTGGCCAAGGCTTCAACAAGTAACGGAGAGCATGCAAGATCACAAATGACATAGACATGATAATATAATATTCAGCTCCACATAGGTATCAATATAAGTCAGATCCCAGCAAACACAACATGTAGCATTACAATAAGATGATCTTGATCATGATAGGCAGCTCACAAGATCTAAACATGATGGCACAAGTGGAGAAGACAACCATCTAGCTACTGCTATGGACCCATAGTCCAAGGATGAACTACTCACGCATCACTCCGGAGGCGGGCATGGCGATGTAGAGCCCTCCGGTGATGATTCCCCTCTCCGGCAGGGTGCCGGGAAGAGCTTCAGAAACCCCCCGAGTTAGGGTTGACGACGGCGGCGGCAGCGAATATGTTCTGGATGAAAGGCTCGGTGTTTTAGGGTTTTCGTCTCGGGGAATAAATAGGCGAAGGGGCGATGTCGGCGGACCCCCGAGGGGCCCAAACCACAGGCGGCGCGGCTGGGCCCACTGCCGCGCCCTGGTGGTTTGGCCACCTCGTGGCTCTCCTTCGTCTCTCCTTCGGACTCCGTGTACGTGCTGGAAAAATAGGGACTGGCCTTTTGTTTCGTGCAATTCCGAGAATATTTCCAGAAGTAACTTTCTGAAACCAAAAACAGCAGAAAACAGGGAACTGGCACTGTGGCATCTTGTTAATAGGTTAGTCCCAGAAAATGCATAAAAGTGATACGAAGTGTATATAAAACATGTAGCAAATGGTATAATATAAGCATGGAACAGCAGAAATTATGGATACGTTGGAGACGTATCAGTGACCCGGAAGGTCACCTGGTCCTTAGCCGCAGAGACCTGTTGTCGAACTTGTCGGGTGTCCTTGAGGCAGATGGGCTAACCCATCTGCTGTACTTGACTCCTTGCCTTGTCCATCTTCTTGGTGGGCCCTAGCGGAGGACCCACTTTGGCAGCATCAGGGAACCCCATGTTCCACTGCTGCGACAGTAGCCCCCGGGCATGGTCCCGGCGGCTCTTGCTTCAGTTGCTGCCGGGGCTATGGCCAAAGAGTTGGCCAAAGTGGGTACCCGGCGCCTTGCCTGCTTTGCCTGGGGCTCGCCAGGGCGAAGTAGAGATGAGCCCCCGAGTTTCTCTTGGACTTGGTCGTGCGAACGTTGCGGTTCACACGGACGGCCAACGTCTATCTTGAATCCAACGGAGGGAGCGCTTGAAGCGGAACGCCCCCTCGATCCCCGCGTCAGTCGGAGTAATGGGGCCGCGACATGACGCGTGGGAAGCCTTATGAGTCACACCTCGCAGTGCTGCGGCAGTTGTTCCCCAAATTTTCCAAAATCCCCAACTCGCCGCCACCGGAATCCGACCCTTCCTCTTCGCCGAGCGCCGCCCTCTTCCTCCGGCCGCCTGGACCTTACTTCAGAGAGTCCACTTTTCTGCCACTCATGGCGCCCAGGTGCGAGAGGGGAGGAGTGCGGAAAGTGAAGCAATCAGTAGCAGAGAAAGCGGCGATTGAAGCCTCTCGCGCCGCCGCCGTGCCTCCCCCGAAGAAGGTGATGCAGGCTGTGTTCTCTCCGAGCGCATATGCTGATGAGAAGAAGGTGGATTCCTGCTCGCCGCGCAATAGCTTTGGAATTCTGTGGTGGAGAACAAGTGGGATGTCCTGGAGAAGGTCTTCAGGGAGAAGATGAAGTGGTCATCTTCCACAACTTCTCGGTGATGGGACTATTGCGCCCCTTTTCATCGTTTTCCTCGCCATCCTGGAGGCGTTCGGACTGCACATGCTTCATTTGCATCCGAATGCGGTGCTGATTCTGGCCTCCTTTGCCTATGTGTGCGAGGCATTCATCGGGGTAACGCCTTCGGTGGCCTTGTTCCGCACTTCTTTGTTCCCCGCCTGGGAAAGTCGAAGTGGATAGCCGGCGGGGTTACCTTTCGCCTCAGGAAGTAGTCGGCGCACCAATACCAGTTGTGAAGATTAAACCGGACTGGGGAGAGTGGAGACACAATTGGTACTTCATTTCAGTGGGAGGCTTCAATCCCCACCTCCTAACGCCAACCTTCCCTGCAGAGCGTCTGGCCAACTCCAAAGATAGAAGCTCCGAGGGTCCAGCTCTTTCCCCAATCATTGAAAGACTAACCGAGCTCCGCGACCAAAAGCTGACATGCTCTGCTATTGTGGGTGACTTCATCCGAAGAGGAATCGCCCTGCTGCAGCACAGGTCACAGCCGTGTGGGAGGTTCAGCCGAAGATTGGATTCGTCTTACAGTGGAAAGAATGGTCGAGCAAGATGCTCTTTCTGCTTCCGGGTGTTCCTTTTCATCTTCCGCCAGGAGTGCTTCCCCTCTTTGATGGCTCAGGTGCTGCGGTTGCCCGACCCGCATGCAACGCATTTGGGATTGCTGGCACTGAATTCCTGGATCCCCTTCCGGTTCCGGCGCAGAAGATCGCGCCGGGTCAAGGGTCTTCTACAGCTGCTGACTTGTTTGGCGGAGACGTTTCCCCGGAAGGTCCTGAGCTATCCGACAACGAAGCTGAGGGAGAACCTGCCCCGGACGAGCCTGCCGGGTATGCGGACCTTACCTCTCCCCGAGAGGCGAGGGAGGTCCGGACGAGGGCCGAGGGTGCAGCGGTGGAACTGCTCCCGGAGCAGCCAGCGCACCCAAACCCACTTGACGAGCCAGAGTCATGAGATGACTCCGAAGCTCTTCCTCCTCCGCTCCTAGCGGATTATGGCACCGAGGAGAGCCTGTCGCTGCCGATTCCTCCGGTGCTTTGGGAGACAAGAGCTGGAGCGTCCCCGGAGCCAAGCGGACTCGAGAGTAAGTTAGAGTCCTTGCGACTCCGAGCGACGATCTTTGCCTGACGCTTCAATGACGTGATGCCTAGTTTTCTTCGTAGGTTCCCGGAACTCGGAAGCTCCAGGAAACGCTGCCGGGTCGACGACGACGTTGAAGTTGGGAGACCACGGAGAGCTCTGTCGCGGTCACGGAGGAGCCCCCGGCTCCTTTCGAAACTCCGTCTTTACAACGTGACGTCCAGGAAAAGGGGGAGATGGCGGCGTGGACCCTCCTTCCCCGAACTCAAGAGATGACTTCCCCGGCGGAACTGCCAGCGAGCTCCTCGTTGCTTCCGGGTACGTCCTTCCGAGCTCTGAACATGGTCCTTTCGCGGCCGTGGTACGGCCCTTGAAGACTGACTTGCCGCTTGTTGACGTAGAACTTGAGGTGGCGGGTTCTCCCGAGAGCAGGCTCGACGTGGAGCCCCCGGAATCTCGTCTAGAACGCAGGATTGAGACCGGTCAATCCTCACGTGGAACTTCTCTCCCGTCAAGGGAAGGTACACGGGAAGCCGGCTTCTCGAGGGCATTCCCAGGCGCTGGGGAGTTCCTCGCCTTTGCTTGCGCCGAGATAGAGAGGCGAACGGAGGCTGCTTTTGGTGACGGGAGGATTTGCGTGCTCGAGAGGCGAGGATAGCTGCGGATGAGGAGAAGCTCCATGCCCACGAGCTTAGAATAGCTCGCGAAGAGTGGGAGCTACAGCAGCGTCTTGGCGACTTCGAGGAGCAGGAACAAGCCCAGTTCGAAGCCTTGGAGCAGTTGCAACTGAAATCCTTCCAAGACGAGGTCCGCCTGGAGCAGGGGATGGAAAATGCGGCAGGGTGGACCCGACAGGAAGTTGAGCTAGAAAACGCGGAGGCCTTGCGAGCCAAAGACAGGATTATCGAATCCCAGGACAGGCGTCTCAGGCGGCTAGCTGGAGATCTTGAGCATGAGTGAAAGCACCTTTGGCAAGCAAGACAGAAATCCCAGCGGATCCGGGATGAGAGGGAGGATCTCAGGCGGCAGGTGAAGTCCAGCGCCCACACCATAGCTATGCAGTGGGAGGCCTTTGCTCGCAGTGGGGAAGACCAAGGAGGTGCGCTTGTGGATCGGGCAGAGCTGGACAAGCAGATCCAGCGCCTGAAAGAGGCAGTGGCATTCAGGGACGAAGCCACAGCTCGGGCGAAAGCTACCCGGAAGGCTGAGGCTGAAGAACCGGCGCAGGCCGCGAGGCAATGGAAGTGTCTAAGTCACAGGTGCAAATTGCCTGGGATCAGCACAAGCAGAAGTCTACCCAGCTTAAGGCGGTTCAAGCCGAGCTGGCGGAGACCAAAGCGGCGCTGGAGAAGGAAAAACACTAGTTCCAGCTTCACCGGCGCGAGGATCACAACATCTTGCTCAAGATGTATACGTGGTCCTCGAGGATTGCGAAAGAGTTCACTGATTTGGGGGTGTCTTCTCCGCCCACCCTCAAGGCTGACCATTCCCGCACCTTCATGCATTATCCTGCGTTCTTGGAGTACGTGGCGACGCTGGTTAGGGGTGTCCGGGAGCGGACAAGCAGAGCCCCTTTCCCGAAAGGAGAGCAGGCGATCCGACAGGCCATCACCCGCATAGTCGTGACCCTCCACCAGCAGCACCCGCAGCTTTCGCTGCTGTCCGAGTTGGAGAGGCTGGGACCCGGGATGCCGACTCCTCTTAACGCTGCTGGCCAAGTGGACGAGATCCTGGGGCGTCTTTCCCGTGAAGACAACCCGTAAACCTGTAAGGTCCTGCAAAGGACAGGACAATACCAAAGGCCGTGAACCAAGCTTTTGCAATTGTACCGCCGAAAGGCTTATGAACTTTGTACTTGGAATGTAAATAACTTTTTCCCGATTTATGAGTTTTATTGCACTCGTGGGGGCTTAACGCACTCGGGAAGGGTCCAAGGGCGCGAGCGCTAACCAGCGTGAGCAATCAGACTGTTCTGAATTGCTGACACAGGGCGCAACCCCCCCAGGGACCCACCGGTCTTGACCGTACGGACCTCAGCCCACGACTCCACTGCCCGAGGGAAACTGACAGTATTGTCGCGGAGGTGCTACCCCAAGATTACGCCCGCTTTCGCTTTAGCCAAAGTGTATAAAACCGATGCAAACGGGAAAAAGCCCGCGCGAGCGCGTTTATACTTAGCTCGCATTTGATCTCCTTTCGGTATATTCCGGCAATTACTTCGTCGCGTTGCCGCCGTGGCGGGTCTTCTATGTCGTTTTTCAGACATAATTCTGTCCTGCCCCACAATTCTTGGCAGGAACAGGGCTTCCGTGCCGAAATATACCCAAGGGCCCAGTACACCCTTGCGGGGATGGTCCTTGCATGCCGCTCGAAGGCACAACTGGCTGGCTGACGCCGGTCCGGAGACCCCGGAGGCCACCTTCTTGGTGATCCGGCAACTGGCTGGCATGATAGAAATGCCGGTCCGGAGACCCTCTTACTGCAAGACCGGAGCTCACCTTCTTGGTGATCCGGCAACTGGCTGGCATGATAGAAATGCCGGTCCGGAGACCCTCTTACTGCAAAATCCGGAGCTCACCTTCTTGGTGACTCGGCAACTGGCTGGCATGATAGAAATGCCGGTCCGGAGACCCGGATATTGTTTACTTCTGAGGACTGGAAGCAACCACTTTGCGATCCAGTACTTCTAGGGAGGTCCACTCGGTCCTGGGTGTATTGTCACTATATACCCGGGAGTTCCCATTCTCCTTCGTCAGAATTGCCGCAGACGAAAGTTTGGTCCCAACTGGCAGCAGTTAATCTTTGACAATCTTGCATCCGTTGGGTTGGGCTTGGCTCTTCACGCTCTTCAGTCTAAGTAGAGGCATTAGCGAAGGTCCGGAAAGACTTTCCCTTCTGTGGAGCGCTGGGATTGGCCTTGGTTTTCTTTGGTTTCTTGGTGAAAGGGCAATCTCTGCAGATATGTCCTGGCTCGCCGCAGGCATAGCACTCCCCGTTTTTCTTCTTTAACTGAATATCGTTGAACTGGCGGCATTCTTCCAAACTGTGTCTATCAGATCTGTGGTACATGCACCACACTCCGGGCTGGCCATCTTTGCGCAGAGGAATCTTGAGCTCTTGGGGCACGTAGATGAGAGGATCTTCTAGGTGAGGATCGTCATTCGTGCTCTGATCTGGGCCCTCGCCTTTCAGAGGCTGCGCTGCAGGTGTCACGTCGGAGCAGAGTTCCTCCCTTTCCTCGTGCGTCCACGAGGGGGAAGGTACATCGATGCTCATGGCGTTTTCCTGTGGCCTTTCCTCACTGATTAAAGGACTGACATACGCCGCTGGTCGTACAAACTGCACTCCAAAGTCCCGACCCTTGGTGGCGGAGGTCGACGAGGGCTCCCCTAGGACGAAACCGGCCCTGGATACCGCAGAAACTCCATGGCTGCCTTAGCCTTTCTCTTCTTTGTCATCTTGGCCGTCGGATTCGGCGCCTCGCCCGTGAGAGCCGAAACTAATGCTGCTCCGAAGGCGCCGGAGGTATTGAAACGGATCTTGTCACGGACCAGAAGCTCGACGCAGAACTTGACGATGAACTTGACGCTGAACTTGAAGTTGATGAAGAAGAAGACGAATCCAGCGCTTGCACCCCCTACCTGGCGCGCCAGATGTCGTGTCTCGGTTGACGGACACCGGGAGTAGATGATACCCCTTTTTAGGTTCGGCACGGGGCGCGAAGGAGGCTGGAAGACGTCTTACCCGGGAGCAAGGACGCCAAGTTCTTCGTCGAGAGGGAGAGATCGAACAACACAGCAGGACACACAGAGTTACCCAGGTTCAGGCCGCCCGGAGGCTAAAAGCCCTACTCCTGCATGTCTGGATTGAGAGGTTCATCATGGTGTGGTGTACAAGGGTGTTCTGAGATGAACCCGGCAGAGATTCGGCCGGAGGTAGACGAAGAGCAGATCCTGCCCTGGGGAGATCACCTCTCTCTCTACCTTCCGAACCCTAGACTATTCTTGCCTGAGCTCTTGCTTGCTTCTATCTCGTCTCGTCTTGTTCTGTCCCTCTTCTCCCGGTGCCATGGTCCTCCTTTTATAGGCTAAGGGGATCCGACATGGGCACGCGAGAGGTGTGAGGGGTCTTGGCGGGAAAAACCCCTCGACGGTCCTTGGAGGAGACGTGGCACTCTCTCCTCCAAGCGTTCTGAGGAGGGCGGCGTGGTCGTCCGCCCTTGGAAAAGGTGGGACGGACAAAGCCTGTCCGCCCCACCAACTACGCTCGTGGCAACGTCACCAGGGCGCGACCTTCATCTTGGCGCCCAAGTCTTCCACCTGCTTCCGGCGAGCTGGCGATCTTATCCGCTCGATGGTATAGATGGATACCCGGGGGCGCGCCTGGCCTCCTGCCGGGAGCACGGACCCGCGGGTGTCTTGCCTAGTTCTCCGGGCGAGGGGGTGACCCGGAAGGTCACCTGGTCCTTAGCCGCAGAGACCTGTTGTCGAACTTGTCGGGTGTCCTTGAGGCAGATGGGCTAACCCATCTGCTGTACTTGACTCCTTGCCTTGTCCATCTTCTTGGTGGGCCCTAGCGGAGGACCCACTTTGGCAGCATCAGGGGAACCCCATGTTCCACTGCTGCCACACCTATCGAACCCTATTTTATAACTCGTCCCACCTGCCTGGCAGTGGCTATCGAATGTAGCGGCGGTGGGGAACGACGCTCCTTGATGGTGCATCTTCCCATTCTCTCATCGGTCTCTCCTCACTCCTATCTCGCGATCGGGACGGGAGCAGGTGGTGGCAGGGAACGGGCGGGCTCTTCTCTCACTTGTCTCGTCGCCCCCCTCTCTGATATCACCCCTCTCTCTAGCTCGCTGCAAGAGCACGTGACGATGACAAGAAGAAGCGCATCAACAACCATTCTCCCCCTAACTGTTTGTTGAATGTTTGATTTTAGCCTTGGCATTGGCTATTCGCAATATTCAGGTCCGAATATCCCGGATGTCACTGTTTGGATGTGCGTGCCACTCAGGCTCTACTTTCAGGCTCGATATCGAGAGAGGTCGCGCGACGCAAACAACTGTCCAGCCCAATCCCGAGCTCAACCCCTCGACATCGCTGGGAGGTCCTATATCGGGCCCGTGTGAGGCCGGAACCGCCCCCGCCGCTTGAAGACTACAGTTAGTGGGCCACCATTCCCGACACATTATCAGGTGAGTTCATTTTACCCTTCATTTTGTGTGTTCAAAATACGTTTTTCTATCTATTTTTCTTAAAAGTCTGAACATTTTTTAATTTTAACAATTTAAAATCTTAACACTTTTCAGAATCTGAAAGTTTTTGAAATTCTGAATATTTCTCAAAATCCGAATGTATTTCAAAATTTGGACATTTTTTTAAAATTTTGAACAATATTTTTCATTTTGTTTTTGAAATATGACCATTTTTAAAATCATATAAAAGTGACAAAAAAGGTAAATAAAAAAAACAGAAAAGAAAAGGGCAAGAAAGAAAAAAAAAGAATGAAAACAAAAAGGAAAACCCAACTAATAGGCCGACCCATCAGGGAATTCCCTCTGTGTCTCGCGCTGCTAATGGGCGGTATATAGCATTTTGCATATCGCTCTGTGTTCGCGAGTCTCTCTCGTACCTTCGACCCGTCTGCTCCGTCCCCGAGCGCCTGACCTAGCAGACGGCGGCGGCGCAGGTCCAGCCTCCCTCCACCTTCCCGTCTAGCGGCCGGCGGCCTCCTCTCGCCACCTCCCTCCCCGCCGCCTACTTTCTCTCCCTCACCACCGCCTCTGCTCTCTCCCCCGCTCCTCTCATCTCTCTTTCCTCTGCAAGTGGGTGACGGATTCGACTTAGGAACGGCGGCCGGCTCCCCTGTATCCCGCCCCGGTGCACCTACATCCCGATCTCCCTGCCTCAAGTGCCACCCCTCCAGCGGCAGGTGAGTTGCTGCAGGACAACATTCTCCCCTCCCTGAGCACCACCCGATCTAAAAGATCAGAGGTATAACGCCTAGACAATAATTTTTGTTGCGATGTGTATGGACAGTGAGCATGGTTCCGTGTTTGGTGATCTTTGGGCAGTGATCATTGTTCAGTGCTATGTGCGTGTGTGTTTGTACATCATAATCTATATCTGTAGTTAAATCAGTCCCA
This sequence comes from Poa pratensis, assembly GCA_947311845.1. NCBI lineage: Eukaryota > Viridiplantae > Streptophyta > Magnoliopsida > Poales > Poaceae > Poa > Poa pratensis. Next base: position 70,977,321 of record CAMZMU010000096.1, on the reverse strand, counting down.
CTAGGGAGGGAGGGGACTTTCACAAATTCTGGGGTTTCCCTTTTTTTCAAACCATAATCGGCAGGATACTAGGATTGGTGTGCGCTGTTAGCAAGTTTCTTGCTTTAGCACTGTGTAGGATTGAGGTTCTTGCTCTCTATCTTGTGCAGGAAAAATGGCTGAGCATCTCTTTGAGGATATCTTCATTGTGACCAGGATCGATCCTGATGGGAAGAAGTTTGACAGAGGTTATTCCCTGTAGCTCTTTCACATATTTGAAGTTCTACCACGCCTTGTTTTACTCTGCCAAATGGTGCCGCTCATGCATGTCTATTGGAGTGCTGTTAGCAATGACTTAGTAACAATTTATGCCTAGCCAATTTACAGTGCACTGTGCGAATGTTTAGATCTCGCAGTGCTCACATCATAGCTATGCTTATACAACCTCGTAGCTGCAGATTTTATCGAACTAAACATTTTCCTTCTATATTGATGTGCAGTTAATCGCATTGAAGCAAAAAGCGAGCAGTTTGATATGTACATGCAATTAGATGTCGCTACCGATATCTACCCAATGAGTGCTGGTGACAAATTCACCATGGTTTTAGCTCCTACACTGAATCTGGATGGAACTCCAGACACTGGCTTCTATACACAGGTAAGAGCGACTTCATTCTTCTTTGCAAGTAGGTCGTCGAATAATTTGGCAACTGAATGATACAACTGTGGCTCATAATTTGTAACAGTTGCCTAAATGTTGTTCTTGCTTCACATGGACTTGTGTTTATGGAGGAAACATGTTAGGGGGTGAAATTTTGTGCAGGAAGCTCACCTTCTATCGTTTCTTTCTTCTTCAGGCTGGTAGGAAAACACTTGCTGACAAGTACGACTATGTCATGCATGGAAAGCTTTACAAGATTTCAGAGGATAATAAGGCTGGTCAACTTGCTAAAGTGTATGACTTCTCTGAACTTTTGATTAGTCAATTTGTATGGGTTTTTAATCTAGTGGTAGGATTTGATTATGCAATATATTCCGTTTCATGTTGCGATTTAGTGTGAGATTGAGTTTTTACCTTCATATTGATGAAGAATCTGTTCTTTAACCATGTTGCTGAAGTACCTGAGTTTGAGAGTACATAGTAGCTATCTTCGTTGCTTAATTTGAGTGTTACTGAGTAACCTGATGTGATCATGGTCCAAGATAGAGCTCTTGAAACTTTATGTGGTCATTATTTTTAGAAGAGTTGCACATTCTTTTGCGAACTCTCAAATTAGTTGCTAGAACCAACTAAGATGCTGAATTTTTGGTGAAACATTTCTGTTTTCCTAATCACTCTGATAATGCTCATAGCTTGTGAAGAGAGGTAACACTTCCGGAAATACAAAGGATTCTCTTTAGCAAATATTAGGATTACTTCTGGAACCTGCTTCTGTAGAACTGTTCCCATGTGGTGATGTGAAGATCTTGGGGTAACTCAAAAAACGAATTTCCGTCTGTTGAAGGGCATATTGAAGGGTTTGGTTTTTCATATTTGATATTCCATGTTTATAGTTCGTAATTACTAAGCGAGGTCTTAAATCCTTGCAAGAGCAGTCCATTTCTTACGAAACAGATGAATCAAAATTAATTGATATCATGTTGCTGGTCTTGTCTCGTTTTTTAAACTTAAGTATGCTGGGCTAATTATGTTATGTGAATCACACTGTGCCGTACAATCACAGTTAATTTTATAAGAACATTGTTTCACAATGCTTATTTGGATATCTGCAACTGACTTACACCTACTGGCTACTTAACCAAGTGATTTGACCAATTCCCTAGCGCAACTATTCTAATGATTTTACCTCCCTCTCTTTGCAGGGAGATCTATGCATCTTTTGGTGGCCTCCTGATGTTGCTCAAAGGTGATCCTTCGACTGCTGCTAACCTGGAGCTGGATCAAAGGATATTCCTCCTCATGCGCAAGGTGTAAACGCATCATCTACGGGATCACCAGTGCTTCTAGTTCATCACACTAGGCTATGCTGAGCCTGTGATCCTTTCAATGCTAATCGTCCTCGCCCCTATGTACTTTTCGGGCGATAATATAACTCTAGATTGGTACAATGGCTTATCTGTAGCACCAGTCACTTATTCGTATTCCCCTGGAGCATACTATGTGCGTTATTAACGTATGACGTTGATGTTTCGCGTACATTACAATGGTACGCGTATGTTATCTTGGGTAAATTATTTTACCAGGCTGTGGTACTGCTAGTCTTTGTACTAGAACTACATCATAATATGATGCTGATATCTTGAACAAAATCTCCAGCATGGCGATTGATGAATTACACCAGATGGATAGCTGTAGCCAGGCTTGGATCGGTTACAAAGTTCACATGCCGATTTCCTTCCCGGCCTGGGTGAGGACAGGAACCAGTTGTGGCACAGGAGCAGAAGCCTTTACTCCTACCATATATAGACCAGGATAGGGCAACTGCAACAGCTTTGGTTTTAACTCCCTGCCAGCCACAGAAAGGCTCAAGAACAATTGCCCAAAAGCCCCGATGGATTGGAGTCTTGGAGACGGCAATGGGCCACTGACTCCTCGCAGTTTTTTGAGAGCTGGAAGAGGACTCTGGGCCAAGAATAATCCATGAACACACAGCCTCCTACTCATTGCACCTAGGAGCAATCACACACACAGAGACACCATATATACTGCCACTGCCTTTTTCTTCCCTGGGATCGTATCTCCAGAAGATACACACTGATTCATATTTGGTGGTGGCCCTCTTTATCTTCGTACGAATTGCTGCTGGTGGTACTGGTTCTGTTTTGGGGTCGGCATGGAGGCTTGCCATGAATTCAAGCATCAAATGCCTATGCTGATCAAGAGCGTTGGACCGACAGACGGAGGGGTACGAGAGCATTGATACACGCTGCTGATTCGAGGAAAGCGATGGCTGTTGATGGTTGCAACAATGTAGTAGTAATGAAAGGAAGCATATTATGGTTCAGTATGATGAGATTGCCTCAAAAAACCACTGTTCAGTTAGGATCCAGAGGTGAAGACATCCTGATCCTGCCTCAAAAAACTATGGCTTCAACACTGTGCTCCTCTAAATATGTAGGAGTAGTGATCAAAGGAAGCATACTATTGTTCAGTAAGAATGGGATTGCCTTAAAAACAACAATTGTTCAGTTAGGATCCGGAAGTGAAGCAACTCCTGATCCTGCCATGATAATGCATGGCCCTACATTTATCTAATGTATGTTTGTAAAAGACCTGCAGCTTTCCACGCAGATATGAAATCTTTCAGGCCTCACAGGATCATGTCATGTGATGGTTGAAGGCTTGAAGCAACTGAGATGCGAACGAACAGAAGAATCTTCCAGTTAGAGCATCACAACAAAGACCGCCACGGATGAAAATGGAAGACAAAGGGGGAATCCGAGCAAAAGAACAATTCTCGTTTCTTACAGAACAAACGAACACAGCTGGGAAGAATATACACCAAGTACTCGCGGGCAAAAGCTCGAACAAGAAGGAAGCAGACAAGATCATACGGAGTAAACATGAAACCAAAACTCAAGTGCTTGATACCTAACCAACTAACTAATACTCCTAGCTATCTGGTCCATTATGAACAGATGATAGCTAGAGACGAGCAGCAGGCCAAAAACCAGCTCCGCGGCGAGAAATTCTGACTGGTGCTCCGCTTCAGCTCACCGCCGGCGACCGTGCCTGCTTCTCCTTCCCTCCCTCCATTTGCAGCTCTGCCGCGTGATCACCTGTTGTGCAGAGGGTTGGGGCCCGTCCGGACGCGGCGCTTGTCTTCGTCGTCGTCGACACCAGCGCACGCGGCAGCGCCTAGGCCCGCGGCGGTGGAATTCCCGGCCGTACTGTTCTTGCACCGGGCGCCCACGTCGAACGAGACCGCGACCCCGCCTCTGGTTGGAGGTGCAGAGGCATGATGCACGGGCAGCGACGTTGGTGGCGCCAACAACCCCTTGTGAGGAGTGCCACTGCCACCGCGCTCGCGCCTGGACAAGGGCGTCCCGGCAGCGGCGCCCGCGCTGTGGACGGCGAGCTGCAGCAGGAGGGCAATGGCGAGGCACAGGGCAGCGGCGCGTGCCCACCGCCGCCGCCTCATGGGCACGGAGCTCAGTGCGGGTACGTGCGCACGCGGCCTTGGCGCTCTCTGGGAGTTTGCTGGTCGGTGGGCAGCTCTCTGTTCTGTATAGAGACGGAGGGAGGAGGCACACACGCGGGCACGGCGGCACGCAGGTGAGAAAAAGAGGAACTATTCAAAGAGTCTGAGGAGCTGGCTGCTTGCGAGTTTTAAGGGCATGTACAATGCTTTTATGTCAGCCTTTCCTTAACAGTGCCACGTAGGATTTTGGCTGATGTGGATAGGAAAGAGAATGAAGAAAGGCATTAGCCTTCCCTTACGCAAGGGATCATCCCTTGTGAAGGAAGAGAAGGCATACTTTTGCATTGTACGATTTGCTCTAGTCATGTACTACTTATCGTTTACCCCTATTTTTTGCACTCATTTAAAGCGTAAGAGTTAGCACTAAGCAACAAGCCATTGTACTATATTTTTTCTTGCCCTCTCTTGCTGACATGGAAGGCATAAGGGAAGGCTGCCTTCCCTAGCACTGTACATGCCCTAACAGCGCGCGAGCGCGCGTGGTGACCACTGGCAGCCTCACAGGGTGACACCCACAGTCCCACACAACCACAAGCACATCACCGTTCAAAAAAGAATAGCTAGCTTCACGATGCTTGGAGCATCTCCACCGGCGGGGGTGCCTGACGAGTGTTATTGGACCCCGCCAGCACGCGTTGTATATTGGGAGCGGCTCGCCCCAATAGGTTTTTTCGAAAAGAAATAGAATCTTAAATATAGATGAAACCGCGATATTTCATTGAATTCGAAGAACATTTAAGAGACTTAAAAAAAATATGATAAACGGCATTTAACAAAGTTAAATGAAATTTTAACTGAGCCCTAGACCCTAAATCTAGCGGCGCTGCCAGCAAGCGCGAGAGAAGGAGGCCTATCCCGCCGCCAAAGAAACCCTGCAGCGTTGCGCCAACCACTACATGCCAGTGTCGATGAAGATGACTACCGTCAGAGAAGGGGGGTGAAGTATCATCTGCTATTTGCGGCGGCGGGGGCTGAGGCTTCTGATTGGCGTCGGTTGCGGCCTTGAGGAACTTCTCCCAAACACCGTCATTTCCTAGTGTGGTGGAGTTTAATCTAGCGGCGACGGAGGGAGGCCTCGATGGCGGCCTGTGCCTAGCAGTCCCTCCCATTTCGGCTCTAGCCAGTCGTCGTCGCTGTCCTGCGCCCCCTCCTCCGGTGCCGGTGGCGCAACCGACCAAGGGGCGGGTTCCTGTGCCGGCGCCGATGCTGATGGTAACGGAAGGTCAGGCAGCTGGTCGGGCAGCGCGTCATCGGGGGGCCACTCGTGGTTCGAGGCGAACCATTCCGCCGGTGACTCGCGCATGCCGACAGGGAGGAAGAAGTTACCTGAAAGGGCATGGCGCCCCCATGTGTGGTTTTGGTAATTAAGGACAATCCTTATGGACTAATGGTTCCATTGAGTTGTACTTGTAGTGTTTGTCCATAAACCATGCTTGAACTCCATATGTTGGATTCAAGGTTGATGCTATGAATATATTGATATAATGAAATATTTGGTATCAAGATCATCGAGTTGAGGATATTGCTAGTATGTCTTGAAGAAAAGGATTATTTGATCATTCATGGTTATCTTCAAGACATCATCTATTGAAAAGAAAAGAAAAGATACAAGGTTGATCAAGATATTGATCAACACACAAAGCTACAAGATGTACCAAGTGAGATCATGCATCTCTTGGTATGGTAAGCAATTGTCCATATAGCTTTGTGAACTAACCCATGATATGTGTGTAGCATTTCTATGTGTGGTTAGGTATCTTTCTATGGGCTTGCATCAAATGAAGATTTCATATAGCCCATGAACGATGACGTCAAGTGGTGATCGTCATCAATGTTGAGAAGCGCAAGTTTAAGAGGAGCATCTCGAAGAAATCCTAGGCTTGAAGCTTGCCACCCATCTAGAGATAATGTTCATGTGAAGATGTGCCTAAGAGAGGCTCTCCCATAGTGGAGTATGGGGGAGCAATGTTTGAGTCTTCACCAAGCGAAGCGCAATCAAGAAAGGTGGTCCACTTGAAGAGATCAAGATCGACGTCATCTAGCTCCAGTGGAATGCGCAAGGCAAAGGTATGATGTTGATAGGGTTTCTATTTTACCGGTCTCTTGGTGCTAGTCGGGAGACCGGGTTATAGGATAGATACCGTACTATCAAGAGGGGCTCTCATTGAGCTTTAGCGTATCAGTTGGAGAGAGCTCAAACCTTTGCATACTTGCCTTCATCATCTTTCTTGGTTCTTATTTGGATTTTCTCTGTGTGGGTTTTTGGTGCTTGTTGTGATCTTCATAACAAGACTAAGTTCTCCGAAAACGAAGAGCGATCCTATATTGAATACAACTTATATTTTCATTAGTATTGGATCTTATTGCTTTTTCTTGATATATGACTAGTGTTTGAATAGATATTTGGAGAGCGATGATTCCATATGTGTGCATTGTGTATTCAAATACAAGATCATAAATAATGCACTTTTGTTGGGAGAGCTATCATGTATCCTTTTAAACACTATTTATATTCTATTGGTATTTGATCCTTTCCATTGGTCTTTGATCCCTATGATATGTCTCATGGAAGACAAACCTTTTCGGCTTGGTACTTTGTGTCATCATGAAAAGTGTAGAGGGTGTGGTTTATTTGTTGGAACCCTGCTCTTTCTTTTTGAGAGTTTGTCTCAATTGACATCTCTCTTTGGGAGTGGCTTATATCATTCGTTGATCTCTCTCTTGATATCTCTTTTGGAAATTTGATATCTAGTCCGTTTATTTATTGATTAATTGGTATCTTATTTTCTTTTTGGTATCTTTGCCCAATTGGTATCTAATCAATCATGTGTTGATTTGTTTTAGTTTCAATTGCTTTCTCTAAATCAAATTTTGATTTGGATATTTGATATAATTTGGACCTTTTTTGATTTCTTGATATTTGTCCAAATTATATCTCCGTTTGGTGATTAAAGGTCAAAGGCATGCATATCTACTACATTTTTATTTTTATGGCATGCTTTCCTTCTTTGTGCCAATATATAGGTGGAACTCCATGGAATCCTAAATTGGCTAAGATGTGCATGAAATCCAATTTCATATCTGTATGCACATATTTTTTGTGTAGTTCCTTCTATGTATTGTAGTTTGACTAACTACTTGGACCCAATTAGTTTGGGAACAATTTTACTTGAATGTGTTTTAGGTACATGGAGATGCATTGGATGCTTGTCTCATTTACAATGAAAGTATCTTCACCACATGCTTATTGGAGCCAAGCTAGGATGGTTGATAAACTCTTGTCTACTACATCAACCCTATGCCATCTCGGTAACAAGTGTCCACCCTCATGCATACTTTTATAGCATTGAACTTTGTGTAGGTTTCATCATGGCATGAAAAGTATTTATTTGCCTTTGTTGTAGCTATTGCAAATTCTATTCGGCTCTTATGATACTTGTTGCTTTCCTCAATGCATCCCAACTATCTCCTTTTCCCTTAGTGATATTTGTGATGCTTGTGTTGAGGTTGAATTTGAAGTTCATTATTATACAATATGAGAATATTGAGCTATGGGCTATGATCCTAAACAAACATCATATGTGTATATTTTATGACTTCCCTTTGGATATCGTGTTTCTTTTCCTTAGTAACTAATTTTATGTGTACATGTTTCTTTGTGGATATATCTCATGATTGTTGTACACTTAGAAACTTATATACATGAGAGAAATTACATCTTTACTCAATATCCTAATTCTTCGGTGTCACCTCTTTTACTCCGTTTTTTATTCTTTGGCGTGACTCCGAAAAGAATTTGATTTATGAGTGCATATCCTATTTTATCACATCTTGGTGCTCTCATCTTGGTGAATATCTTGCTTGTCTTTGCAAGCCAATAATCTTCACCATGTGATATGTCACAAGCTTTGTTTTTCATTTGCATCTTATTGAGCTTGTGAATTCATTTGTTTTTGTGTTTTAGAGGATACCGGAGGAGTGAGGATTCCATGTTTGTACACCTTGTATTCAAATACAATAATTCTAAATTGTGTACAAATATTGGGGAGCTCCTCTATTTTCTTTAAAACACTCTTTTGCTCAAATCATAATATCTTGTGTTTATTTGCTTAGTTGGATCTTTTTGATTGCTTACTTTTTATTTGGAGAATTGTAAAAAGTTTTCCATATCATTCTTTTGCAATCTTTGGACCATCAACATAGTTTGTGCTCTCTCCAACTATTCGTCATTGGATATGTGTATTTGATTCACTCATATTTTGAGAAATACACACGTTATGGGGGAGCTCATACTATATTGACCTTCTAAGATTTTTCGCCCATTTTGGAAATTGATGCCAATGGGGGAGAAGTTTTATAGGGTTTAAGGGAATTTGGTGTTATGCTTTTGTTTTGGTCATAAGCATTTACCTTCCATGCTCATGCATCCATGATTGTTGATTTGCATGGTTGCTTAATTCATTATATAAACCGTTGTAAAAGAGATTGTCATCAATTACCAAAATGGGGGAGATTGAAAGGGCATGGCGCCCCCATGCGTGGTTTTGGTAATTAATGACAATCCATATGGACTAATGGTTCCATTGAGTTGTACTTGTAGTGTTTGTCCATAGACCATGCTTGAACTCCATATGTTGGATTCAAGGTTGATGCTATGAATATATTGATATAATGAAGTATTTGGCATCAAGATCATCGAGTTGAGGATATTGCTAGTATGTCTTGAAGAAAAGGATTATTTGATCATTCATGGTTATCTTCAAGACATCATCTATTGAAAAGAAAAGAAAAGATACAAGGTTGATCAAGATATTGATCAACACACAAAGCTACAAGATGTACCAAGTGGGATCATGCATCTCTTGGTATGGTAAGCAATTGTCCATATAGCTTTGTGAACTAACCCATGATATGTGTGTAGCATTTCTATGTGTGGTTAGGTATCTTTCTATGGGCTTGCATCAAATGAAGATTTCATATAGCCCATGAACGATGACGTCAAGTGGTGATCGTCATCAATGTTGAGAAGCGCAAGTTTAAGAGGAGCATCTCGAAGAAATCCTAGGCTTGAAGCTTGCCACCCATCTAGAGATAATGTTCATGTGAAGATGTGCCTAAGAGAGGCTCTCCCATAGTGGAGTATGGGGGAGCAATGTTTGAGTCTTCACTAAGCGAAGCGCAATCAAGAAAGGTGGTCCACTTGAAGAGATCAAGATCGACGTCATCTAGCTCAAGTGGAATGCGCAAGGCAAAGGTATGATGTTGATAGGGTTTCTATTTTACCGGTCTCTTGGTGCTAGTCGGGAGACCGGGTTATAGAATAGATACCGTACTATCAAGAGGGGCTCTCATTGAGATTTAGCGTATCAGTTGGAGAGAGCTCAAACCTTTGCATACTTGCCTTCATCATCTTTCTTGGTTCTTATTTGGATTTTCTCTGTGTGGGTTTTTGGTGCTTGTTGTGATCTTCATAACAAGACCAAGTTCTCCGAAAATGGATTTCGTATGGAAAACTTGTTGCGTTTTCGGGTTGGAAATATTATCGGTTTATCCGTGAGGAAAGCTCTTGTCGTTACCTTTCCAACAAAATTGGTTTCACCTGTTTTGGAGTTCGAACGAGAAAGATATTGCACTTCAGGTTTTGCTGTTTCTGTCTATTTTGCTCAAGTAGGGGAATCGGATTATCCGGTCCCAGATGACTCGGATTATCCGATTCTCAAGTTTGCTCGAAATCGGCTAAGGACTTCTTGCAACCAGTTTTGTGCCGCACTGGAGTATTCCAGAATATCCGAAACGGTCTGAATCGGAATATCCGACAGTGTCGGATTATCCGGTACTCACTTGTGTCGGAATATCCGATTCTCATGGTTTGCTCGAATTCGGCTAAGGACTTTAAAAGCAACCAGTTCTAGGGAGTACTGAAGTTTTCCAGAATATCCGATTCTAGCTGATTCGGATTATCCGGTGGAGTCGGATTATCCGATCCCTACTTATATCGGAATATCCGATTCCCCTGTCTGCAACGGCTATTTTTCTACGAGGAGTATAAATACCCCTCCACCTACCTCCAGCCAGCACTCTCTCTTGCATGTCATTTTTCACCCATTGTTGACCTTCTTGAGCTTTGCTAACTCTCTATCCCTCCATGATTCTTGCCTCCATTTAGTGGGAAAAGAGAGAGGAGATCTAGATCTATTGTTCCACCAATCCATCTCTCCTCTAAGTGAGGGGAAGCCTTTGGATCTAGATCTTGGAGTTCCATTTGTTGAGTTCTTCCTTGTTGTTCCTCTCTTCTCTCCCCACAAGCATTAGTTGCTTTTGGTGGGATTTGGGAGTGAAGGATTTGACCTCCTCTAGTGGTCTTGCCTTCATTGCATCGGTTGTATCAGTTTGAGTTCTCCACGGTGATACGTGGAAATCGAAGTTGAGAAGCTTGTTACTCTTGGGTACTTGGGGTGCCCTAGAGCTTGTCCTCTTGGGTACTTGGAGTGCCCTAGACGGTCCTTGTTGATCTCGGAGTTTTGGTGGCTCGCGGGATAGTTGGGAGCCTCCAATTAAGTTGTGGAGACGCGCCCCAACCTTGTGATTCTTGTGGCTTTGGGAGCCGCGGGAATTCGGTGAGAGCTTCCAATTAAGTTGTGGAGTGTGCCTCATCCTTGTACGGGTTCGGTGACCACCCTCAAGTGTCCCATAGTGGTTCGTGGCACTCCGCATTGGTGGAGACACGAAGGACATTACGGTGTGCCATTTAACGGCTATTCGGGGATCACTTTGTGACTCCGCACCGCTCCAACGGAGATGTAGTTTCCATTGGGAAGTGAACTTCGGGATAAATCATCGTCTCCAAGTGCCTCGGTATTTCTATACCCGAGCTTCTTACTTATGCAATTTACTTTGTGATAGCCATCGAGTTTGAAGTAATATATCTTACTATCACATAGTTGGTTATCTTGATTAGCATAAGTTATTGGTGCACATAGGTAAACCTAGCATTGTTTAGGTTTTGTGCTTGATAAATTAACCGCAAGTTTTATTCCGCATTTATTCAAGCCTAAACCATAAAGAATTTTAATCGCCTATTCACCCCCCTCTAAGCGACATCCGTGTCCTTTCACTACCGCGGTGCGCCTCGTACTCCGCGTCCACCACGTCGTGCCAATATGACGCCGAGATGGAGTAGAAGAGATCGACCCGCTGCGCCCACGACAAGTCCCTCCACTGCCGTTTGATGTATTTTAGGCGGGCTTTCCCGCTGAGCCGAGGAGATGAGAGATGAAGTGTTGTGTGGAGAGGAGAAGCGCGCCAGGTGCCGTTTCAAAGCCGCCAGGGAGCGGAGGAGGCTGGCGTCGCATTAACGTTGTCAACGGCTCGTCTGCCACACGCATTGACTCCGACGACGCGTGCGCGCCACCGCCTGGTCTACCAGTGTTGCGCCCGACGTTGTCGCGTCGTATGCGCCTGCCTGGGAGCCGCTGCGTCATAAAAACGAACGTATTGGCCACAATAAATCCGCATACGGCCGCTTTGTCCCTGACGCGTTGGTCCCACGCGTAAGTTTCCTACGTGTCGCGCGTTGCCGCGGTTGCCGACACGACCGCTTGCCTCTCTAGAAACAGGATGCGAAGCGGGGTTGCCCGATAGATGTGTCGGTAACTTTCGCCTTATTGAGCTCGCCGTTAGGAGCCGTTTTGGTGCCGGCGCGTCCAATAATACTATTGAGAGGTCCATTGGACACGCTGGTTGGAGATGTTCTGGCGTTTTGCCAAAACAGAGCGCGAAGGATTTGTATATTTTTTACAGTTTCTATAACAGAGTCGACGGTAGTACGCACACTGGCGCGCACCCGGGCCAACCAGATTCATTGATGAGCCTTCACTCCCCACTCTCATTCCTCTCCCGATGGGGAGACAGCGACGGGCCTCCGTGCGTGATGGCGAGCTGCCTACCTAGCTTGCCCCGGCCGGGCAAAGCAACAGCGGGGTGCGCCTAGCTGGAGCTACACCACGTACCACGCCACGCCGCTGGGTGCATGGCGCGCGTTTGACTGACTGGATTCCTTCCGCGTGCTCACCGGTGAGGCGAGGGAGATCGATCGAGAGATCCATCGTCCTCCACCGATCGATGACGCATCATCAATTCATCATCATCATGGCAATGGCAAGCTACTCCTCCGTCGTTCATGGATGCGCCGGCCCATTCCTCGCGACTCGTCTCGTCCGCGCGGATTTCCCTCTCTAGCAGTCTAGCTAACTAGGGCGCAGATACGGGAGCTTGGCTGCGAGGGGGGCGGAGCTATGTCGCCGTCCTAGGGTAGGTAGCACTGAATTCATTCCCGCAAAGCCTTCCAATCTTCTGCTGCCGAGCTCGCTCGCCAGAAGAACGTACGAACAAAGCCTTCCATCTCGCAAAAGGCATCGCTCCATCGATCACTCTGAAATTCCTACGCTAGTGCTATAGCCAGCTAGCTGCGTGCATCACCACAGAACTTGCGTTTCTCTGCGGAAAATACCCGATGTACTACTGGGAGGGGCTCTGGGAGTACGCATTGCCGAGCAACTGTTTTCATCGTCCGGTATACTCCTATTCCCCTGTATAGCGTTAGAGCATCTCCACTCGTCGCCCCCAAAGCCTTTTGGGGCGCGCCGAGCGAAAAACGGTTCCACTCGCGCGCCCCAAAGGCCCATTTCGTCCGCGCGCCCCAAATTTCGTCTAGCGCTACCGGCCCAACCCCCTTCGATGGGGGTCGTGGTGGTAGCGCCGGACGAAATGAAACGCGCCGTGGGGCCGAGATGTCAGCGAGAGAGAGGCGAAATGCGCACCAAACTCGCCCTCTTTTCCCTTTCCCTTTCCTCTCCCGCCGTTTTCCCCAGATCTGCCATTCCGCCCCCTCTCCTCTCCCGCCGTCCTCGCCGCCATGGCTCCGCCACGCGCGCCACCGAAACCGCGTGCCGCAAAGGCCAATGCGAAGGCGCCGACGGGAGGCACGCTCGGCGTCAGGCGTAACTACAAGCCGCGCCCTCCCATGGAAAAGCCAGACGGGATGCCGACGGAAACATGGGAAAGGGACTGTCTCCGCCGCAAGATGGGCACGGACGAGCGCAACGGGCGGCGGCGCAACAAGGCGGAGTTGGCGCAGCTGACGAGCATCGCGTCCATGTCGCAGGCGGGCGAAGGCTTCTTCTTCATCGACGCCCTCGCTTGGTACCGGGAGCTGAACAAGAGGGAGTTCCATTTGATGCATTGCTTTAAGAAGCTCCAAAACTGCGAGAAATGGAAGAAGGTCCGCTTGGCATTGATGAAGGGCGGCTCGGGCGAGGTCACTGAACCTGGATTGGCGTCGGAGGGACGGCCGGTGGGAACCAAGAAAGCCAAGGCGGCGGCTGCGGCAAAGGCTGGCTCGGAGAGGACGCAAGCATCCATCGACAAGTTGGCCGCCGACGTCTCCAAGAACTCCAACGAGAGGCGCGCCGCCAATGATGCAAGGTGGGCGACGCTGATGGAGAAGACGGACATCAAGCTGGAGCTCGAGAAGTCAAAGGTCGCCTAGAAGAAAAGGCGCGAGGATTTCATGATCCTCACGGCCGACGTCTCTTCCCTCGATCCACAGGCGAAGGCGGCGTGCGAACTGCTGCGCTCGGCGATCTTCCAAGAGATGGGCCTTGCACCACCCTCGGCGACGGCATCCTCGACGCCAGCCACGGCATCCTCTGCGCCGACGGCGACACCCACTGTCCCAGCCGGCGACACCAACGACGAGGGCTTCCTCGACGCCACCCTCCCGCGAGGGCTTCCTCGACGGCGACAACGTCGACATGACCGCCTGATTTCGCTTCCGGCGAGGGCGCCGCGCACCATGCGCCTCTTTTTTGTGTTGGCTAGACTTTGAACTTGTGTGGCCTATGAATTTGTGTGGCGGAGACTTTGAATTTATGTTGCCAAGACTTTGATCAATTTTCACAATTTGAATTTGCAAACAAAATGATTTGGGCGTCTATTTGGGGGCGGCGAGTGGGAAGAGGGTGCCCCCAAACGCGCCCTTTGGTCTGGACGTGCTCCCAAAGCGCCCGCGAGGTTTCAAATCCGGACGCGTTTTAGGGGGCGCGAGTGGAGATGCTCTTAGCGTATAGTAGTAGTTGCTGCTTCTGTCGACTCGAGTTGCATATCCCTCTGACGACGACGCATCGTCCGGCCCAGGTGCAGTTACGCTCCCTTTGTGCTTCACTGTACTACGGCTACACCGTCTGTATAAAACGTGTGGGCTTAGAGGAAGACGGACGAGTTCAATGATTTCATCGCCATGCATGAGGTCGACCCGGAGCTGTTCTTATTAATCAATGCCGCTCGCTCCCGTGGATTTCCGCTGTTCCTTGTTTTGGGTGGGGCATTCATTAAGCTGCTCTGCAAAAGGACAAGCACATCCATCAGGAAATACCATTTAGATGCAACAAACAAACAAGCAATCTGCATGATTTTCACGCAAAATGGACCACATTACAATTTCACAGAGGCTGATAAATTTCACAGAGTGCACATTAAAATTTAGAGCCCCGGCTGGCGATGGACGGATGTTGATGATAAACTTCTCCTACCGCGACTGATCCGCGTTATTGTAAAAAGCTCTTTCGTCTAGCTTGGCTCATATCCAACTGTTTGTTGCTACGCGTTCCGTAGCGCTTGGCGGATCACAATTTACTGCTTCCTCAGGGTTTGCTTTGCTTGGGCCGGTATATATCGTGACTGAGTGAACACGTTGCAAAGCCTGCGGAGACTGCATCAAAGCTAAGCTTATTTATCCTCTTCGCCTTTTCCACCTCCTGCGCCTTTTCTCTTTTCATTCAGAAATGATGACGATCGATGGCGAGTGAGACAAACAATCAGAAACAAAAGCTACTCCTGCTTTGCTAAGTTCCATGTTTATTAGGGAAATTTGGGCATTTAGTAGGCTACATCTACATTGCTCTTTTTCAGAAAATTTAAAAACCGAGTCTGGGATATTCAGAGAAGTCTAGAAAATATGGTAGTATGTGCATATTTACTTAGTCATACACAACCAATTCTATCTTTTGATAAAAAAGAATACATTAGTGTCAAGAAGATACCACATGCTCTATGCACCAACATGATTTATCAAGAGATAGTCAACACATAGATGATGCACACGACCAAATTGTTACAATAAAATCACAAAACATCAGCACCAACCACCAATTATGACAAGGGTAACAAGAGAGGTGTTCCGACAATGAAGGCTCAAGAAAGAAATGCCGCACCACACCAACATCGATGGATTCAATCACATTGGCCACATCATGAGTTTTCATCTGAAAGAGAAGTCTGAGCAAACTTAAGAGAATGCATTCAACAAGCGAATGTTGCCATTGCCAGATTCAATCAATGAAGGTTGGACCTAGAATTTCATCGGTGGTAGTCGAGAACCAACACGCAAAGAGCGCTACCCAATCGAAGACGCCTTGTACCGTCAGAGCAACACCTAGGTAACAAGGGCCTAACCCATGCACTGACCTAAAATAGAGTTGCCGAATCTTCCATAGAAAACCTCCCTGTGGGCCATGCCAAGCACTCCAACCACTGCATCTAGCGGGGATGACCATTCATCGGAGCACCGCTATCAGGAAGCGCCAATACAAAGCGCCGATTTTGCGCCCACATAACGATTAGAAACATGAGGGGCGCACCACCGTCGAGAGCAAAATAGTTGACGCACACCTAAAAACAGTTTGGCGCAAGGCTACCAACCGCATCATGCAAAGGATTGGGATGGTGTGCCGCCGATCACCGTTGCTGGGGAAGAGGAGCCAAGAAGATCCATCGTTGCCGCTAATTAAAAAATGTAATATACTACTCTCTCTGATCCACAAAAAGTGTCGCTAGCATAGGAATGAAGTTGTGCATAGCATGTTGATTCCATCCGACACTTTATATGGATCGGAGGGAGTATCAACTTTCTATTATAAATACTCCCTCCGATCCGGAAAGACATTCAGAGGTTATACGTACAGTTTGTGCTACATACGTTGGTTTCTCACGACGTTTTTTATGGACCCGAGGAAGTATCATTTTTAGATTGTCACAGTAGACTTTTTTGGACCTGAACCATGAACATTCCACTAATCTAGTCTTGCAAGCATCGGGAAAATTCCACTCGAATAAGAGCTCTACAACATGGACGTATCCCGTAGGTGGTACCGTGGTAGTACACTGACACTGTTGCCAAGTATACTCTATGGCGCTGAAATTCTGGAACAGCGGGGTGACCGGGACTGGTCGGTCGGTGCAGAACCAGCTTTCAAAACGAGCCGCGCACGGTCGGAACTGTGAGGGCAGGCCGTCCCTCAGACGTCGAGTCACCCGGTCGCTATCGCCGCAGCGGTACACAGACGGGGTTGCCATAAATGGCACCGAGCACAGTAGACGCGGAGCCCCTTTCATTTGATGCGGCGGGCGGGCGAGTAACGTCACGATGGTGCACGGCCGGGAAGCACGAGCATAGCGATCTGATTAATGTCTATAGCACTATAAGATTTTTTTGGGCAGAAGAACAGCAGGACTATTGTATATTTACATTTTTATATTGTTGTCGACTTACGGTACAAGTGTACATAAGATTTGTGCAAAAGGGCCCAAGTGCAAGGTTAATTGGAGTAGGGTATGTCGCCCTACTGCCCTCGGAGGCCTCGACATCGATAAATTTGCGAGGGCGCTTGGTGTGCGGTGGCCTTGGCTACCTTGGACATGGATGTCTTCTATTCGGCGGTTAACATCACGGTGCATGATGGTGAGGCTGCGAGTTTTTGGCATGTGCCATGATTACAAGGAATTAAGCCCAAATAAATTGGTACCCGCCACTCTGCCAGGAAACATTGTTCGGTCTCCAAGACTCTTCAAGACAACTCATGGGTAAACAAGATTGACATGCTCTCACGAGCATATTATGGAATTTAATGAGCTTTCGTCCGAATTACAGGAAACACATCTTGTCCGTGATCAAATTCTCTAGATATTCACTCAAGACAGTGCTTACTCCTCCTCCACGGCCTACAAAATGCAATTTGCCAGTCTCATCTCCTCGGAAATGACACGCCTTGATTGGAAATATTGGGCTCCACCAAAATTCAAGTTCTTCGCATGGCTTATCTTACAAGACCGGCCTTGGACGGCGGACCGACTTCAAAGACGTGGATGGCCAAATTATGAAAATTGCAAGCTTTGCAACCAAGCACCGGAGACGGCGGCTCACCTTATTTTCGGTTGTTCCTACTCCTCTCAGGTGTGGACTCTTATCAAGTGTTGGCTCGGGCTCCACCCCTTTCAAGATCATGGAGCGCTTGGGATCCAGTCAAGAATTGGTGGTGCTTGTCATGCTTATTTAATGGAGCATTTGGATCGAACGTAACACTAGAGTCTTCTGCAATGATTTTGCTGGCCCATCTTCTACCACGGCAAAGATCAAGATTGATGCAAAAAAATAGGTTGTTAGCGGATGCGAAACATTTGAGTGCCCTTATTCGGGAGGGTAGTTCCCTTGTATTTGTTGTTGTCCTTGTTGCTTTGTTCGTAGAGCTTTGTGTTACTCTTCTTCTTATTTGACAATGTGAGACAAATATTTTGGCTCCGTTTTTTTTTTTTGAAAAGTTCAAATGAAGCTATCTACTCAGGCCGACAAGAGGCCTTATCTCTCTGTACAAGAATTTCAGCTTGCATTGCCTGAACATAATATTGCGATTTTCTCTTTCGTTTTTCCGGAGCATTGCCATGATGGATGTGACTGAAAGGGGTAACCGAAACTCTGAATCATCTGTTTCACTCACTTGGAGCCCTATTTTGACACCTCTGGGACTGGTTTCCATGTCAAAGAAAGACCAAGACACAGAGTGTATATATGCCAATTAGCCGGCCAATTAGATCATGGCCTTGATCAGGGGCTACAGAAGAGCCCATGCGTTCGTAGCAGAAGACTGTAGAGATGGTCGAATTTTCTGTAGTTCCAGCCAGCGTTGGGGTCGGCCCCTCGATGGACAGACATCTCGTAGTACTACTTGACAGCAAGCCTTGAAGAGCATGCCGTGATACGACGTCGTACGGTTTGACCAGTGTTAAGCAGACATGGTCGCCGTCGAAGCGACGTTTGACGTATGCCTGCGCCGGAAATACAGCGTCATCCACGATCGAACAGCTTCCGAAGACAGGTGATGTGATCTTTCAGCTACAAAACTGGACAGACGAGGTACGTTATCGTCCATTGTTTTTTGATCAAGTTCAGATAGCTTGAATTAATGTAGACTTTCTTTTGTAGTCAACGAATAGACTTTCTAGTACTAAGACTGTTGGTTTGGACGTTAACCTTGGAGAACTAAAATTGTCCGTTGAGCCGAGCGAATCAGTCTTCGACTCAGGGGTCACATTGGGTATTCTTTCTATGACCAGCAAATATGCCCTGTGTGTTGTACGGGTTGATTTGTTTTAGTAATATGCATTAGGTCTCAGAGAAAAAATCAGTATTATCTCTAGCGTCGCTTTCTTACCATCAACGCAACATCAACTTGCTTCGCCTCAATCCGAAACTTCTCCGTATTTGATTCAGTTATGATCTTCTCGGCTGCAACCTTTTCTTCCCGGAGAGAGGTTTCTTGACCACATTTTTTTGTTGGATCACTCTATCTGGCCTCTTCACGGTTTGTTTGTGTTCAAAGTTTCTTTCCACTTTTCACAATCATGAAGCTTGAGCGAACAATGTGTCAAGCCGAATGATTTATTTTTGAATTATTCTTGTAGACCATCAAAAATTTGGGCATCTAAATAAAAGAACAATTTGATGCCATGGTTAGAAAATTTATAGGAGCAACTAAACATAGTTAGAAATATTTACTTAGTTTTCACCCATCCCACACTTTGGCCTCTTTTTTTTCCGGATAAAATCAGACCTCTATTAAACAGTAGGGTCTACAATAAGTTCAGTTTCAAGCTTCTGAAGCAAGGAAGCAGGACCCGAACCAAAACATAAAAGGGTACAATGCTCTGACCTTGCAAAGTTTGCAAGACAGTGGCTCTGCCCTAACCTCTCTACGGTCTACTTTGTAAAGGAACATATTCTACCATGCTTTGTGAGCTCTTTGATCTCCGAGACGATGTACATAAAGGGGGACCGGTCTTGTGTCGTGCCATTGAGTGCTGCAATTAGCTGTGAACAATCAGTCTCGACCAGGACAGGAAGCTGACTGTGCCGAAGAGATAGGTCAAGACCTTCCGAGCAGGCGGGCAACTTTGCTTCCAAAGCCTCGACACATGAGGGTAGAAAACGGATGAAAAAATGATATGGCCAGCTGCATTTCGAAGTAACATCCCCGTTGCTCCTGTACATCCTCCGTTATGTAGGATCCATTGACAGTAAGTTTAACCCAGCCTTGGGGCGGAGTACGCCAAGGTTTATCAGGAGACACTGTGGCCTTGCGGCCAGGGACGGAGCTAGGGGCACGCTGGGGCCATGGCCCCCATGGTATTTTTTTGCTTAATTGCCCCATCAAAATATGCCATTTTGGCTCAAATTTGTCAAAAAATACGCATATGCCCCCTCTAACCTATACAGTGTTCAGCTGGCCCCTTTGTTTTTCATTCCTGGCTCCGTCCCTGCATGCGGCAATTTGATCATGTCACCCACTAAACTTTTTGCATTGCTCTTGGATGGTACATTGGTACTCCACCTATGGCCCAATGATTTCTCGTTGCGTTTGGTCACACACTCACAATATTTCAGGGCTGTAATTTCTTCGCCCTTGAAATTGACCCGCCTCCAATACATCTCGTAATTTTGCTCCAGCAAATAGGATCAGTGCCTGGTTTGACTTCGGTTTTTCTGCCACTTCGCCGGTTTTGCCACCCGTCCGCCAACTCAGCAACCTCTCCACCTGAAAAAACTTTCCGGCCCGTCTCTCTGCTCCCTGCAGAGCGTGCCAGGGGAGGCGCCCCGCCGCCGGGCCTCACCTCCTCCGCTGCCTACGGCCCCACCAGTCACCAGATGGCAGATGCCACCATTGGTAGAATACGGTGCCGCTAGGGCAGATGCTTGATCACGAGCTCAGGGCGGGAGGGCCGTGAGAGGTGGGAGAGATACGCTGGGCCGGGGGCTGGCTCCTGACTGGCTGGCGGCATAGGGGATCGTTGGCTGGAGGCCTCCATCCTGTGGCGCACATGGGCTTTGCTGGGTGGGGAGGGAAGAGAGAAGGGACAGAGGCTGTGGCCAGTACCCGACGATGGCCTCACTTTGATATTACTTCCACGCGCCAGGTTTCGTGAAGGTGGTCAATAATATCCGTGGGATTAAGCCTTCAGTTTAAGGTACGCATATCATGGAATGCCTGCACCCTGTCTATGTGTTCTCCACGTATCACATTTCTTTCTGATATTTGGAGAATAATAACTTGTATTGATTGGTACGCAAGTACAATGTATATATAGTACAAATATGTAGCCGACATAGGCTAGGGTTTAGAGTCCTAAACTAATAAGAAATCGTATCTCTAACACCCCCCGCAGTATCAATGCCAGGTGTCATGATGTTGAGACTGGACCGTATATCCATGAATGGAGCTGTAGGAAGATCCTTGGTGAAAATGTCTGCAAATTGAGCACTGGTGGGAACATGTAGAACACGCACTTCACGAGAGCAACCTTCTCACGAACAAAATGAATGTCAATCTCTATGTGCTTCGTTCGGCGATGATGAACTGGGTTGGATGCCATGTAGACTGCAGAATGTTGTCACAATAGACAATAGTGGCATGCTCAATGGGCCGATGCAGCTCGGCAAGTAGCTGGCGAAGCCAAATCGATTCAGCAACGGCGTGGGTGACAGACCTGTACTCCGCTTCAGCCGATGACCTGGAAACAGTAACCTGCCTTTTGGAAGACCATGAAACAAGATTATCACCCAAATAAACCCAATAGCCGGATGTGGATCGTCGAGTATCGGGACAACCTGCCCAGTCCGCATCAGAATAAGCTGTCAAACATGTAGGAGAAGAGGAGTTAATGAGTAAGCCATGATCGAGAGTGCCTTTGAGATAACGGAGTATGCGTTTGACGTGATTGAAGTGAGGGAGTCGAGGATCATGCATGTAGAGACAAGCTTGTTGGACATAATAGGAGATATCGGACGTGTGAGAGTAGCATATTGGAGGGCACCGGTTAGACTTCGATAAAGACTAGGATCAGGGATAGGAGCACTATCAGCCGACAGTTTGGATCCGACGTCAGCTGGTGTGCGAGAAGGCTAACAATCAGACATGCCGGCACGAGCTAAAAGATCAATAATATATTGGCGTTGGGAAAGAAAGAGGCTAGTAGAAGTACGAGAGACAGCAACACCAAGAAAATGATGGAGAGAACCGAGGTCAGTCATAGAGAACTCCTTATTAAGGGATGAGATAATGTGATGTAAGAAAGAATCAGAAGATGCAGTGAGGATAATATCATCAACATATAGAAGAAGATAAGTGGTATGCGCGGGTGAGCAAAAAAATGAACAAAGAAGAATCAGACTTGGAGGGTATAAAACCGAGAGTTTGAATAAAAGCAGCAAAGCGTTGAAACCATGCTCGAGGTGCCTGTTTGAGACCGTAGAGGGATTTGTGAAGAAGACAAACGAGGTCAGGAGAAGAAGGATGCTCAAATCCTGAAGGTTGCTGGCAATATACAGTTTCATTGAGAGTCCCATTAAGAAAAGCATTTTTAACATCAAGCTGGTGAATAGGCCAGGAGGAAGAAACATCAAGACTAAGAACAACACGTATTGTACTTGGTTTAACAACGGGAGAGAATGTCTCATCGTAATCTACCCCGGTTGTTGAGAAAAACCCCGACAAACCCAACGAGCTTTGTAACGTGCAAGAGAACCGTCAACATGGAATTTGTGGCGGAAGACCCATTTACCGGAGACTACATTGGCATTAGAGGGTTTAGGAACGAGAGTCCATGTCTTATTTTGAGTGAGAGCATCAAACTCCTCACGCATAGCTGCATGCAAGAGTGGATCAAGAAGGGCATGTTTATAAGATGATGGGATAGGAGACACGGTAGGAGTAGCAGTTAGGTAAAGTTTGCGGACTGGTAGATGAAAGCCGCGTTTGCCACGTGTGCGCATGACATGATCGTTTTGAGGTATTGGAACGGAGACCGCATGAGGAGGAATGGGGGGATCAATATTGGCCGGAGAGGAAGAAGCAAGTTCGTCAGTGGTTGGAGCGATAGAGGAATCGGCAGGAGTGTCTGACGCGAGAGAGGAAGGTGTTGCTGGAGTGGAGGCTGCCTCGGCAGGGAAAGGCGAAAAATTTGGCGCGACAGAAGAAGACGCTGCGGACGGGGGAGTTGCCACGGTAGGAGAAATAGAAGGTGTAGCCGCGACAGGGTTTGGTGGGGATGCGTGGGGATCGGAACTGGTTTGAGGTGTATGTAGGATAGGAGTAGGTATAATGGGGCGACTTATAGGAGATGGAGGTGACGATTGGGAGGTAGAAGGCTCAGTAGAAGAAGGAAAAGTGTGTTCATCAAAGACAACATGGCGAGAGATTAGGACGCGTCCATATGAAGGATCATAGCAGTGATAGCATTTGTGATCATCAGAGGGCCCAAGATAGATGCAAGGGAGGGAACGAGGATCGAGTTTGTGCTTGGTAGTGGCGGTGGTATTGGGAAAGAAGAGACAACCGAATACACGGAGAGAGGAATAATGTGGATGATTGAGGAAAAGAGATTGGAAAGGTGTGGAGAGAGGGCAGGTTTTAGTGGGTCGAATATGTAGAAGATAAGTAGCTGTACGCAATGCTTCGGCCCAAAAACGAGGAGGAAGAGAGGCATGTATCAGTAGGGTTCGAAGAATGTCATTAATTGATCGAAGAGATCTTTCGGCTTTTCCATTTTGTGGTGAAGTGTATGGGCAAGAAAATCGAAGGAGGGTTCCAATGGAGAGAAAGAAATCACGATTTTTGATGTTATCAAACTCACGGCCATTATCACATTGTATGAAACGTATAGGAAGACCGAAGTGTACTAGGCTATATTGACCAAAATTGATAAAAACAGTGCGAGCATCGGATTTGGCACGTAGAGGAAAGGTCCATATATAATGAGAGTAATCATCAAGGATAACTAAATAGTATTTGAAGCCAGATACACTAGAAATAGGAGATGTCCAGAGATCACAATGTAGTAACTCGAAAGGAAAAGAACTAGTCGTAGTAGAAGTGTTAAAAGGAAGACGAACACGTTTGCCACACTGACATGAATTACATACCAAAGAATCATGAGACGAACTAGAACTAGGGATACAAAAATCGTGTAACATGGACGAAAGTGTGGCTTTGTTGGGATGTCCTAGTCGTCGATGCCAAAGATCAACGGAGGCAAGCATGGCATGAGGAGTCGAGGATGGCTCGCCATGAAGAGGATAAAGATCACTTGAACTATTGTAGCGAGCCAGAACCGTCCCGGTGCTCAGGTCCTTCACAGATAAACCAAAATGGTCAAATTCTAAGGAGACGGAATTATCAGTAGTAAATTGTCGAACATATATGAGATTTTTTATTAAAGAAGGAGCAACAAGAATATTACGAAGAAGAAAGTTTTGTGTGGAGGTGGGAATATAGGAATTGCCGGTGCATGTGATAGGGATGGAAGAGCCATTATCAACAATGATGGATGAAAAGTGTGAAGGAAAACAAGATGACAGCAAATTCATATTTGAAGACATATGCGAGGATGAACCGGAATCGAAAATCCAATCCGTACCTTGGTTGTTGAGGGTGAAATTGTTCATGGCGGCGATGAAGGCCGCTTGATCCCAGCTTGGTGATGATGATGAGGGCGCGTGCGGCGGGGCCGATGGAGCCGAAGGTGCTGGTAGGTACGGTAGCGCCGGCAGACCAGGCATGTATGGCGTGGACGGCGATGGAGCCGCATAGGGTGGAGCGAGGGCGCCGTAGACTGGTGCTGGAGCAGAGGCGCCGCATCGGCATCGCGGTGTAGACGTGGGAGGGTGGTCGAACGCCAAGGAGCCCAGGAGCTCCTGTTGCCGGGTGAAGACGAGGGCTCCTGTTGCCGGAGTAAGCTGGTGGAGCACCGTGAGGAGACGGCGGCATTCAGGGCATCGGCCATGCTTGCACAAGACCTGTCCGGGGATCGTGTGCGGGGCGCCATGCAGAGGGATCACTTGGCGGCGCTGGTGGTGATGGTACGCAAGTACAATGTATATATAGTACAAATACTAGCAAACTCCCGTGCGTTGCAACGGGTTAAATAAAATCGCGTTGCAACAGGTTAAATAAAATCACTTTTCATCAATCAACCCGCATAACCTAGTCTTTACCTATCTATAGATATTCCTGAAATTCAAAAGCCTAAGCCTACTCAGATGCCGATGTTCCCATAAATCGTCTAAGATATAATATCAAATGTACCAGTATCCTTAGTATCTTTCAAAGTTGTAGGTCCCGTTTAATTTTCATTATTAAGTAGATCACTTATTTGTCTTGACTGCCAAGTTCCTTCATCCACCCTAGCAACTTGATCTAGTCTCATTTGTATTCATAAACTGGATTAACATCCTACATCCATTGAGGACGCATTATGATAAGATTATCAAATGGATTTGAGTGACGGGAAAGTGAAAGGTGTAGATTGAATTCCTACTAACATGAGTTAAGCCTAATTTCTGTGATATCACCTGCTGCACGCAAGTTAGCTCGACTCATTGTCAAAGCTTAGTACTCCATGCTTTACCAGCCGCTAAATGCTTAACCAAAAGGAAGTGAAGTAACAAGAAAACAAAAAGAGGTGAAGTAACCAAATTCCATTAGAAGGCGATTTCACTAAATATCTACATGAGACTACCGATTCAATTTTGCCCAGCGCAAGAGCGGACCAACGATCAATAGCTAGAAGTACAGAAGTAAGTGGAATTGCGCAAGCTCTGTTGGTCCATATAGTAGTCTTGTAGTATCTCGAATAGTTCTAAATTTCTGCAGCACACCTTGTTAATGTAAGAACAAATGGATAACAATCCATCTACGGAGAGAGGACGTGCCCAGATCTTAGGTACAAAGGAAAACAATCAACAGAGAGAGAGAGAGAGGAGAGGCTCCAATAGAAGATTGGACTGAGGAGTAGGCCTGCAGGTTCCGGTGGCTGTAAACGATGTCGCTGCCTTGTCCTCGATGAATCTAACGGCGCCCTTGCGGAGAGAGGAGGCTCCCAGATCGCTGACGCCGCAGTGCTGGGCGGAGGGAGACAGCCTGAGAATCAGGCGCAGCAGGCTGGAGTCCGGCGTCCGGGCACAGACGGCTGGAGTCGCGCGGCGGCAGGCTGCAGACTGACACCAGGAAGTGGCCGGGCAGCGGGCTGGGCGGTTTAGGTGTGGTCGTCGTAGGTGCGCGAGTGCGCGACCTGGTGAAGCTCTGCCAGCACGCCGGGTCGGCGAATCGGCCGAAGAGGCTGGCTGCTCCTGGCCGCGCTCGTCTGCGCCTACGCCGTGGCCGGCCTCATGTGGGAATTGGAGGAGGGATTGCATCACAAGAATTGCTGTCGCTGGCGCCGATCCGGAGCAGGGTGGTTGCCTAGGGTCTCCCGCCGTCGGCCGCTGCGGCCGGCCGGCCGGGTCGGTCGCCGCCGCTCAAGGAGAAAGGAGGGAGGGGATCGACTGATGGTAGGTGGGGATAGGGATGAGGGGCTAAATGCAAAAGTTCCAATTTGTCTGGACTGCGGGTTGATTTCCTACTTTTAAGGGACTAAAATACAAAACGGTTTAGCTATATTATATAGTAGAGATGTAGCCGACATAGGCTAGGGTTTAGAGTCCTAAACTAATAAGAAATTGTATCTCTAACACTTTCCATCGTGTGCAGACAAGCTGTTTGATAAATCTCGGATGTTACTTATGTTATTCTGTTGTGAAAGGAACACCAAATATTAATCCTCCTCTGTCTATCCATGCAGAGTCCTTGATGCTATCAAATGCTGCTCCAGGCGCGAAGGCAGTCGAATCCGCTAATGATGTGGTCAATGTCAGGACCCAACAAGAGAACATCACGAAATTGACACAGAAATTGGGGAATTGCTCACAATCGCTTTACTTCAAGAGGGAAGATTCAAGTCTACTGCGATACATGGAAGAGGAGCAACCCTAGCTACGCTATTCTAAGGACTATGCTTGTTCCATCTTCTTGTTTTTTTCTCCCACCTACTCTCGGCTTATAACCACACCGGAGGATGACAGCGACACCAAAACAGTCAAAGGGGAAAATAGCTGGAAAGACGATAAACAATGCTGGCAATAAGCGAGCGCATCTGAGCCACTCAATCGGATGAAGCGGTCTGGATGCATCTGGGCCATCTGTTCTGGTCTTCAGTCTTGTAGTCAGGACAGGGTCCTGACAGAGCCCTCCCCTTAAGGCACACCTTGCCCACGAGGTGTGAAGGTTGGAAACAGTTTGCTGATGAACGGGACGCCAGTGGCAGCATGTGTGGAAATCTCCATGGAGATGGCCGCGGGTTGTTGGTCAGGGACTGGTGTATTAGGAGCAGGGTGAAATTGCTGTTCCACAACATGTTCAGTTTGATTTTGCTCCAGTTCCTCACTGTCATCATCCTGTTCTTGCAATATATGGAGTGTTCTGCCTGATTTGCATCTATGCTGTCTATTCCAAGGTTCCTTGCAATACCAGCAGTCTTTTTGTTCTCTACCTGGAACATTGTTTGCACCATGATTTTGCGGAGCAGGATTTACTGGTGGCATAGGGTGCTTATTCCACTGTTGGAGCTGTGGTTGCTGGAACTGCTGCCTGAATGTTGGTGGAGGATGTGCCAATCTCTTCGAGTAGGCTGCTTTCTCATAG
Organism: Poa pratensis; assembly: GCA_947311845.1. Taxonomy (NCBI): domain Eukaryota; kingdom Viridiplantae; phylum Streptophyta; class Magnoliopsida; order Poales; family Poaceae; genus Poa; species Poa pratensis. The sequence continues at coordinate 70,950,239 of CAMZMU010000096.1, read as the reverse complement.
ATTTTGGAGTACCAGTAGCATTCCAGTAAACTATTTGGTCGCTGGCCACACACATCGTGCTTGACTTCTGGTTTAAGACCCCCAATGTAACAGCTGAGCAGAAAACTTTCCTGCAAATAAGGATGATCTCTTTTGACTAGTGATACACACTCCTCAAACTTGTCAATGTATTGACTGATTGTGTCTGTTTGCCTGATGTTTTGCAGCATTTCGACTGCTTCATGACCATTGGCTTCAGTAAATCTGTCAGCAAGAAGATTGCAAAATTGTTGCCAAGTCACCATCTGCCATGGCACACATATGTTTTTAAGCCATGTCGATGCTCTTCCTTGGAAATGTCCAGTGGCTAAATTCACCCACTGATCATATGGAATTCCTGACATATCAAAGAACTTTTCGCAAGCAATCAACCATCCAATTGGATCATCTCTTGAGAATAAAGGTATTTCTAGCCTTGGTCCTTTCAGAACCGCTTCAGCATAGTATGATGTACCACCGAGCTGTGTTGCATAAGAATTTCTCTGGTCATTGTAGAGCTGTGTGTGTGACTGGTAAACAGACGGTGGACAGTTGCCATGGATGTACTGTCCTGTCACTGGATTAAAGGTGTTTGGAGAGATGTATTGGGGTGCTATGAGAGGGGCATAGTGACCAAAGTTGCCCGTGTATAGGTTTTGTTGTGTGGGTTGTTGCTGCATCGTGTATGGTGGTTTGGGTGGTATGGCAGACTGAACCAGGGATGGTAGAGTGGGTAGGGTGAGTGGTGAAATGCGGAATTGGGGTTGCTGTTGACTGCCCTCTTTGGTAGTCGTGGTGATGGTGGATTCGGTGAACACAGCAGTCGGTTGTGAACACATGACTGTTGTACTGCTAGCTTGTGGTGGTATTGTGGACTTGGCTTGATGAAAAGCATGCTGTAAATTGGACACTGGAAGTGGAGCAAATATCATACCCATAGTTGTACTGGTGCCAATGTTCTCCTTCTGCGTCAGAGTTGGCGCTGATGCTGCATCCGGGTGGAGAGTTGTCTCTGGAGCAGTTTGTCTGAGGATTTGTTGTAGCATGGAGTGCATAGACGCCTCCATGGACGTCAATTTCTTGTCCATCTGAGGAATCACTGACATCTCTTCCTGAATGTGATGTACCTCCACTTTTAGCTGATGCAAATCGGCGAGTTCTTCTCGAATGCCCACCATCTCTTCCTGCAACTTATCAATTGCCTGCTGGCCCTTTAGACGTGTGCCCTCCGCCATGGTGTCAGATAAGAGAGTATGTTTTGTTCCAGCGTGTCACACCCAGCGCCGCCGACTGAACAGGATCCGGGAAGATACGGGATTTTACAACGAGCGCGATGTGATCTCGCAACCGTACCTTGTACCGAATGTTCTTCTGAAGATCTCCGCCGCCAAATCGCCACCAACCGCTGCCGCGCCGCCGCCTAGAACAGGGAGGGAGAGGTGGGAAAACAGGTGAAATCCCGATCCCCTTCGCTCTCTGTTCGATCCGCCGCCGAAGAACGCTTGGCTCTGATACCTTTGTCAGGACCCAACAAGAGAACAGCACGAAATTGACACAGAAATTGGGGAATTGCTCACAATGGCTTTACTTCAAGAAGGAAGATTCAAGTCTACTGCGATACAAGGAAGAGGAGCAACCCTAGCTACGCTATTCTAAGGACTATGCTTGTTCCATCTTCTTGTTTTTCTCTCCCACCTACTCTCGGCTTAGAACCACACCGGAGGATGACAGCGACACCAAAACAGTCAAAGGGGAAAATAGCTGGAAAGACGATAAACAATGCTGGCAATAAGCGAGCGCATCTGAGCCACTCAATCGGATGAAGCGGTCTGGATGCATCTGGGCCGTCTGTTCTGGTCTTCAGTCTTGTAGTCAGGACAGGGTCCTGACAGTCAATTTCAGGTGCCCCTCGATTATCTCAGCCTTGTTTGTTTACTCTATCCGTTTGTTATTTCTGGCGACGACACAGTTTCCATATTCGGTAGTTATATGATCAGTTAATTGATTGTTAACGAGTTAATGCACAACCATTTCTTCGTTGACGTTGCTTCTTAATCAGGTATATTTGGTAAATCATTGGTTCAATTTTTTTATTGGATTTGATGGCATGTTTTGCCCGAAATAATTAACAATCTGGTTCTTTTGATTTCCATTGCTTTGCTCATACTTGCCATGCTAGGGATGGCTGAAGCGCAAACATCTGTGGTTTTGCGAAGTGCAGAGGGAAGTGCCAGCCTCTGAACCACCCGATCAGTCGGTTGGAGACTAGGTCCCTGCGGGGCGATAGTACCAGCATGGGGACTTCAAATTTGACTCTCCCCTCTACTGGCATCTGTGCCGATACATGCGGTAACTTGACCTTCATCTACCCATTCGGCATAGGAGCTGGCTGCTTCAGGAATCCAGATTTCAGTTTGATTTGCAATAACACGACTCACCCCCCAAAACTCTTCCGGAACACGGCTAGGCGCCTTCATCGGAACAGGGAACCCATGCTCCTCCTCAAGCTCAATATTGCCAAAGCTTTTGACTCCATCAGATGGGATTACCTGCTGGACGTTATGCAGCGCCGAGGTTTCCCACCCAGGGTGGAGAGCTTGGATATCCATCCTTTTCTCCACTGCTTCCTCTCGAGTTCGGCTGAACGGCATCCCGGGTCTTGACATTCTCCACGGGAGGGGTCTTAGGCAGGGAGACCCTCTCTCTCCGCTGCTTTTCGACATCGGTATTGACCCCCTCAACCGCACTCTGGAGGCGGCGACCGAGGCGGGCATCCTGCAGCCCATTCCTGACCCTTTGGCAAGCCTACGCGTTTCTCTCTACGCCGATGATGTTGCAATCTTTCTGGTCCCCTCGGCGAACGACATATCCAACCTCGCGTATACGCTGCAAATGTTCGGCGAGGTCACGGGCCTCGTTACAAACTTCGCGAAGAGCTCCGTCTCCCTGATAAGATGTGAGGACTTTGATTTGGGGGAGATCATGGCTGACTTTCCGGCCGCTGTCTCCAACTTCCCCATCAAGTATCTTGGGCTACCTCTCTCCCTGGGTAGGCTTACCCGTGCTGAGCTCCAGCCATACATCGACAAGGCCGCCAATCGCCTTCGCCCTTGGATCGGCAAATTCATCAACAGGGCGGGCTGCGCGGCGCTGGTTAAATCGGACTTATCCTCGATGCCTATTTTTCTCTAGACCGGAATTAAGGCTGACAAGTGCACGCTGAGGGCTTTCGACAAGCTGCGTAGGGGGATGCTTTGGAACTGCTCCGACAAAGTCAATGGGGGAAAATGCAAGGTCAACTGGGACAAGGTGTGTCACCCCAAGAAGCTTGGAGGCCTAGGAATTCTGAATCTTGAGAAGTTCTCGCGGGCGCTTCGTCTGCGCTGGCTGTGGCACGTCTGGGCTTCACCGAACAAGCCTTGGGTTGGATCCGAGACCCCAAACGACGAATCTGACAAGGCCCTTTTCAACACTGCGACGAGGGTCACGATTGGGGACGGAAATAAGGCTTCTTTCTGGAACTCTTCTTGGTTGGATGGCCTCACGCCTAGGATGATGGCGCCTGGCCTCTTCAAGGCGTCCAGGCGAAAAAAAAGAAGCGTTCGCGATGCTCTCACGGACTTCCGCTGGATCTCGGACCTAAATGTTCAAAACTTCACGGTCGAGCATATCACCCATTTTGTCCACCTTTGGGACCTTATTCAGGAGGTCGTCCTTACCCCGGGCATTGAGGACACAATCACCTGGACCCTCACGAGCAACGGCGTCTACTCGGCAAGCTCCGCTTACGAAGCTCAGTTTTTGGGGGCTTCTTCCTGCTCCTTCATGGGAATTGTCTGGAAGTCTTGGGCCCCGCCAAAGTGCTCCTTTTTCGCTTGGCTTGCAGTTCAGAATAGACTTTGGACCTCCGACAGACTGGCAGTCCGCGGCTGGCCTCACCAACCGCTTTGTCAACTCTGTAGATGCCAGCCCGAGACCGCAAGACACCTCCTCTTTGAGTGCCGCTATTCCAGAAGAATCTGGACGGACGCCGCTTCTTGGCTAAGATGCCCCTCTCTCATGGACGAGCTCAACACAACCAAGCCAAAGGTGATCGACTACTGGATGGACCTGACGGCCGCGGCCTCCCCTCTCGTAAAGGACTCAAGACGGCGGTCATCCTAATCACTTGGGAGATCTGGAAGGAGCGCAACGCGCGGGTGTTCAACAATAAATTCACGATGCCTACGATGCTTTTTCAGCGGATCAAGGAGGAGGGAAAGAAATGGATCCTCGCAGGGGCTAAAGCGTTAGCTGAGATCACCGCTTAGTTTTCATGTAACCTGTCTCTTTACTTTGGCTTAGGCCTGTACTTTGTTTGCTCCTTCTTTATCAATATAAAAGGTAAAACTTTTGCCTTCGTTAAAAGATAGTACAACCTAGGTTGTCACTAATATTGATGCCAGTGGCATGACGCATGATTTTCTTCAGGTCAAAATTTCCAAAATCATCCCCATGAAGTCTGGTGTCGATGCCTGCAACATTTCATGGACTCCGGGGAATAGTTTTGCCGTTTCAGATATCGTAACCCTTTCTGTCATTGCTTGTGTACTTGTTAGATAAAGATGTTGATAATTTTAAGTTGGTTTGTAACATAACCTGCCCTACCATAAAGATTGCAGAGCAAGTGTACAGGCAGGGCCTCCTTGGGCCTGGGTCATGCTCCGTAACTTCATCAACATCTTCTGTTCATTCACTCCAGTTACAGTTTGTTCGCCACATAACAAGTAAGATAAAAACACAATCTGATCTCAGCATCTTGTTGGATCGATACAATCAACAGAAATATAGATGCAGTAATCTCCTGGAGTATCGTGGACCAAACGAGCTGCCCCAGGAGCACGGAAGATAGCAACTATGCATGTGTCAGACACCACAGAGAATGCACAGTTCCTTACTCCAATGTTGGTTATCTTGCCAGTGCAACAAAGGTCATGCAGGCAATACATATATCTCTGATAGCTGCTTGCCTGACCACGGTAATCTGCTCATCATATCTTTTATGAATGCTTTTGTCATGGGAGTTTGTCTTGTGAGAGTACAACGTCACGCACTCAGGCACACACCTACACATGTCATAGTCAGGACATAACTTTTAGAAAACTCCTGTTGGATTTAGTTCTTACAAAAGCATATGTAGTTCAACAAAAGTAACTTCAGGACTATCAAAGGAATACTAATTTTCTGCTGAAAATATTATATACATCCCATTAAGAACTGAATTACTCAACAAACTTAGGGACATATCTGCTCCATTAATTCAGGCAAAAAGTTCAATCGTTTTGTGCCAGGCTACATGGCCAATTGACACACAAGTGGCGGAGATAGTTCTTTGTTTGCGATATATTTATTTGCATTTGGAATTCTAATCTAATTTCATGACATACACAAAGAACAATAGATACAAGTATGAGGTCAAGGAATATAGAAAAAATGATGTCTTTAGTAATAAACTAATAATCTCATAAAAATACATGCATATTCGAAAAACTATGAGAAAACCCATGTTATAAATAATTTACTCAAATTTTCATATTATTTGTACTTTCTAAAATTTAGCCTGGGAAAACAATTGGATATTTGTAATAGTAATATTGCCAAAGCTTGTTTGTACTTACCTTTTTTTTGGAGTAGTTCTAATTCATTAAGCACAATAAATGTTACTCGTATTTAAAAAACTTATGTTACTTCTGTGTTGTGAACCTAAGCGTACGGTAAGTGGAGTTGAGGACGAGAGAGACTTATCAGTTTTTTTTTTATTTTTGTCCCAGCTGAAAGATAGAGTATTATTGTATGCCTTGAATTCGTACATATTTCAGTGTAACATGCCTAAGATTGGGTTAACGTAAAGCACCATTCTGTCTTGAAAATATGAAACTACCTTGGGGATGCAATTTTAATTTTAATTTTCACCTTATGCCCACTTAGTCTAAAATGCTGCCAGCATTTTCGTCTGGCTTCACTGTCAGTTTATTGTACCCACAAGTATAGACTCTTCAAATCATAGTACTAGTATTTAACAAGGATTTGTGTCATTTAATAAAACAAGCTAGGGAGAATGGATATATTGTTCCTGCACCCTAAATATACACTATACAATGCCATGTGTTGATAAATGAGTTTTATATGTGAATAAATGGTCTTGCTTTCTTTGACTAATTCTCATAATGGAATATGATGAATTTGAATTCCTTTTGATAAATAGAGTATAATTCAAGACCACTAAAGACAAATTGTTCTCGGCGTTGTGGAATGTCAGTGTCCCATTTCCTTTCGGAATAGAAGAAGGTTGTTATGCGAGTAAATCTTTTCAACTCAACTGCTTAGACACTACACGGCCTGTTCTCCGGCTTGATAGCGGCATCATTGACGTGACATACATACATGCTAGTGAGGGGATTCTAGGAATTAAATATGACTCAAGTATTGGAGAGGACTTATTTAACATAATGTTGAAAATGCAACCTTCAGACGCTCAGGAACCAAACCTGTATGTCGTTCTTCTCAATCAGCCTCTGTGCGATGGGCTACTGACAATCTTTCATGCGAAGAAGTCAAAAAAGAACACCTCTGGATATGCGTGTGTAAGTATCCATAGCTCCTGCCTGGCTGTCAGGAGCTCCAACGAAGGTTATGTTGGTTACAGGTGCAGATGCTTGCATGGTTTTCAAGGAAATCCGTTGTGAAGCCCCCCACCCTCCCACTCTAGTATTTTATTTGTACATATGTTATGTATCTGTTGGCACTGACAGAGATATGGTTACAGATATTGACGAGTGCGAATGGACACCAGGGCTTTGCAGAGGCATTTGCCTGAACACTGTTGGAAACTACAGTTGTGTTAAGTGCCCTGATCATACATAGTGTGATATAACAAAAATGTGGTGCGCTCCAGTAAGAAAGCAAAATCTCTTCCTAGGTGAGTCCATATATACTTCAGCTGTTCTCCTCAAAACATACTCAAGATATATAGGATAGATGGATCATTTTCCTATGGTAGATATTGTAATTGGGCTTGGCAGTGGCTTTGTCATGCTACGTTTTGGGCTAAGTGCAATATTCCTCGTTCGAAGATGGAAAAGAGATGTCCAGAAGAAACTAAGAAGGAAGTATTTCCGAACGAACAAGGCCCTTCTCTTAGAACAGTTGATATCATCAGACGAAAATGTGAGCGAGAAGACAAAGATTCCCTCAATAGAAGAGCTTAAAAGGGCAGCAAATAACTTTGATCCTGCACGTATCATAGATAAATCACCGGAATATCGTAAAACTTTTTGGGTGCTATCTTGAAACCGAGGTCCCCTTACTAGTGTACGACTTCATTCCCAATGGTTTATTGTTTGAAATTCTTCATCATGATTCTAGCAACATGTTTTCTTTGTCATGGGAAGACTGCCTGCAGATCGCGTCGGAAACTGCGGGAGCTCTATACTATCTCCACTCCGCAGCATCAATATCAATCTTCCATCGTGATGTCAAGTCCTCTAATATACTCTTCAATGCAAACTATGCTGCAAAGGTTTCAGATTTTGGCGCTTCGAGAACTTTCTCTATTGATCAAACTCATCTCGTCACAAATGAATATTACCAGACCGGGCAGCTAAATGAGAAGAGACTGACGTTTACGGTTTTGGCATGGTACTCCTAGAACTTCTTACGAGGAAACAACCAGTGTTTACAGCTGAGGTTGGAACAAAGGAGAACCTGTGTAATTATTTCCTCTTGGAGATCAAGTTGACGAAACCTTAGATATAGTGGCAGCTCAAGTTCTTGAAGCAACCGACGAAGAGATCAACACGGTTGCTTCCCTTGCGGAACTGTGTTTGAGGCTAAAAGGAGATGAAAGACCTACGATGAAGCAAGTCCAGTTAACATTGCAGCTAATATGAGGGAATCGGGTGAATTCATCTCAAGTTGAGCAAGAGATGCACTGTTACCAGTCCTTGGTCTTGAACTTGGACGGAGAACTCGTGATATATCATCTCAGAGCAGTCGAAACGTGTCCTATAGCTTCGAGCAAGAGTTTCTGTCACCCGCTAGCCTGCCATGATATATACACTTGTCTATTTTCCAATGGTTTTTGCCACGGTTTTTCTTTCTAAGTAATTTTTTTCTGCATTATCTTTGGCTTTTGAGGTAGGTTTTGTGTTTTTGTTTTGTTTTGTAATAAGCATGATCAGGCAATACACAGGATATGGATGGATGATCAGTTTCTCTTTTTTCGCGTGTGTGTGAAAATTCAAGAACTGCACATCTGCTCTGACATTTAAAGATAGTCAGAGAAGTGTCATGCTCGTCTTGGTTGCAGATAGTACAATACAATTTGTTCATGCTCGCGGTGTCCACAGATATCCAACCTGCATGACACGAGTAGGATCACAGAAGTGTTATGCTCGTCCTGGTTGTAGGTACAAGACAATTTGTTCATGTTTGTGGTGAAAATCTTTGTTTCTTTTTCAAAGTCTCGTATTTCTTCAAAATTTCTAATATCTTCATGTTTGCTCCTTCTTGAAAGCTTCGTCAAGGCACATGTCCCATCTCACCCTCTCCCAGCTTGGGCGAAAGCCTAGTTCCCCTTGTGGTCGGTGGCGGTTTCGCATCGTCGTTCCCCTCTTTGGAGGCACGTACTTGGTGAATGCAAGGGCGGTGGTCGAACTGCGCGTAGGCTGGGTTGGCCGTGGTGGTTTTGGCTAGTTCGATAATGACAACTCATCGTATTGACTGGGTGGGTGCCTGGTTCGGTGCTCCTCGCTTCCCTGTGGCCCTGTTCGCCGTGAGTCGACGTCCACGAGCCTGTGCGAGAGGAGAAAGGTTTCTCCTACGGAAAATAATGGAGAATTTGGTTGACGAGCGACCGAGATATGGTGGTCATTCTCATTTGCGGTGTTGTGGTTGTTAATGTTCTCGTTTCATCTTCGTCCATCAGCTTCGATCCAATGTTGCGGTGAAGCCTTTGATGGCAGTGGTAGTTTGGTGGAGCTCCCGCAGTGATTTTATTATCTTCCTCTCCGGCAACTTATTACCCTATGATCCCCGATGTTCTCGGGCGAACTCTCTTCGCCTCCCAATGGTACGACGCCTTTCGAGCCAGAGCGAGGGACATGGGGTCCCTTTCGGGGGGTGAAGACGGCGGAATCTAGGTCTTGGTGTATCCTGTTGGTGAAGACGACGTCTTGCTCCCTTCGGTGCTTCCTCCATGACCTTGGCTGCCTCCCGGTCTTGTTCGCGATGTTGTGTTGTGGCACATGTGGCTCAAGTTGTGCTATTGTTGTTTCTCTTATGTTTGCTTGTGTTGCTTCTTGCATGTAAGCTGTTTGTGAGCATGTTGTATCTGTCGTTGGAGTTTATTAATTTAAAGTCGGGTTTGATGTCTATTATCTAAGAAAACAACACAACATAGCCTCTATGCCAACAATGTTGTTATGAAGGACAAAAAACGAGTGTTGTGCTTGGATCGCCGGAGGCGCAAAGCATCTTTCCTTGATCATCTTATAGTGTTCTCGGGGCTTTGCTCATGTATAGTTTGTTTCATGCGACTCTTAATCTGCCTTATATTTACTCCCGCTCAATCAATGAAAATCATAAGCACATTAGCGATATCGGAAATGCAACTGCAGCGTGAAATCAGCATAAAATCTGCATACATACGAATGAGTATGAATGGATAAAGAATAGAAAGTCTTATATTTTGATGCTGAGGGAGTGTCATTTAGAACATGCTGATTTTTTCCAGATTTATTTGAAACCTTTAAATAAAAAAGTGAGACCGCTAGAAATAGGGAGCCAAAACGACTTTCCGTAATTCGTGTCTCTAGATCAACCGCTCGAGTGTACATATTTTTCGACTCAGGAGATAAATAAGAAATGTGAAGAGTAGTACTCCATCTGTTTTTTAAAATAAGACGTTTTAGGTCCCTCACATGTTGTCTACATACTAACCTAAATGAGTGTACGTACACACTAAAATATTTCTATATTCATATGGTACATGTGAAAAATATAAAACATATTATATTTATAAACGGAGGGAGTAGTACACTACGTACCACCTCAGCAGCTAGCAGTAGTACGATCGAATGAAGTAGCTAGCCGACATGAGCGTACGACGTCACAAAGTTCAAGGACCCGAGCACTCAGAGCAAGTACAATAATATATCGGCTGTTGGCTATAAGATGGTGTCATGTCATGTATAGCCAAGCTAATAGCCAAAAGTATAATAGTTGCTATAAATATGGACTACTTTATTAATAGCTGGTCCACCTTTCACTCTCACAAAGTGCCTAGAAGCACGTGCTGCAGCTGGCTCTTGCATGAGAGCCCGCTTCCACTCTCTCTGCTATTCTCTCTCCTCCATGTAAGCACAAATATATTATGAAAATCCTTATAGCCCGCTGACTGGACCTTATTGTACTTAGAGCAAGTACAATAGAGTGACGTGGACGGGCTATAAGGATTAAATTAGTATATTTTTGCTTAGTTGGAGGAGAGAGAAAAGAGTGGGCTCTAATGCAAGAGTCAGTTCTAGCGCGTGCTCCTAGACACTTTGTGAGAGTGGATGGTGAGCCATATATTCATAAAATAGTTCATCTTTTCATCTTACTATTATAAATGACTATAAATAACATGACACTATCTTATAGGCCAACACTTAACTCTACTATTTCTACTATTGTAACTCTCAAGCAGGAGTACATACGTCCAAGCTCCAGAGGTAGCAGGTCTCGCCGTGTGGTTTTTCCCTCGCCACATGATTAGACGAACAGCTGGTTGCCATTTTTTTTTGTTTTGCGGTAAGCTGGTTGCCATTAGCCAACTGCATGCATGCATGATGCATAGCATAGCACAGCGCCGTACGTACGCAACGAGCGGACACGGGCCAATCACACCATTTCCGTGCGTGCTCCACCACATTTTTATCCGGTAAAAATACACCTTCGAGATCACAGGATCTGCCGGGAGGAGAAATGAAACGAAATGCAATGCAACGGGTAGAAATGAATGCGGAGCATGAATGTCGAATAAACAATCATATAAGTGGAATGAAATTGTTTGTATCGGTACAGCTGGTGGGAATTGGGAGGGAGAGACATGATAGAATAGGAGACGATAAAAGAAGCTTGCCCCTGGACTGGATCCAGCGAATTTTGGCTCGGGTCCAAATCGAGCCCTCCTTTTCTCCTGTACCCAACTACCCATGCAAGCGGCATGCAGACACGGGCTCCTGGCTCCGCCAAGACGCGACGGGCCTCGCAGCGTCGGTAGAAGCAACCGGCGGCTCCCGTGGCCCACATGAGAGGAGATGAAGGCAATGCTGATAAGCATAAGCCTATCTAGCGGAGTTGATCTGGGTCACAGTTATGACATATAGTAAGACTCTGTTCCAAGTTGCTCAAAAATTAACCACACTGCAGATTTCTTACTATGCAACTCAAGCTTTAAAATCAAGTCAAATCAAACACGGTGAGTTTATAACGGTGTACTGTGATGCTGTCCAACTACTAATAATTCTACATCTACACGTACACCTACTGATTAATTACAAATCAGGTCATTTGAAGGGATTGTACAGTGATCTTCAACTACCAATAATTTCACCCTTACACTTACACCTACTGATCACACATCAGGCAGGCAGGGCCTACAAATTATAGGAATTTGATGCACGCACGGACGGCCAGGCATTTGCATGGCGTGGCCCGGCCGCTGGAGTCGGACGCGTTCGTCAAATTTAAGGCTATGTTTCTTAACACGGTTTTATAGACATTTTGCTTATGTGGCATACTAGTTAATGAAGAGAGAATAAGGTCGTAGCTCAGCTAAGATACAACCTTTGCACGTGACCTTAGGCAAAAAATGGTTCTACTTCAATCATATGTATGCATGAGCCCAAAATCATTAAATGTAGATACACCACATAAAAAACAATGCATTGAAATAGTTGTATATTAAATATTTATTACTCATATGATATCGTGCTAAGAGATGACACTGGCCTAAATCTCTCCAGAAGCCATCGAGCAAAGTTTAATTATCTAGTAGACATAATTTAGTGTGCTCCCTCCGTCCACAAAAGATGTCTCAACCTAGATCAAATTTGCATTTATCTAGTAGACATAATTTAGTGTGTAGATATATGCAAATTTGGCCTAGGTTGAGACATCCTTTTATGGACGGATGAAGTATATATTTTGAGAAGATCATGTAAGTTTAATTATAAAATATGAGATTGTCTAAAAAATAAACATCATAAGAGATAATCTTTTACTTGCAAAGTCCTTTTTTCCATAATATTTTTATTGTTACGCAACTCTAAAGTTTCCAAAAGCTATGATAATTTCTCAAGAAAAAGTCTTTAGTTACTTATCTTAAAAATGTTTAGTAACTTTATGTGCAATATTCTATTTTTCAATTGTTCAATTTCTATCGATTGTTCTGATCGTGTCTCGATTTTTATGCAGATTGTGTGCCGCATGTGCAAAATTACGGCGCAAAATTAATAAAACTTCCCTAAGTGAAAGAAATGTACTAAATTTAGAAAGTATCAAAACCCGAGGACTAACAAATTTTGTGGTGTGTGAGTCGAGTGACCAAGCATGAACTTTGAATATAGTCGAGAAAGCTATCTTCTTTTATTACGAATGTCATCACACCTTCTAAATATCGTTGAGTACAGTATCGAAGCACTCTCTTCCAAATTATAAATAGTTGGCTATAAATATGGACTACTTTATTAATAGCTGGCCCAACTTTCACTCTCACAAAGTGCCTAGAAGCATGTGCTGCAGCTGGCTGTTGCATGAGAGTCCACTTCCACTCTCTCTGTTATTCTCTCTCCTCCATGTAAGCACAAATATATTATGAAAATCCTTTTAGCTCGCTGACTGGAGCTTATTGTACTTAGAGCAAGTACAATAGAGCGATGTGGGCGGGCTATAAGGATTAAATTATTATATTTTTGCTTAGTTGGGGGAGAGAGAAAGGGAGTGGGCTCTCATGCAAGAGTCAGTTCTAACGCGTGCTCCTAAACACTTTGTGAGAGTAGATTGTGGCCATGTATTCATAAAATAGTTCATCTTTGCATCTTACTATTATACATGTTGGTTATAAAGATGACTATAAATGAATATAAATAACATGACACTATCTTATAAGCCAACACTTAACTCTACTATTGTATTTGCTCTTGCTCTCAAGCAGGAGTACGTACTTCCAGGCTCCAGAGGTAGCAGATCTCGCCGTGTGGTTTTTCCCTCGCCATGATTAGACGAACAGCTGGTTGCCATTAGCCAACTGCATGCATGCATAGCATAGCACAGCGCCGTACGTACGCAACGAGCGGACACGGGCCAATCACACCATTTCCGTGCGTGCATTTTTATCCGTTAAAAATACACCTTCGAGATCACAGCGCTGTGTAGGTGTATGGATCTGCCGGGAGGAGAATTGAAACGAAATGCAATGCAACGGGTAGAATTAAATTTCCGTGCGTGCATTTTTATCCGTGCGTGTATGGTTTCCGTGCGTGCATTTTTATCCGTGCGTGCATTTTTATTCGAGATCACAGCGCTGTGTAGGTGTATGGTTTCTTCTTTTTCTCGCCGGGAGCAAGAAAAAGAAGAAACCACCGGCTACCGCGGAGACCAGCCAGGGTACTGTCGCCATAGTCGCTGTTGCTCCTGTTATGACCTCTCCAGTGGGTGCTAATGCGATACCTACTATGGCCGTTCAAGGGGTTCCGGTGGCAAAGCGGAAGAGGTGCTCGAATTGCAAGGTAGACTCACACGAGACAAAGCAGTGTTCGGTGAATAGATACTGCTACTTCTGTGACAAGGTTGTCCACCGACGGTTCGGTGCCCCATACTCAGGGTGCCGAAGCCGTATGCTGGGATGGCAGGGATCGGATGCGAGGACACCATGTTCAGCCACTTACCTGATGGTGTCTTCAGACCCGAGTTGGCCACGAGCTCTACTCCAGTGGCTGTTGTGACGGTGACCGGGGAGCCAGTGACGGCGGAGATGATCCAGACTTTGCTAGCACGCTTCTGTCCGCTGCAGTCTGCATGGTGCTGGGAGGCTATTCTGCACGGCACGGATTCGTACTTGGTCAATTTCCCCTCCATGGTGGACTTGGAGAGAATGAATGGGTCCGAATTAGGGGTGCCAAAACAGCAGTCGTGGATATCCTTGGACATTTGGAAGCCGGATGAGATCTTGCCCATGGCTGAGTTGACACCAACTTGGGTGCATGTTGCTGGAGTGCCGAACTCGGCTCGTCATTTTCTGGGTCTTTGGGCAGTGGGTACACTCATTGGGAAGACTATGGATGTGGACCTTCTGGCTCTCCGGCGTCACAATGTGGTTAGGATCCTGGTGGCTATGTGGAACCCGAACTTGTTCGAGTCACGGGTTGTCAAAGCTGATGCATTTCTGCTACTTAAGGGGTACTCTTTTCGGTTCAGCAAGGAGGCGGTTGACTATATTGCCGAACCAGATTTTGTACCCTTCATTTGGAGGCGGGATGAGAAGGATGATGATACGAGAGGAATGGAGGAAAAAGAACGCGATGTGTCACATATGAATGAACCACCGAAGGCCGCGGAGGGGGGCATATTACTAGGCGTCAGAAAAGAAATCATGGATGTGTTGGCTAGTTCGGAGGGCGACTTTCATATAAAGTGCCACATCCGTAACAAAGCTGGCAATTTTACATGGAGTCTTGTCGTCGTGTATGGGGCAGCCCAGGATGAGCATAAGACTGCATTTCTCCGCGAGTTGGTTAATCTGGCAAAAGATAATCCATATCCTATAATTATAGGTGGTGATTTTAATTTGCTAAGGTTTCCGCATGAGAAAAGTAGAGGAAGGTTTGACAACCGTTGGCCTCTTTTATTCAATGCTGTAATTGACAGTCTTGCATTAAGAGAGGTTTCGATGGTAGGGAGGCAGTACACTTGGGCTAATAGCCTTCCTGAGCCGACTTACAAGAAGTTGGACCGTGTATTGATGGACTCCAATTGGGAAGCTAAATTCCCAATGGTCTCAGTACGGGCCCTCGAACGTATTAAAGCTTTGTCAGATCATGCCCCCATACTGTTAACCACTGGAACACCTAGGCCACTGTGTAAACGCCAGTTCAAATTTGAATTGGGTTGGTTACATAGGGAAGGTTTTCATGATATGGTTAAAATGGTATGGGATAGGCCGGTCCCTGGTCATGACCCAATCACAAGGTGGAACAACAAATTTCGTGCATTGCGCAAACACCTCAGTGGTTGGGCGAGACATATGGTGGGCCAATTAAAACAGGAAAAGCTTCGATTGTCATCGGTTATCGATGATCTCGAAGCTTTTGTTGAAATTAGGCCACTGTCCACGCAAGAGATTGAGTTGAAGAACCACTCTAATGCGAAGATGGCGTCGATTCTTCGTGAAGAAGAGCTGAAATGGTACCAACGATCAAAAGCCCAATTTATTTTGGAGGGAGATTCGAATACGAGATACTTTCATAGTCTTGCTAATGGCAGACATAGAAAGAAACTCATTCACTCTCTTAACCAAGATGAGGGCACGATTGAAGGACATGAGCAGCTAAAATCTTACATCACGAAGTACTATAAGTGTCTGTTTGGAGAGCCTGACGCAGATAATTTCTCGTTGGACAAAAGCCGAACATATGACATCCCGCAAGTTTCCGATCAGGAAAATGCTCTCCTTACAGCACCCTACTCTGAGGAGGAAATAAAGAAGGCAGTTTTCCAAATGGAACACAACAAAGCCCCGGGGCCGGATGGATTCCTAGCTGAGTTTTATTAGTCATTCTGGGACTTAATGCAACCGGATCTGCTCAAGATGTTCCACGCTTTGCATGCTGGACAACTTGACCTCTTTCGCCTAAATTTCGGTGAGATTATTTTGTTGCCAAAGGCTAATGAGGCAGAAAGGATCCAACAATTTAGGCATATCTGTCTTCTAAATGTTAGCTTCAAGATATTCACTAAAACCGCGACTATTAGGCTTAACTCGGTGGCCGATCACGTTGTGCGTCCGTCTCAGACAGCTTTCATGCAAGGTCGCAATATCCTTGATGGGGTTGTGATATTACATGAAACCGTGCATGAGTTACATCAAAAAGCTAAATGGGGTCATCTTAAAAATTGACTTCGAAAAGGCTTACGATAAAGTTAAGTGGTCTTTCCTCCAGCAGACACTCAGAATGAAAGTTTTTCTGATGAGTGGCGCGCTATGATTGCTAGTTTTGTTTCCGGAGGAAGTGTCGCCATCAAGGTCAATGATGACGTTGGTAGATACTTTCAAACGAAAAAAGGACTACGACAAGGCGACACATTATCACCTATCTTATTTAATATAGTAGTTGATATGCTAGCCATAATCATTGAACGTGCAAAACTGGATGGGCAAATTGAGGGAGTGGTACCACACCTAGTGGATGGTGGGTTATCCATTCTCCAATATGCGGACGATACAATCCTCTTTATGGAACATGACATGGAGAAAGCGAAAAATCTGAAGTTAATTCTTTCAGCGTTTGAGCAACTCTCTGGTCTAAAAATAAACTTCCATAAAAGCGAATTGTTTTGTTTCGGTGATGCACAGGACGAGGCCAACCAATATGCTGAGTTATTTGGCTGTGGGGATGGTCAGTTTCCCATAAGTTATCTAGGCATCCCAATTCATTTTAGGAGGCTTACGATTGCTCAATGGAAACACGTTGAGGAAAGATTACAAAAAAGATTGAGTAGTTGGAATGAAAAACTTCTATCCTTGGGAGGAAGATTGGTACTCATAAATTCAGTACTAACCAATATGGTTATGTACATAATATCTTTCTTCCAATTACCAAAGGGAGTTCTACATCGATTGTATTACTTTTGATCTAGATTCTTTTGGCAAGGGGATAATGAAAAAAAAAGATACCGGCTGGCAAAATGGGATGCAGTATGCCGCGCCAAAGATTTTGGGGGATTAGGGATTCATGACCTCGACGTGAAGAATCGTGCCCTTCTTGGAAAATGGCTGTTTAAACTACTTACCGAAGAAGGAGTATGACAAACTCTTCTCAGGAGAAAGTATATTGGTTCAAAAGCGGTATCCCAGGTTTCTTGGAAACCCGGTGACTCTCATTTTTGGGCTGGCCTAATGGCGACGAAGAAGTTCTTCTTCCCATATGGTTCTTTTTCCATCAAGGATGGGTCGGAGATAAGGTTCTGGGAGGATAAGTGGCTTGGCACTACTACGCTTCGGGAACAATATCCAGCCTTATACAATATTGTCCATGGGCATCACAAAAGCGATACTCTCGCTCGAGTGATGGAGGATAACATTCCAAATGTGACGTTCCGAAGAGATCTTGTTGGTCCTAGACTAGCGGTGTGGCACGAGTTGTTACAACG
The DNA here is from genome assembly GCA_947311845.1 of Poa pratensis. Classification (NCBI taxonomy): domain Eukaryota; kingdom Viridiplantae; phylum Streptophyta; class Magnoliopsida; order Poales; family Poaceae; genus Poa; species Poa pratensis. The sequence continues at coordinate 70,932,770 of CAMZMU010000096.1, read as the reverse complement.
TCTAGCTTCCGTCAATTTGACGCAAGGAACCGACGAGTTTCGATGGAGTTTACACAAGAGCGGTAAATTCTTGGTGGACAGCATGTATAACGCTTTAATCCAACCTGATGTGTCGGTAGATAATAATAAGAAAATCTGGAAGATGAAGATACCACTAAAAAACAAGGTTTTTGCGTGGTACCTTCATCGGGGGTTATTCTTACTAAAGACAACCTTGCAAAACGCAATTGGCATGGTAGTAAGAGGTGTGTCTTCTGTCACAAGGACGAGACTATCAACCACTTATTTTTCGAGTGCCAATTTGCAGATTCTATATGGTCAATCATCCAAATAGGTTCTACTTTATATCCCCCAAGAAGTATTGCTAATATTTTTGGCAATTGGCTGAACGGTGTGGATGTTAGGTATAAACAACTTATTAGGGTGACAGCGCATGCTGTTATATGGTCGCTATGGCTATGCAGAAATGACAAGATTTTTAATGATAAAAGTTATTCTCTTATGCATGTTACCTACATGAGTACAACTACACTCCGTTCGTGGTCTCAGTTGCAATGTGCGGGGCATCGAGACCTGTTTATGGAGGTGTGTACAAGACTAGAGGATACGGCGAAAGACTTTTTATCCCAATATTGATGGCAGCATAATTTGCGGATCGGCCCTCCACCACCATAGTTGTGATTACAATTTCTCATTTTGATATGTAATCGCTCACTTATTTAATTTCAAACTACCGTACTCGTTTCGGCTGTGTGCACCTTCGTTGTGCAGAGGCTGGGTGTAATATTTAAACCTTGTAAGTAATAAAACTTTCTTTATAAAAAAAAGTAGAATTAAATGAATGCGGAGCATGAATGTCGCACCTGCCCGAATAAACAATCATATCAGTGGAATGAATTGTTTGTATCGGTACAGCTGGTGGGACTTGGGAGGGAGAGACATGATAGAATAGGAGACGATATTTTAAAGAAGCTTGCCCCTGGATCCATCGAATTTTGGCTCGGGTCCAAATCGAGCTCTCCTTTTCTCCTGTACCCATGCAAGCGGCATGCAGATTTCTTACTATGCAACTCAAGCTTTAAAATCAGGTCAAATCAAACACGGTGAGTTTATAACGTTGTACTGTGATGCTGTCCAACTACTAATAATTCTAGATCTACACGTACACCTACTGATTAATTACAAATCAGGTCATTTGAAGGGATTGTACAGTGATCTTCAACTACTAATAATTTCACAGTTACACTTACACCTACTGATCACACATCAGGCAGGCAGGGCCTACAAATTATAGGAATTTGATGCACGCACGGACGGCCAGGCATTTGCATGGCATGGCCCCGGCGGACGCGTTCGTCAAATTTAAGGCCTATGTGAATGTAAGTTTCTTAACACGGTTTTATAGACATTTTGCTTATGTGGCATACTGGTTAATGAAGAGAGAGTAAGGTTGTATCTCAGTTAAAATACAACCTTTGCACGTGGCCATAGGTAAAAAATGGTTCTACTTCAATCATATGTATGCATGAGTCCAAAATCATTAAATGTAGATACAACACATAACAAACAATGCATTGAAATAGTTATATATTAAATATTTATTATTCATATGATATCGTGCTAAGAGATGATACATTGACACTGGCCTAAATCTCTCCATAAGCCATCGAGCAAAGTTTAATTATCTAGTAGACATAATTTAGTGTGCTCCCTCCGTCCACAAAAGATGTCTTAACCTAGACCAAATTTGCATTTATCTAGTAGACATAATTTAGTGTGTAGATATATACAAATTTTGCCTAGGTTGAGACATTCTTTTATGGACGGAGGAAGTATATATTTTAAGAAGATCCTGTAAGTTTAATTATAAAATATGAGATTGTCTAAAAAGTAAACATCATAAGAGATAATCTTTTATTTACAAAGTCCTTTTTTCCATAATATTTTTATTGTTACGTAACTCTAAAGTTTCCAAAAGTTCTGATAATTTCTCAAGAAAAAGTCTTTAGTTACTTATCTAAAAAAAGTTTAGTAACTTTATGTGCAATATTCTATTTTTTTCAATTGTTCAATTTCTATCGATTGTTCTGATCGTGTCTCGATTTTTATGCAGATTGTGTGCCGCATGTGCAAAATTACGGCGCAAAATTAATAAAACTTCCCTAAGTGAAAGAAATGTACAAAATTTAGAAAGTATCAAAACCCGAGGACTAACAACTTTTGTGATGTGTGAGTCGAGTGACCAAGCATGAACTTTGAATATAGTCGAGAAAGCTATCTTCTCTTATTACGAATGTCATCACACCTTCTAAATATCGTTGAGTACAGTATCGAAGCACTCTCTTCCAAATTATCAAATGTTTTACCTTTTTTCTTCTTCTTAAATGCATGTATCTAGACAAACTTTAGTTTGTTGAATCAATCATTTTGAACCGTATGTAGTCCACACTGAAATATCTAAAATATATTAACAAAGGGAGTATCACTTGCCGCTGTAACCTTTGTATCTATGCCAGGCAACTCTACACTTCAAAAACAAATCATGAATAGTTGTTGCTCACAAATGAAAAAGGAGTACTGGAGCGTATGAGGAGAGAAACGAAATGAAGCCGGTACCAACAGTATGAGTGATATCATACCATTGCTATGATCCAGTGCTATTGCTGTATTGCATCTTGGTGTCACAAAGACCACGAGATTGAAAAGTAGTCTCAGATTTCCTCTGAAAAGTTCGGGCACAAAACCAACACGTATACAGTTCTTGAATGATCACATAACGGAAGAAGAAAAAGCTGATCATACATCATCCCCTGCTAATAATGCCCTGATCGGCCATGCATTCACGCGTTTCTATCGCTCTCCAGTGCCATTTGTCTGCTAAAACACAATCCATCTCAAATGCCAGACATGCTGATTAGGGACTAGGGAGCCGTTGCATCCAGAAATCTGCTTCACGTCCCGATCGATCTTAATGTGTTACAGTACGTACAGAGCCTGTGGCATTACCCAATCACACGCTGCTGCTCTCTACGTACAGAGTCGTCCTACCCTGTCTCCTCTCGTCTGGCGCCAACTCACACGTATTACACTACACCGAGCTGGCATCGCCAAGCCCCTCCTCCGATTCGCCGATCCATCCATCCATCCGCCATGCCAAAGCTTATCTCCAAACCCCTATATAAACCCCCTCACGCGATGCTCATTCCACTCACACAACACAAGCTTCGATCGATCTCGATCTCTACTCATCTTCCACCTGTTGTTTCTAGCGAGCTAGTTGGGTACAGTAAGCTCTGTGATCGAGCAGAGCAGAGCACGCAAGGGATGGCTCAAATGGCGGTGTCGGTGCTGGCGATGCTGCTCGTCTCTTGCGCCGCTGCGGCGGCGGCCAACTTCGACAAGGAGTTCGACATCACCTGGGGCGACGGCCGCGGCAAGATCCTCAACAATGGGCAACTCCTCACGCTGGGGCTGGACAAGACCTCCGGGTCCGGGTTCCAGTCCAAGCACGAGTACCTGTTCGGCAAGATCGACATGCAGCTCAAGCTCGTCCCAGGCAACTCCGCCGGCACCGTCACCGCCTACTACGTAAGATTGTTGCTACATTGGTTCCTCTACTTCTCGTCGTCTCAGGGAATTGTGCCTAACTTGGTTTGGTGTATGGGCATGCAGCTGTCGTCTCAGGGGGCGACGCACGATGAGATCGACTTCGAGTTCCTCGGCAACGAGACCGGCGAGCCGTACACGCTGCACACCAACGTGTTCACGCAGGGGCAGGGCCAGCGGGAGCAGCAGTTCCGCCTCTGGTTCGATCCCACCAAGGACTTCCACACCTACTCCATCCTCTGGAACCCCAAGCACATCATGTAAGCATTCCTATTAGCTGATCATCACCGGCCAGAGTTTTTAACATTTTCTGTTTCAACAGGGACTGATCGATTTTCTCTGTAAATGCAGCTTCATGGTGGACGACATGCCGATCAGGGACTTCAAGAACCTGGAGGGGAAGGGGATCGCGTTCCCCAAGAACCAGCCCATGCGGCTCTACTCCAGCCTGTGGAACGCCGACGACTGGGCCACCCAGGGCGGCCGCGTCAAGACGGACTGGTCCCACGCCCCCTTCTCCGCCTCCTACCGGGGCTTCAAGGCCGACGCGTGCGTGGTCGTCGCGGGCGGCAGGACGCCCTGCGGGGCCACCGTCGGCGAGGAGGTCGCTCCGGGCAGCGGCGCCGCCCCAGCCGCGGCGGGCGACTGGTACAACCAGGAGCTGGACCTGACGCGGCAGCAGCGGATGCGGGCGGTGCAGCGGAACTACATGATCTACAACTACTGCACCGACCCCAAGCGCTTCGCCCAGGGCCTCCCCGCCGAGTGCTCCATGTAGATGGCCGGACGGAGCAAGACTTGGCCGGCCGGAGATAGGGAAGAAGGGTGGCGTCTGTATAAATCTCAAAATAAATGAGGATAGGTGACGGGAAAATGTGTATTGTTGTAGCTTGTGGTTGGTAGATTCTTCTGTTTGTTCTTTGTCACGCCAAGTTCGTGTAATCGTGCTCACGCTCAACTCGTGTGTAATATATGCCTCCTCCTGTTGTTTCTCACGTGTATATGTTGATTTCTATCATGTTCTTTGTGCACCAAGCGTATGTTGCTCTCTGTTCTTCTACGCAACAGCTTGGTTGGATTATTCGTGTTTTCAGTATACTGTATCTTGAATGAACTGATCTTGACCATCAATTGTAATTCATCCGTGAACCGTGATATATGCTCGGGGGCGGCGGATTAGGAAGGTGGGCCGCGCGGGTGTCTTTCAGGCGAGCGACGCGGTGGTGCTGATGGTCTGTCTCTTTGTCCATGCGGATGGCGAGAAGGTATCGTCAGGGGACCTTCGTGTTGGCGGCGAATGTATCGTCAGGGGACCATGGTGTTGGCGGCAATTCAACAATGGTGAATTTCATATCACGTTAAGAAAGCCTAACCTGGTGTCAACAATAGTTAACGGGTACCGTGATGTGGTGCGAGAATTCTTCCAGGTGAGAACTTACGCTCCTGCGCTAGCGGCGGCGATGCTTGCATAATTGCTGGTGTCGTGACTCTCTCGGAGGTGGCATTGTGGTTACCTTCACTTATCCCGGGTGAAAATCCTTGACCATGTCGGTCTCAACGGCTGCGACACTTTGCGCCGTTACTCTATTAGGAGCGTTATCGTGAAGCTTTGGTACATTCTCGTTCCGCTGGCATCGATGAGCAAGTCTGGATCCTACTTAGAAGCACTTTCGGCTCTGGCATGGGGCGTCCTTGGCGGCTTCCTATCGTTTACACGTGATTAAGTTATCCGTCTGATTATGTGGATTTATTTATGATGCGGGACAGACGAAAACCTATGAGATATATGCTCGGGCCAGTGAATATACTCCGTCCTCGAATAAGTGGATGCTTAGCATTCAAATTTTTCCACAAACGAGTGTACTTCTACCTTCCCAATGCACTTAAAAGTAGATAATAATGTTTCTCTCTCATCGCACGGGAATCAAGCTCAATAACATTCAACATATGATCTCATTTTTTTCTACATGCACTTAGCTCATTGGAGATGGGATAATTAAAGAGGAGAGATGATGGCTTGCATTTTCTCAATGCATTTTTACTACTCTCCATAATTTGTCTTAAAATTTCTAAATATTCACTTATTTGAGGACGGAGGGAGCATACGGTAACGCGGTAGGGAGATAACGGCGAAAATGCAACTCCAAAATTATGAGTATAACTGGCTGGAGATGCGTGCATGCAAGTGGCTGTGTAATAAGCTGACAAGAAAGGACACGGGCGCTAACGATCACTAGCACTCTACACGACAAATAAGGACGACAGGGGTCTCGTAATGATCCGTCAGGTATACTTACTCAAGATCTATTGTGCACACCCTCGTCCCGTGATCATAAATACAGTAGTAGCCAGAGGTGAGAGACGTGTTCACTCCGGGTTCGGACAGCTGGTCTGGCTGCGCCGACAAGTTGTGCCCGGCGTTCGATTGGATCAGCACGAGGCCGCTGCTACGTGATCCCGGAGCCGAGCGCCCTGTTTGGCTTCGCGATGCACTGATCGGCTGATCCCTACGGTTATCAACCATCCGTTTAAAATCCGACGCGTCTGATCAATCCTCAGAAAAAAATTAAAAATTCTAATAAATTATAAATGTTCCGTTTCATATTGTGGGAAAGTTTCAACCTATTTAGATTTATGGTTTGGAATTAAATAGCCTTTTAAGATCAAATACATAAAAATTTGTTTACTCACAAACTGTACATTCAAATGAGTTGAAACTTTAACAGAAAATAAAAATAAACATTTATGATTTATCAGAAGTTTTAAGTTTTTTCTGAATATTTTAATTAATTTAATTAAAATCTTAATTAATCTTGTACCATGGATTTTAAATGGACGGCTGATAACTGGGGGTAAGTCACTGTGAGACGATGTCTCTTGAAGTCACCGAAGCTGCGTCCCAGTTTGACACTTCGACATGCTTATTAGGGCTCGACTGTGATCTTGTCACGCAAGAGAATGTCATCAAGAGGCATCCTCTCCCTCTTCTCCCGTTGCGCCTCCCCATGCGAGGCGCCCGGGGGCGTCCTCCCGAGCCCCCCGCCTCTCAACCCCCCTCACGCTGCCGGTGTCGGGCGTCACTGGGCGTTGCCGGTGTGGTGCCGCCACCGGCGGCCCCTTCCTTTCCCCACACGAGGTCGCCTCTGCTTGGGCGAGCGTGGCCTGCGACGGTGCTGTTCGGCCGATGACGGTCCGGCGAGCGAGCAAGGGTGGGCTGCAGTGCGGTGGCACTGCCGTTGGCAGCGGGGCGGCGTGCTGGTGCGTGGGCAGCCAGCGGCGTCCGCTTGGCCCAGATCTGGGCCCCTTTTGGAACTTGTTATGAATTCATAACTTAACTTTCTAGGTGCGTGGGCAGGCCGGGTCGTTCGTGCTCAGCGCCGCGGCGGTGCTCCCTGGAGGTGGACGTGGCGAGCCAGTGCACAGGGTGATGGCGGCGCTGTCAGCCGGCCTGCTGCAGCATGGCAGCGGAGACTTTGCGGGCTCGATATGGGTCCGGCCGGGCCAGGCGGGCCTGGTGTGTCCATGTTGTCCTGTCCGGTCGGCTACCGCGACTGTGGTGGTGGCAGTTCCCTCCCGCGCGGCTGCGGTGCTACTGCCCCCCATGCGCTCTTTCCTATTCCGCCCTCTAAGCCTCGCGCCTGTGACCACAGTGAGACGACGAGGTTGACATCAAGATCGTGGTGACGCATGTAGGTGGACGGCAAGTTAGGTGGAGTGCTACGGATCGTCCGGGTAGTGGTTACGAGGGTTGGGAGAAATCCCTATTGGCTCGTCCGGCTCCGACGTGGTGACGCCTGCGGGTGCCGCCTTCCTTCCTGAAGGGCGTCGGGAGTAGCCCTCCCCACTACCCATCGCGTACCGGGGGAAACCCTAGGACCAGTCCGGGCAACAGCGTCGTCGTGGTCGCATTCCTTCTTGGAGGTGTTGCTTGGTACGCGGTGTTCGGAGTGTTAGGAGCGTGGTGGAAATCTCCGGAGGGCGCAGCGGTTGCGGGTCATCCTAATTTAGTCGATCTACCATTGGTGGCATTTGTTTCTCCTTTATTTCTCTTGTTTTTCTTTCTTGGGCTTCTTTGTGCTGTTTGCCCAGCAATGATCTCACAGTTGTATGGGTGATTACTATATTAATATAGCGGGACTCAAATCTATTTCGATAGAGAATGCCATCAAGCCTATGCTACGATTCAACCAATTATAAGACCCAGGAATACCGGAACTGAGACGTATACATCCGCACGTAGAAAAATGGAAATGGAAGTCATCTAATTTACAACGGAGGGAGTACTACGCAACAGCTGCCATGTAGTACGTACCTTCTAGATATCCATGGTGAAAAGAAAAAAGTGCATTTCTTATATCATTTTCCACGGAGCTCTTTTCCGTATTTTTCTAAAGCGGACAAGGAACCAGAAAAATTACTATGCATCTCTGACGCCGACCTATGCATGATGAGCTACTTGTACGTGGCGCAACGATAGGCTCAAGAATAATAGGCGACCTACACGAGTGTCAGATTCATGAACTCGGACAAGGAGGCAAATAATTTGGTTGTCCCTCCCCGGCGTTTTATTTTGGTGGGTGTACGCAGTCTGCTATCATGCTCTGCCTCTTTTTTTTTTTTAGAAATGGGAAGAAGCCAGCCTCTGCATCACGAGGATGCACACAGCTGTTTTATTACATTGTTTTTTGAAGTATTAGGTTCCAAAGATTACATCTCAAGCATCACAGAGCGTGGCGATAAACACTAGCCAGCGGAAAACAAAATGAATGAAACACTTATGCATCATTTAGTCTATTAAAAATCTGCCAGCCGGCTAGGTTGTAGAACGCCCGAGCGACCGCCTCAAGCCGGCCACACCCAGTAGCCACTTCCTCCCGTTGCTCCAAGGGGAGGAGGAAAGACCACGCGCCAAGCAGGGACGTAGCCTTGTAGATGACCTGCAAATAATTCATATGTTTTGTTTTGTTAAAAACCAAATCATTTCTGCACGTCCACAAGGACCAAAGTATAGCACACACACCGACGCGCACACGTGCTTTATCAACTTTTGGCAACCCTCTCAACCAATTCCCAAACAAATTTGTGATGTTGGTTGGTGGTGGTAAATTAAAGGTGAATTCGATAATTCTCCAAATAAAACGTGCGAAGGGGCAAGCTATAAACAAATGATGAATGGACTCCTCTGAATCACAAAACTCACATTTTCTACACCCTTTCCATTTCCGCTTTGCCAAATTATCTTTAGTAAGAATTACTTTTTTATACATGAACCACATAAAGATCTTAATCTTTAGAGGAACTTTCAATTTCCAAATATATTTTCTCAAAAAAACTGTATGATCATTCAACAAGTCTAAATACATCGATTTGACTGAAAACAAACCGGAAGGAGTAAGATTCCACACAAAGACATCTGTCTCATCAGACAACCCGACCTCCATGAGGCGCTGCACGAAGTTTACCCACCGGTTCCAATTATCCCCAATTAAATTATGTTGAATTCAATATTTATTGGTTGGCCTGACAAAACATGTGCGACCAAAACGTTTTTTTCGGCGCACTAAATTATACAAAGAAGGGTATTGAACTGCTAGGGACATTTCTCCTAACCAAACATCCTCCCAAAAACGAGTGATCATGCCATTGCCAACAACAAAATGTCCACGTGACAAAAAAGCATCTTTGACAGCCATGAGGCCCTTCCAAAAAGGAGAGTCCGTTGGGTTACTTGTCACTTGTGACAAGGTTTTATGTCGAAGGTACTTATTATGTAACAACTCCTGCCACATCCCCTCCTCGTTCAACAGCTTGTAAAGCCATTTGCTTAACAAACAATTATTCTTAAGATCAAGCACCTCTACTCCCAAGCCCCCTTGATCCTTCGGTCTACAGATGATATTCATTTAGTTAGACGATATTTCTTTTTAACTTGGTCATTCTCCCAGAAAAAACGAGACCTATAAAAATCTAATCTTTTTTGTACCCCTTTAGGTACTTGAAAGAAGGAAAGCATGAACATTGGTAGGCTAGTTAGGACCGAATTTATGAGTATAAGCCTATCTCCGTATGAGAGTAGTTTTCCTTGCTCTGCCTCTGCCTCTGGCTGCTGCATTGAGTAAAGTCTAAAATAAACCTTGAAATTATAGAGGGTGTCGGAATTAAACCCCGAACTCTAAATCCCGGGAATCAACACCCTGAACTCACGATTCCCGGTCATAATTTACCTTGAGGTCCTTTCCAAACAGGGATCGTTGATGTGCCCATGTTTATCCTATCTCTCTGCTTACAAACATGACCCACGTGCTATATTTATCCTCTTCATCTCCTTCCTGCATAGAATCTCAGTTTACTTTTCTCAATCTATCGGTCTATCCTCTGTCTGGATCAGCACGTAGGTTCGGTGCTGCCTCCCATCCAGCAGAGGTGCATGCCTGTGATATCCCAAATCTCTACTAGTATTCAAACACATATACATGTGGTGTTCATACAGAATTTGGGATGAGAAGGGACGAACAGGAGGTGAGATACAGACGAAATCGAGAGAGAAGAGTTCAGAGTTCAATTCCACAACAACCCACAAACGCTACACGCAAGGGAACATATACCCGCGACACTCGCTTACAGGTGGCCCCTCTGGGTCCACGCTTCAGTCAGAACAGGGAGAACTGAGCTGGGCCAATGCTAGCTCGCCAGCTCAGCCGTCTGACGCGATGTTCGCCATCTTGGCAGAAGAGGCGTGACAGTTCCCCCCCCCCCCCCCTTGAGAAGTCGCCCCTCGAGCTTGTTCATCTTCCCACAGTGCAGCATCCGGGAAACGGGTCTTTAGGACGTAGTAATCCTCCCATGTAGACAGGTCATCTGGCAGATGTGCCCACTTAACCAGTATCTGTGGAGCCGCTGCATTTCCTTTGCGAACAAGACGACGTTGCAGGATTGCCACTGGAACGGGCTTGGCAGCAGAGAAACTTGGAACCACCGGAATGTCAGTATAAACTGGAGTGTAGCTAGCAGTGAAAGGCTTCAATTGAGAGACATGAAAACCGGGTGAATCTGAGCCGCTGCTGGCAGTGCAAGCTTGTAAGCAACTTCCCCAATCTTCTCCAGAATTGTATAAGGTCCAAAGTACTTGTACGACTATTTTGGATACTGTCTGTTTACCACAGATTGTTGCGCATAAGGCTGAAGTTTGAGTAAAACTTGATCGCCAACGTAAACTGCCTCTCAGTTCTGTTCTTGTCAGCATAACTCTTCATCCGTTGTTGAGCTCGGATGAGTTGAGCACGAAGCAATTCAGTTTGTGCCTGGTATTCCAGAGTAGTATCTTCCGCTACAGAATTTTCGGACACCAAAAGGTTCGACATTCCTCCAAAATTTGGTTCAGTGCGGTAGAGCGCCTTAAAAGGAGAACAACCGATAGCAGTATGAAAGCTCGAATTGTACCAGAATTCCGCCAGGCCCAACCATTTGCGCCAATGTTTTGGATTGTCCTGGACTGCACATCGCAAATACTGTTCTAAGCACTGATTTACCCTCTCACTCTGACCATCGGTTTGAGGATGATAAGTTGTACTATAATTCAGCTTAGTGCCCAAAGAACTAATCAAAACTTTCCAGAAACGGCTCGTGAACACTCTATCACGATCAGAGATGATAGCCAGAGGAACACCATGTAACTTAACAATATTATCCACGAAAACTTTTGAAACCGAAGCAGCAGTGTAAGGATGTTTGAGTGGCAGGAAATGAGCATACTTTGTTAAGCGATCCACCACCACCAAAATGCTATTTGCTCATCAGAAACAGGTAAACCCTCAATAATATCCATGGTGATCTCCTGCCAAGCTCCTTTCGGAGGTGGTAATGGTTGCAGCAGACCAGCTGGCTTCTGATGTGTGTGTTTAGCTTGCTGACAGACCAGACATTGATGAACATAGTTTTCCACTGCAGCTTTGAGCCCTTGCCAATAATACAATTGCTTGATGCGTTGGTAAGTGGCTTGTATACCCGAGTGCCCCCCAATTGCACTATCATGTAATGATGCGATCAGTTTGGTTTGCAAAGCAAGATTGTCACCAATCAACAACCTCCCTTTGTACTTGATTAACCCCTTTTCCAACGAATACCCTTTTTCATTAGGAGAATGTATCATCAGTTCCTGAAGGAGTGTAGAGGTGACACTGTCTGTCGCATAGGAGTTCAGCACCTCCTGCAACCATACAGGTTGACAAGTAGATACTGCTTGAATATCCAGAAGGTGACCTACCCGAGACAGTGAGTCAGCTGCATAGTTTTCCACTCCTTTTCGATATTTGATCTCAAATTGTAAATCAGCCAATTTAGCCATTGCCTTCTTCTGTAATTCAGAGTTGAGCTGTTGGTCAGTTAAATTACATAAGCTCTTGTGATCAGTGAGAATTGTGAATTTTCCTCTTTGCAAATACTGCCTCCATTTGTCAATTGCCATATTGAGTGCCAGGAATTCCTTTTCATCGATACTCAATTTTCTGTTCAACATGCCCAGCGCCTTGCTCATATATGCAATGGGATGCCCCTTTTGCATTAATACTGCTCCCACACCCGTGTCACATGCATCTGTTTCAACCGTGAATGGTGTAGAGAAATCTGGCAGTGCAAGGACCGGGGTTGACATCATAGCGGTCTTGAGTTTGTTGAATGCATCAGTAGCTTCTGCAGTCCAAACAAAACCCTTCTTAGTAAGCAATTGAGTCAGGGGCTTTGTAATCAATCCATAACCCGGCACAAACTTCCGGTAATACCCTGTGAAACCCAGAATACTCCGCAACTCAGTGATATTAGTGGGAATCGGCCATTTTGCCATAGCAGCAGTTTTCTCAGGGTCGTTGGCCACACCCTTGTCAGAGATGATGTGGCCTAGATACTGAATACTGGTTTGACCAAAGCTACACTTGGAAATCTTTGCAAAGAACTTCGCTTCTCTCAGCTTTTCAAGTACCAACTGAAGGTGTTGTAAGTGTTCTGACCAAGATTTGCTGTAAACAAGTATATCATCCAGGAATACAATAACAAATTTCCTCAAAAACGGAGCAAACACTGAATTCATGCTACACTGAAAGGTTGCAGGCGCATTAGTCAACAAAAGGCATGACTCGGAATTGGAAATGCCCATGATGAGTCTTGAAAGCTGTTTTAACTTCATCTGCTGGTTTCATCCTTATCTGATGATAACCTGCCCTTAAATCCAGCTTAGAAAAGAACTGTGTACCCGATAGCTCATCCAATAATTCATCAACTATCGGCAAAGGAAATTTGTTCTTATAGTTAACAGATTCAGCCTGCGGCAATCGATGCAAAACCGCCAAGAACCGTCTTTCTTTTTCACTAACAAAACGGGAGATGCAAAAGGACTCATGCTTTCAGTAATAATTCCAGCTGCCAACATTTCCTGGACTTGTCGCTCGATTTCATCCTTTTGAAGAGGAGAATATCTATACGGTCTTGAATTAACAGGTTGAGCGTCATGGTCCAGAGTGATAGCATGATCCAAGGCTCGGTGAGGAGGTAACTCTTTCGGATCCTCGAACACATCTCCGAATTGGTCCAACAGAATTTGCAAATCTGGTGGTAATGTAGTTGTATTGCTGGCATTAGGTGCAGGCACAGGGTCAACCACAGTCATAGCCCAAACTTCATTACCTGACAACCATTTTTGAAGCTGTTCCGCTGTCAAGATAGAAAGTTCTGAATTCTGAGGTGAGACTACTCCTTGCAATGTGATTTCCTTGCCCAGATAATTAAAGGAGAGGTACTTCTCTTGCCAGTCAATGGTCATACGTCCAAATTGCTTCAACCAGTTGACACCAAGTATAGCATCGTAAGCACCAAGCTCAAGGATTCTCATATCGGTTGTAAAAGTGTGTCCCTGTGTCCACCAAGAAAGACTTGACACTTGTTCCTTCGAAGTTAATATTTCACCATTAGCTACTTTAACAGGCAAGATGCTGCTGGTGATATCTGACAGTTTGCTCTTTCCGCAAAAGCTCGAGTCACAAAAGTGTGAGTGCTGCCGGAATCAATTAACAACAACATAACCTGATTCCCCACCAATGCTCGAATTTTTATTGTTTCCCCACCTTCAGTGCCTGCCAAAGCATCCACGGACAACTGACAACAATTGGCAGTCACAACTGGTTCATCAAGTAATTCCAATGCTTGTTCAGCATCATCAGAGATAACCTCTCCAAACTCACCCACTTCGATAGTAAGCAGCTGTCCCGAGCGCTTGCACTGATGCTCTTTGGAATATTTGTCTCCACATTTGAAACAAAGATTATTAGCACGTCTGAAATCCCTTAGTTGCCTCTCTCGCTGAAAATCATCATTGTTCGCCTTCTTAGGCCACTCAAGACGAGGCACAGAAGGGTTAGCAATTGCCTGTGTTGTTGGAGGGTGTTTAGTTGGAGCAGTAGGTCTTGATCTAGGGCGAGTGTGCTCAGCTTCTTCTTCCTGTATCCGAGCTAAGGACACAGCACGAGTGATACTTGTCGGAGCTTGCAATCGAACAGCACATCGAATGTCATCTCTAAGCCCGAAAACAAATTGAGTCACAAACCATCTCTGACTTAAGGAATCATCGAGTGAAATTAGGTGATACATGCACTCCTCAAAAGCCAAACGATACTCTCCTACAGTGCCAGTCTGTTTAAGCTGCAGCAGTTTGGTCATTTGGCCATCAAACTCATCTAGACCGAACTCCTCCACAATTGCTTGCATGAATGTATCCCAAGCTATCAACCTATTGCGCCGTTTGAAAGACTGAAACCAGAGTGCTGCGTGACCATCTAAATGCAGGGTTGCAGTGCTAACCCAGTGGTGTTCAGGGACCTTGTACATCTCGAAATATGTCAGACTAAGGTCAACCCAGAGCAATGGTTTGTCACCTGAAAATCGCGGAAAATCATGCCGTCGAGGTCGCACGATGAAATCTCCCTGACGCTCACCCTCCACAGGCTGAGTGGGTGATGAGGGCGCCGTCTGAAACTCCTGTGCAGTTCCTGGTGCCGTGAGGAGCGGAGGGCGCTGATTGGTGAAGCGCGCTGTCACCGCTGCCTTGTCCGCCTGCGGAATCTCCACCCGAGGCAGAGGCGTGGTCGTGGCCTTGTCCTGTTCCACGAGGCGGCGCTTCACTCCGTCGAGGTCCTCGCCGAAATCCGCGATTTGCTGCTTCAGACCGCCAACCTCCGTCGCGACCTCCTTGATCTCCGCGGAGATCGCGGTGAACTTGGAGAGCATCTCCTCCAGCGATTTCTGCACTGCATCCATCTTCTCCAAAACAAAATTGGTCTGCGCCGAAGGGACGGCGGCCTGTGTCGGTGCCGTTGCTGCTCCTCTGAATTAGACCGAACCCCGATTAGGATTTCGCGCGGCGTCGCCGGAGCAACACCACACCTTTCTCGGTGGGATTTTACCGGTCCGATCTCGAGTCTTCGAGCGCGAGCGGAGAACGACGTAAGGCTCTTGATACCAGATTGTGATATCCCAAATCTCTACTAGTATTCAAACACAGATACATGTGGTGTTCATACAGAATTTGGGATGAGAAGGGACGAACAGGAGGTGAGATACAGACGAAATCGAGAGAGAAGAGTTCAGAGTTCAATTCCACGACAACCCACAAACGCTACACGCAAGGGAACATATACCCGCGACACTCGCTTACAGGTGGCCCCTCTGGGTCCACGCTTCAGTCAGAACAGGGAGAACTGAGCTGGGCCAATGCTAGCTCAGCCATCTCACGCGATGTCCGCCATCTTGGCAGAAGAGGCGTGACAATGACCCCCTTCCGTCGCAGTGGCAGTGGCGCCTCCTATCCCAAGCAGCGGCGGCGGCGGCGAGGCCTCTCTTCCCAAGCAGCCGCGATCCCCTCTCTGTTCTAGTCATGAAATTGAATCACTGAAGGCTGGATTGGGGTTGTAGCGAGATAGAAATCAAGATTATGAAATCTATTTTCGAAGTTCTTCAACACCATAAATGAATTTTTCAGGATTTGAAGTATTCTTGTGATTCGGTCTGCAATTCCTTCTTTGCGTTGTACCAGCCATTTTATTCCAGCCTGGGCGTCCATGTCCTGCAGTGTGGTGTGCGCCGCCTCCAGTGCAGCGCACACAGCGTGCTCACGCCGCTAGCATCCTGGAACATGAAGTGCGAGTACGCTCCAAATAAACGCGCGTGGTTCGCCATCCACTCCTGCGCTCGCGCTGGGCTGATTTTGCCGTACAACGACGAGCCGCGGTAGAGGTAGTCCTATATGTGCCGCCGTGCGCTGTGTGGTAAGCGGAACGCCTCGATGTTCGCAGCCATCATCGGGTCGGCAGCCGTGGTGCTCTGCTGCTGCGTTTTGCCATTCATCGCCTATGAGCTGGTGTTGGGCATCACGTCGGCAAGGACATGGCAATGGCACTATAGATCGGCACGACGCACTCGAGCACCGCCCATGGCGGCGTGGCGTGGGCTGTGGTTGTCTACAGAGAGGTTTGTCAAAATTGTTGAGTCAAAATCCCGGCGTTGACCAGTTTGATCCGGACACCCTCTATAACTTCAAGGTTTATTTTAGACTTTACTCTGCTGCATTCGTTGCATCCTGTATTTCGAACTTGCACGACTCTCTACACTTGCTGACTTGCATATGTCACTTGTTATGAGTGACTACTTAACAATGAAACTGAAACACCCTAGGGTTCTCAAATAATATCAATGAGTCTAAGGAGGCCCATTGTTGTTCCCTACACTTACAAGCTTGCATGACATGACAAAATTGTTGGCGCCTCGAGACTCGACGAGGTCCGAGCATGGCTGGTCCTCTGTTTCATGCAACACGCCAACACATGTTGCTTTCTGCAAACCATGATTAAAAAGACATCATGATTGCCATTACAAAGCGATGGATCCAAGATCTTGCATAGATGCAGGACACATTATTTTAACTATTTGAATGATTGCAAATTGTCCTAAGAAAATGGTACTATATGCACTCATCTCTACGTGGATTCACTCAAATAAAACGACCGTAGAATTGACGAAAATTGTAATCTGGACCTAGGGACGCGTGTGGCCAACATCTTAGTATAAAAATATTCCAGCTATGTCACTAGCAAATTCTAAATATAACATAACACCTTCACCATACAGACCGTGGACATAGGAGAGCTCATCCAACTCTCGTGCATGATGACTCAATCAGTAAGTCACTGGTTTCTAGACAAGTACTAGGTAACCTGGCGCGGCAACATGCCGTGGCCGTAGAGTTATTTTTGTTGTTTTTAAGTAGCATGTAATTATATATGGAAGTAATAAATATAAAGAGGAATTTCTAAAAATACCGCGTACTTTGAAATTGAAGTCACGCAAAAAGAATAGAAAGAATCAATGTTGCCTCTATCCAACCCTAATATGGTCTTACGCCGCGCTCGTGTCAATTTAAATTTGTGATTAGCTCGATTTGGAATTTCGTGTACTTGTAGATTTAATTTGCTTATGCTAGCAGGTAGGAATATTTTTTTTTACCGGGTGCATGGGGGTGGAACTATTGTTCGTGAGACGGTCGACGCTCGTTGAGTGATAATTGGTTGTTGTGATATGTGTGCAATAATATTAGAATTAGAAGCAACAGTAATATTTCGCTTAGTTAGTTTTAGAGGATTGCTATTTTTGGGGAATAGTAACGAAATTGGGAGACGATGTTCGCAATAGGAAATGTAAGCCTAATTTAGAAGGTTTGTGAACTCGAAAGACGGTTGTCATTGGGAAAAATATAAGCGAGTTTGAAATAGAAGGAAGAAAATTTGATATTCTGTTACCGGTACAATTTTCAAGGGTTAGAAGAATTTTTTTTTAGGGGGAAAAATGTTTGATTGTTAGTTTCCTGCCTTGAAGAATTTTCCGTAAAAGAAATGTTCGAACATTTATTTTGGTGCCTTGATCGTAAATGAAGTTCATATAGGAAATAAATTGGAAAAATAATATTTCAGTGCAATATGAAATATATATGCTGCTAAAAATAATGTTACTAAAATTAGTTTGTAAAAAGTTATTTTGTGGTGATGTTTCTAAAATTAGTTTGTAATATATGGAGAACGCGAGGACCTTTGCGCAAATGAACCGCGCGGACCGTCGGATCAGGCATGGACGGCGTGGATCGCGGCGGGCACTGTTCAGCACTGCATTCGTACTGTAGCCAGGAACAGTGTCAGCTACAGTGACTCGACGCGAGGACTTTGCTGAAAATGTTTTATTCCGCGCGGCCGATTCACAATTTTTGAAATACGCGGGACTTTCCTGCAAAAAAAGCGGCGCGCGGGGAATTTTATGTAAATTTTTTTATTTCGGAGGACTGATTCATAATTTTGTGGAAAACGCGAGGGTTTTACTGGGAAAAAGCGGCGCGCATTATTCATCACTGTAGCTAAGCAGTGTTAGCTACAGTGCGCCGAGCGCTGTGGGAGCTCCAATTCGGTGCTCCAAATACCCGGATTCAAAATTTCGAAATCTGTCTGAATTTATCTTTTTTGCATAGCCTAAAATACAGTGAATTTGAAGATTAGAGAGAAATATGTATATGTTCGTCAAAATAAAAAGGTTAGAACATGAAAGTTGTTTGGAAGGGTGATATCCATTAACTCGTGAAAGGAAAATTCAAACGGGTGACTGAGTTTGAGGAATTTGACAAAATTCGACAAATATTTTTGCGAATTTGGATCCAAAATTAAGAGCTAGAGTCGACCAAACTTGAAACCGATCACGGGAATGGAACCTACTTGTCGACGTGCATATATTTCGTGTATATATTATAATGAAAAGGAGGGCCGTCGGATCTAGATCGGATGGCGCGGAGGCCCTCATACACTGTAGAATCGACTGTAGCGCGGTACTGGGGCGTGCTACAGTAACCGATTGCGCACTGTGGCGGCGAGGGGGGTCGACCGGGTTGTGCGTGCTACAGTACGTCGACGTTCTGTGTCGCGCGGTACTGTGGAGTGCTACAGTAACCGGTGGCGTACTGTAGTGGCGAGGGGGGGTCGACCGGGATGACCGGTTGCGGGTGAGGAGTTACCGAGAGATGTGGCGGCTCCTGATTGGCTAAAAATCAGCTGTGAACAGTGCGCAAGTTTAGCAGGTGACGTGGCGCAATCCTGGCCGTCGATTGTTCCGATTGGACGGCAGACGGAAGGGCGCGACGTGGAACTCAGTTTGGGATGTGGATCTTTCCAGCCTTTATATATTAATCTATGATGAAAATAAACAAAGTAATTAAACGCACCTAGAAAGTTAAGTTATGAATTCATAACAAGTTCCAAACATGTTACGGGCACCACCAGCCGCGATCTCTCTCTGCCTTGGACAGAACACACGCAAAGGCAACGACGATGTCCTTGGCCAGTCGCCACGGCATGACCGACCCTCGCAAGGATTCAATTCCCATACATTCAGGGCCGGTCCAAACAAAATTTGGTCACTAGGTGAACTGATCCTAATATAATTTATATCAAAATTTTATACTTATTTTTGGTATGCCAATATAATTTTATTTCTTATTTGGAATAGTTAACCAGATAACAAAATTGTTAAATGTCAGTTTTAGAATTATTTTTATACATTCATAATGCATAGTTGAAATACATTTGCATTGTGCATAGATTTAAACTATATTTTGTAGCATAACTCTTTTCATCAATTATTTCTTGATAACTGCATAAACTATAAAGTGTATTATGTGTGGTATATCCAAACCAAATGGTCTAGAAATGTCTTAATATATGGGTTTAATGTATGAGTTGGTAAAGTAAATTGATAGAAACTTCTAGAGTATATATTTTTCTTTTCTGAAACAAGACAATTTTTGGCCATTTTCATTAAGTAAGAAGTTTAGAAAAGCGCCTAGGACAAGCCGTATGACTTCAAATAAGGATTCACTCTCCCGGGATCATATTCCTCAAAAATTTGGCACCGGTCAAACACCAAGCTCTCGCCTCTATCTTAATTCTAGAAACAACAATGGCCACCGGAGACGCCACATGGCGAAACACCCTAGCATTACTCTCCTTCCACACGTCCCAAGAGATGAGCATTAGCATGGATGACATGGCCTTTCTTGCAACACCGTGAGCCAAAGCAAGTTTTTTCCACAAGTGTTGAACGGATGCCTCATTGACCCAAAGTGCGGGAGCGATATCATGGTTGCCACACCAAGCTAGAATCGCCTTACAAATCCTTATTGTGAATCGACATTTGTAGAGAGCGACATTTGTAGAGAAGGTTCCCCCAAAGACTCTTGCACTTGGTTACATAGGGGACAATTTCCACAATTTTGCCACCCCCTTCTTTTAAGACGATCGGCCGTCCATATTTTATTTTGGAGCACCAACCATGAATTTTTTTTGCATTTCGGTGGAGCCCAAGCTCTCCAAACAAAAATGTTTGAAAAAAATCAGATGATATTAATACTTGAATATTTTATCTATCTATTAAATTCTCTGCAAGTGCCAGTGGCGGACTTAGGATTTTACTAAGGGTTATGCCACACCCAAAAAATAATATTTTTGTATGAAAAAGCAGGCAACTGCCGTATGAGTAACACCATTCTTTTGGACAAACACTACTAGGAAAACGGCTATAGATGGAATCACTATCTGTGGCGCACCATTTTTTCCATGCGCCACAGAATTCTGCCACTTTTTGTGCCGCATCCAGTGCATATGCGCCACTGAATTATAACTTTCTTTGGCGCATGCAGCCACATGCGCCACAGAAATATGGTGGGTCCGCCACCAATAATTGGCTTTTTCATCCATCTGTGGCGCATCTGGTTGGATGCGCCACAGAAATAATGCTTTATGTGGCGCATGGGATGCGCCACAGAAAAGAACTATTTCTGTGGCGCATCAGGTCACATGCGCCACAGAAGATGCTTTCTGTGGCGCATGGGGTCTCATGCGCCACAGAAAGTTTTGAACTCAGATCCACACCACACACACCCTCGTGGATCGCCTTTTCAGTTTTGCAAACAAGAAAAGAAAATGATAAAATCTTCAAAAAATAAAATCCTTTGACATATAGTTAGGTTTTAGTGTCTAGTTGGTATAGAAATTTTGAAATATGAATTGTGACCTTTTTTACAAAAAATAGAAAATAAAAATTCTCAGATCCTCGAAATTCCAAAAGGAAAAAAAGTTATTTTAAAAAGAAGATTTTTTCTACAAAATCAAAAAAAGTTCAAAAAAGACAATTCTATGGCGCATATCTACATATGCGCCACCGAATTGTTGGGCGGGATTCGAATTTGAATCCCGCCGGCACCACCCTTCTCCATCTCTTTTCTCCTTCTCTCGTTCTCTCCTCTCATTTAATCCTCCTCCTCCTCTCCTCCACTTCTCCTCTCACCTTCTCCTCCACTTCTCCTATCCCCTTATCCTCCCTCCTCCTTCTCAACTCAACCCCGGCGACCTCCTCCTCCTCCTCCACCACCTCCAGCGACATCCTCCTCCTCCACCACCACCTCTGGTGACCCCCTCCTCCACCACCTCCGACGACATCCTCCTCCTCCACCACCACCTCCGGCAACAACCTCCTCCTCTTCCACCATCTCTGACGACCCCCATCCTCCACCCACCCACCTCCGGCGACCCCCTCCTCCACCCACTTCCGACCAAGCCAGCTACGGCCATGGCCACGGGCACCACGGCCTCCGACGAGCTCCGACGAAATTCCGGCGAAATTCCGGCGGCGCCAGATCCAGATCTAGGTCTGGCCGCCTTTAAAAAAATTCAAAATAACAATTCTGTGGCGCATGGTGGTGGGTGCGCCACAAAATTATTTCTGTGGCGCATGGTGGTGGGTGCGCCACAAAATCTTTGTTTTTCCGTGGCGCATCTGGGCCGTGCGCCACAGAATTAAAATTAAGTGGCGAGAGAAAGCCAAAAGTGGTGCGCAACAGATAGGCTATTTCCTAGTAGTGAAAAGAATTTCATTTCATTTGTAAAACTTGGCACTTTATTAAACATTCCAGAAACTAAACTAAACACTAAGTCTCTTGTTACAGCAAGAGGACACAAAGAAAATCACAAATAAAAACAACCGGGTTGCCTCCCGTAAAGCGCTTTCTTTATAGCCATATAGCTAGGCTTCTTACTTGATGTTTATTGTGACGAAGCTCATGAGGGAGCTTGAATGATGTGCCCCTCTTCCTTGGGAAGTGTTCCATACATTTCTTGTGTGGAAACTGAAACTTCACATTCCCTTCTTTTGAATCAATGATAGCACCTGTAGTACGAAGAAAAGGTCTTCCAAGAATAATTGGACTAGAGGTTTTATTCCCCATATCCATGATTAGAAAATCAACAGGCACAAATGTCATATGTAACTCTATCATAACATCACTTACTTTTCCTAAAGCATGTTTAATGGAATCATCAGCAAGTGCAAGTTCAGTAGAGCATTTTCAAGATTCTTTAATTCAAGTACTTCATATAGTTCTTTAGATAAAACAGAGACACTAGATTCTAGATCAAGTATAGCATGATGTGTCTCTTTTCTAATGGTTACTAGGACTTTGGGAATCCATATATCCCCAAGCTTAGGTGGTATCATAGCCTCTTGGTTGTACCTCGCAATCTTTTCTTTCAACACATGATTAGCAATATAAGAACCAAAACCAGCTTGGTTAACATTAATAGAAGGATCACTTGCAAATTTTTGTAAGATAGATATTAATTCATGCAAGCTACAATTCTCTAGTTCAAGCAATGGATCCTTTACTTCACTAAGCATTTTAACTTCTTCAATCCAAACAAAATTCTCATTTCTTCTCTTTAAAGCAGCATTCAAGGCTATTTGGAGATCATCCTCTTTTTCAACATAATTCTTAATATCCTTGTCTAAAGGTCCCAACATAGAAGATATTCTTTCATTTAATTCCCTAGTCAACTTATTTTTAGAGTTGGCATAATTCAATATAGTTTCCATTTTCAAAGAATTCCCGAAATAATGTTGTTTGTCTTCTTCATACTAGATTTTGTATGAAGGATAAATGAATACATCTCATTTTTAGTAGGATAATCTTCCATATAAGTTTGTAGACATAATATTGACCTATCCATAGAAACTTTTAGTTGTTTGATCATAATTTCATCTTTTGATTCTATAGAATTCGCAAATAGATTTTCCATTAAATTATTAGCATGTGAGTGATTTCCAGAGGCAAATCTTCCACTAGTCAATGAGTCTAGAAAACATTTTGACCACCCATCTAGACCATTATAAAAGTTTCTTATCAAAGTAGCAGGGGTATATTTGTTGGCACCATTTTTACTAATGCCCTTAATTCTAAACCAAGCATCCATTAACGACTCTCCATAGTATTGACCAAAGTTGTTCATTTCAACACTAGAAGCCATTTTGATAAAGTTTTTATGTGTTTTTTAATTTTTTATACAAAACTGAAAATAAATATGCAAGACAATGACAAAACAAGATAAATTGCTCTGAAGGTAAAGATGTATAAGATGATGCTCACGTAGGTGCAACCTCCCCAAGCTTAGGTGTTAGCACAAGTTGGTGATGAAGTTGACTTGGTGAGATATCCTTGGATAAACCCGGCACCAGAAAACAGTGCTAGTGCAGGGGACCCTTGGATAAACCTTTCAGCAATGATTCCCTGGCAACGGCGCCAGAAAATAGTCTTGATGGCGTGTAGTTGACGGGAAAAATATTCTGCAGGAAGCTTCGTATCTTCCCCTACAACGGCGCTAGAAAGCACTCTTGATGGCCCTTCACGTAGTTACCTACGTGAAAAGTAAATGGGTTAGGTTGAGACTCCAAGTGCAGAGTGTGTAGCAAGTGGAAGCCATGTTTTCCCCATGAGGGTGACTCGAGGGTTTAATATCGAACTCTCGGGGAATCAGTAGTGAAGATTTATCTTTCTTATCCTTCTTTTGGTTACCTACAAAACAAAGTAAATGTTTTGGTCCTCAACCTCACCTAGTGGTTGTCAAGCACAAGGTGTGAGAATGATATCAAGATAATATGCAATGCAAACAAGAAATAAATATGCAATGGTGGTAAATAAATATGCAAGGATGGTGGTAGCAATGATAAATGATATTTTTTGGTTTTATATGATGAATGCAAGATGTAAAAGTGTTTTTGTATTTTCTGATTTTTAAATGGCAGAAAATGGAAAAGTGGTAAAAGTGGTTGGAAAGGTGTTTCTTATGATTAAAAATGGACCGGGGTTCATGGTTTCACAAATGCACTCTCTCTTTAATAAAGTGGTAGACAATGGAACACTAGAGTTGACATATGAGATTGCAACACAACAGTTTAATGACAAGTTATAATTATATGGGCATCACGTCCTAACATAGAGACCTTTTGGTTATTAGTCTCTCTTATACTCCACCAAGATGCGAACTAAATCATAACACCTCGGTAATTAAGATAACTCAGAGTATAGCAATAAGTATCATGACATGAAGTTAAAATAAGAACATGCTAGATCTAATCATGGAGTAGTGGCAATGGTCACACCCACATCTACGGTAGCATGGTATTTCTTTTTATCCCCAGTGAGGCAACAAAGTAAGGTAAAACACCCAAGTGGATCGCAGAACTTTCTCTCACGTTCACTGCACTAGCCACCCCCCGTTACTCCAACTAATGCACATGTTCCCCCTCACGCGCTCTCATAAACATGCTTGATCATAACAAGTAAATAAGAACGGGGTACATAATATGAATCTACTTTCATAACTGAAACAAAACCATTGCAATCTCAAACATATATTAACTCATAAAAAGATCCACCACAAAGGTATTACATAAATGACCGTAATCATGTTCAGCAGCTCATACGGTACTAATTAGTGAAGCTCAAGAGAGAGAAAGATACATAAGTTACTTCCACAAACCCATAGTCCAGAGGTGGACTACTCCTTCTTCATCATGGAGACAGTGGAGAAGTCGTTGGAGAAGATGGAGACCACGCCGGCAGCGCCCCCCGGAGTTTTCCCCCTCCAATCTGCAGCTCCAGGTCTCTGTTTCGGTGTTTCTGTGTTTCTGCGGCGCTCCCTCCAGAGAACGTCGGGGGACTATTTTTATAGGTGTTTTTAGGTCAAAACGGAGTTGGTCGAGGAAAGATCGACGGCAACGGAGCTCCGAGGGCCAAATTGGGGGTCCCACGCGGCCAGGTACTTGGGCCGCCTGGGCCCACTCATCTGGGCCCTCGGGCCTCCGCTTGTTTGCTTCCTTCGCTCCCACGCTTTGTTCCTTCCAAAAACTGATGCTCGTAAATTTTCAGGTCATTTGGACGTCGTTTGGGTCCCTGAAACATTAAAATATAGAAATAGGGTTTTCTGCCTGCGCAGGGTTAATTCCATAAAAAATAGGAAACATATCAAATACTCTCAAAATCATTATAAAACAGTGATATAACCCTTATATGATGCAAATATGACTGGAATATAAGTAAAAATAATGCAAAGTTCATGTATGCATTTTACATGCATCAACCGGTTATCGGAATTGGAACGTGACGAGGGGTTAACTCATCAAATCCCATGGTTAAGGACCTAGGGTTGAGATTACGAGGGAGAGAACGTGGTAGAGCTGGTAGTTTCGTCGGCTGACAAGCAAAAGCAGGGATTTACCCAGGTTCAGGCCTCCGGAGAGTAACACCCTACTTCCTGCTTGCCTGGTATTGATCTGGTGTGAATATGCGAGCTACAATGGGGTCCCGGCGATATGTCGATCTCGCTAGGGTTTGGTGGTTCAAGAGTTGCGTGCCTTGAATCGGCGGCCCTCCCAACCTTCATATAATAGGTTGGGTCTCGGGAGTTCGCAACCGACTCAGATTACATGTAAGGAAAGCCTAAACCGACTATGCCTATGTCTAATCTTGGAAGATACTCTATCTTGTCGGGCCTTTCATCATGGGCTTCATGTAGGCTCTTGATAATTGGGTCTTAGTCGACACGTGCACCAGGTACCCTTAAGATAGGGTACCCGAGATGTATATCCTTGTCAGTAGCCCCGAGTACTTGTCTGACTCGAAGAATCGGGCATGGACTCATTGGTAAGTGCACGTCATATGCTTTGTACTTGTATGTTGTAATTGGAATTCCTGTATGAATAGCACATGCTGGCTACGTCGAGTATTTCATCGACTTTGGTTTTTGCTTATGATAATCAAGGGATAATAGCTTAGTAGGCCCGGTGCACTCGACGGATCGGGACCGGTTAACTACACATTCGGGTAAAACCTTACTAGCTTTCAATCAAAATCGAGTCCCCGGACTCGAACTTGGAACAGAATGGTCAGACTCGACTAGGCCGCGGAGGTCTTACTGAGTCGATCTGCAGTATAACTTTGTAATTTACCCAACGCGTCCGTCGGGATTTTTCATCATGTTTGCTGACACGGAAAATATACGGATTAACGTTGCTGGAACGGTCCTTAGCCCAGCTCGAAAGTTTGGCGGATCTTACCTTTGCACTATGCATGCAGTATCCGAGGTTATTTGCGGCGGACGCAACTCGGAAATGTTTCGGGTATGATTTTGTATCAAATTTTGCATATGAACCGAGTCGAGTCTTTTGTCGACTGATACATTGTCATTATTCTATCGGGTGTGCGGCAGCGTTCCCAATGGGAGTAGCCCCCGAGATTGTGCTTTATTGATGCAATGGAGGATAATCTCAAATCTTTTTATCCCATATATGCTTAGTCGAAGAATTTTTTTGATATGCTCCCGAAGCGAGTAATATGCCTTAGTCGAAGAAACGGTCGAGTGACCAATTTTGCCTTAATATTGCTTTTTCACACCCGAACCAAGCAAGGCAGTCGATTGATCAATCTATGTCGGGCGGACTCGAATGCTTTTCTGAACAGGGCGCTTGCAATGACGTCAGGGATGACGTTTGTGGCGACTGCGCTGCCTGACACGCGGTGGCATGCTTTATGCTGTGATAGATGGGACGTGACACGCCTGTGGGCCCACGATGCAGCGCTGACCAAGGGCGGTGCCGTTTGGACTGGATTTGATCGCTCAGGCACGATTTTTCGGGAATATGATGACAATTCCTAGATTCCCGTGCGTAGTGGGCGGAGTGGCCGGTGACGGTTGCTCTCCATGGCATTTGTTCTCCGCCGCCGCTGCTTCTTCTTCCTCCTAGCGCATCGCCATAACCCAACAGCCAATCTTTTGCCACCCACCATTACGATGACAAAACCCGCGACCCGGAAGGGCAGGAGTGCCGCGAACGCGTCGGCAGACAGCGCCGCTGGAGCCGCTGCCAGCGGTTTGAAGAGGGACAAGGGCTCGTGGACCAAGACCACCTGCAGCAAGGGGATGCTCACTGGCCTGCGGAACGACGGGCTGATTCCGGCGGACCCATCGCAGGTTCGCATCCCTGGCGCCGAGGTAATCCCGCGCCCATGCCCCAATGAGCGGGTTTGTTTTGTGGATTTTGTGAACAGGGGCTTCTCCTTCCCTGTTCATAATTTTCTTCGTGCACTGATGCACGTTTATGGAGTACAATTGCACGATTTTACCCCCAATGGGCTTTTGCACATTGCGTGTTTCTTCGTTCTTTGCGAGTGCTTCTTGGGCATTGCGCCCCACTTCGGGCTGTTTTGCCGCATCTTCAATGTCAAGCGCCAGCACAGTGTCCAGAGACCTGGTGGTTTTGGAGTACAGACTCGACCTGACGTCGAGTACTTCAAGATCAACTTTCTGGAGTCTATGCAAGGATGGCGCCAAAAGTGGTTCTACATCAAGGATGCGACCATAGGCACCCAAGCGTTCGGGTTGCCTCCCTTTGACGCAGACGCCCTGGTGAAGAAGAGGCCATCCTGGATCGCACAACCGACTCGAGTCGAAGCTAAAGAGGCTGACATTCTGATGGAGAAGGTGCTGAAGCTTCAGACCAATGTTGGTCGGGAGGTTACGGGCATCCATTTGCTGGCCACTTTTGCCAAGAGGCGAGTGCAACCCCTCCGAGCCCGAGCTCATGCCATGTGGGCATACAGTGGGGTTTCTGATCCAACCCGCTCACGCGCAGTGGAGCTCTTGGTAAGAAGCCTTACCAAACTGACTGATGAAGAGCCTTGCGAGATGAACTCGCCTGTGCCACCTTATGAAACCAGCAACCCTCTACAAGAGGTAACAGTCGATACAATATGCAAATTGGTATGTTATGCATGTGTGATGTTAATTCCTCTGCTGTTTCTGTGTGCAGGGACACAGAATGTATGAGTCGATGCCGCCTTTGCCAGAGAGCGGCCCAGTGCCGGACAATGAGCCACTCGAGGCGGGCTCTGATGATGAAGTGACCTCACTCGCGATCGCACATACGCCAGACGCAGATGAAGGCGATGCTGAGGTACAGGCCAAGCAGAAGCGGTCGCGCGAGGAAGAAGACACTGCTGACTCGGAGGAGAAGGAGGGAAACGAGACGGAGTCGACGATGGCGCCACTCGATGTTCCACCGATTTGCTCGCTTCCCCCACGACCACCCAAGAGATCACGCCCAAGCATGAGTGTACTTGCACCTGGTCGAATGGTCGACCTTACTGAAGAGTAAGTATTATGTGCATTTGCTTTTTGACAGTTTATGAACGTTGCCAAGTTGTTTACTTAGCATGTGTGAAACAGCGTGTCCTCGGATGAGGATTTTCCACTGCCACCTTAGATGGAGAAGAGCAGTGCGGTGTCGACTGCTCGGAGTTTGCCACCAGAACAGCCGCCTACCGCTGCGACTCCGACTGCCGCAGACACGGCTACACCATCTGAGCCTGAGGTTGCGGCGGACAAAGATGAGGCAGCAGCGACAGGTGTTCCTGCGTCGACTTCCTCCTTCTTAAATCATGTAAGCTTGTGCTTTTGTACCATAATTGAATCACTAGCGGGTGTTAAAGTTGTTCATAGACCCTATAAATCTGTTTTGAACTTGCTCATGCTGTGTTGTAGTCATTTGTACAAGAACTACTGAAGGCTGGCTCCAAATATGTACACATGGAGACAGAAGTCGCCACCTTGCAGCAGCAACTCGAGGATGCGAAGAGTAAGTATCTTGTAATGAGAACTCGAGTGTTTTGATGTAACTATCTTTTGCAGCATGTTGAAGAAATGCTTATGTGTTTCGCAGAGTCAGCGACTGACGCTGCAGAAGAGATGGACAAAGCCACCCGTCGAGTTGCTGATCTGGAGAAGAGGCTGAAAGCGGCCGAAGTTAGGGAAGACCAGGCAATTGGTCGACTCTCTGCTACCAGCACCACTTTGACAGGTACGCAATCTTGCCATTGCATTAGATATTTGAAGTTTTTGTAATGTGCTGCTGAACATGGTGTTTACATGCTATGCTAGGCGTGATGGATGGCCCTACTGCTCCTGGCAAACAAAGCGTTGGCGCTTCACTTGATGAAAGTGTAGCCGTCACGGAGGTTACCAATAGTAGGGCAGGGGAGATGCTGACGAAGGCGGCGAGTGCTTTGGGCGCCCTTCACAGCAGCTTCTTCCCAGATGATGAGCTTCCATCTTCGTTTGCAGAACTGGTGGAGCTGTTCAAGCCAGAAGGAACTGCCGTCGCCAATTTCGGTCGCGAGCAAATGGTAAGTGGTGCTCAGACTACTTTTCATATGTTGCTCGTGCACGGAGTCGAGGCAGATTTTGACAAGGTCACGACGAAGTTCCCGAGGGTCCTGGCGGCAAAACCGTCGGGTTAGGCACTTGGATGGAGGCTGCCCAAAAGTATGCTCAACAGCTTGTAACAACTGTGGAAGATAGGGCAGCCAAGGTTCAGGCGAAGAAGGCTGTCAGCCCAGTAAGAACCAGGGTGTACTGGGCCAGGCCTCTATAACCCTCAACACTCGGCGAGTGAATCTCGCTAAGGACCAGGCCTGCAAGCCTGGGATGCCCGCGGGGCAGAATCGCCTCGCGGAGGCCTGAGGAGGCAGCTAAGGCCTGTGGAGCCTCTACTCCGCTGCCTCCTCTCCAAGGAAGTTTTCCCTGAAGGGAAGTCAACGCAGAATCCTCCACAGGGCGTTCCCGCCCACGCGAGGGTTCCTTCACTGTAAAGCAAGCTCTGCGGAGCGCACATGGCTTCCGCAGTGGCCGCAGAGTGACCGCGCCTCTGCGCAGAGTGACGACGGAGCTGCAGTCCCACTTTGGTGATAAAGGAGTCAACAAAGCAGGGGCAACGGCGCAGACCACCAAGCTTTCCTCTTTGGTGATAAGGGAGCAGGCCGGCGCTACGCGCCGAACGCGACGTCACCGTGGATGGACGGCGGCCTCTCTGCTGCGGCCTCAGCTTTTGTGCCCATGGACCGCGCTCATGGACGCCCAAGCAGCGGTACACCGAGCTCCCGACCGTTGTCGCCATGTGGTAGCCCCTCCGCTGCACAAGGACAGGGAGGAGGCCCGGGGCGCCTATAAAAGGAGCTGGTGCACCACCCTAACAGGGATCGAACACATTTTACTCCTAGTCTAGCTACTTGCGCGCAAGGGAGAAGAAGACAGTAGTTTCCCTCCCCTTGTACGCGCCATTGCCACAACTGTGCCCTCGGCAAGCACGCTGTACTGTAACCTCTACAAGCAGCAATACAGACAGGCAGGACGTAGCGGTTTTACCTCCACAAGAGGGCCGTGAACCTGGGTACGCGCCGTGTCTCTCTCTGCCGTGATGTCCCTCCTCAGGCACGACGAGCAGCGTCGCCGCGCCGGATGAGGGTTGATTGACGTCGTGTTCAGCCCCTTACACGAACTCTCTTCGCGAGTGTGACTGCCCCTGTTTCGTGGGAGTCATTCTCCGACAATTGGCGCGCCAGGTAGGGGGCTGAGGCGCGCATTCAACCTCCATCGACCTCAACGCCATGGCGGACACTCGCGCTGCTCGCGCCAACCGCGCGCGTCAGGCCGAGCTGAGACCGAGCCCGTCGTCCACGCCGCCAGGCCACGCGGCCGTCCGCGCACCAACCGCGCTTCGGGGCGCACTACTGCGGAGCCACGCGTGGAGCACCCCGAGGATGAGGACGACCGCTACGACGAAGACGTCGACCACGAGCACAGCGAGGACGCTGAGTCCTCGCATCCATCTCGGCGCCAAAGCGCGTCCACGCTTGGACGCCCGGCGCCCAGCCCAAACACTGCGCTGCTCATGGCAGCAGAGCTCTTCCGCTACCGCCCCACCGCCGAGGCGCACGACAACTGGCTTGGCCGTCTCCAGCACCTCGTCGACATCGCGGCTGCGCCGCGCGCGGTTCCAGCACCTTCGCGCTCCCTGGTGCACCACAACTCCGGGCGCGCAGGCACCGCCGCGCATGGAGCGCCTCCGCCTCCGCCTCCGCCAGGACCACCTCCGGCTGCGGCAAACAAAGCCGCCTCTCACGCGTCCTCGCCGCATGATTGTCAAATCGTGCAGCGGACGCCGCCGGACGCGCGGGTGGAGATGGAGCGCCAGCGGGACCTCCAGAAGCGCATCGTCGAGGAAATTGGCCAGGCCGGGCGCCAAAACCGCAGAGCTCTCCAGGGCGGTGTGGCCACGTACGCCACTGGCTGCACGGCCTTCACCCGCAACCTGCGCCGCGTCGTCTGGCCGCAGAAGTTCAGGCCAGACCTCCCCAAGGGCTACGATGGCACGAACAACCCCATCGAGTTCCTGCAGCTCTACACCACCTCCATCCAGCTGCGGGAGGAGACGACAAGGTCATGGCGAACTGGTTCTCGCACGCCCTCAGGGACTCTGCCCTGTCGTGGCTCCTGAACCTCCCTGAGGACTCCATCGACTCCTGGGAGGACCTCTGCAAGCAGTTCGTTGCGAACTTCAAGGGCACGTACGAGCGCGCCCTCACCTACAACGACCTGCGCGCCGTACGCCAGAAGTCTGGCGAGACTCTCCGCAAGTACATCCAGCGCTTCAGCCAAGTCCGCAACAAAATCCCCAACATCCCTGACTCGCACGTCATTGCTGCCTTCAGAGAGGGCGTCACCAACCGCAGGATGCTTGAGAAGCTCGGCATTCACGATACCCTCTCCTCTGTCGTGAAGCTCTTCGA
This sequence comes from Poa pratensis, assembly GCA_947311845.1. Classification (NCBI taxonomy): domain Eukaryota; kingdom Viridiplantae; phylum Streptophyta; class Magnoliopsida; order Poales; family Poaceae; genus Poa; species Poa pratensis. Next base: position 70,901,083 of record CAMZMU010000096.1, on the reverse strand, counting down.
CATCGCAGACAAGTGTGCCAAGGCTGAAGAGGGTCTCCTCTTCACCAAGGTGGCCTCTGCAGATGACCCCCCAGAGGGATCCAAGGCCCACAAGAAGCGTGACGAGACCAAGCGCAAGCCTACTGCTGTGCTGGCTGCTGAGCCCGGCGCTAAGCACGCTCGAGAGGACTCTGCAGAGGATGGCGAGAAGAAGATCGACAACCGTCCCTTCTGCATCTACCACAACAGGCGCGGCCACGCGACAGAGAACTGTTACGACCTCAAGCAACTGAGCAAGAAGCGCGAGCAGGAAGAAGGCAGCGGTGGTCGCGGCAGAGGCCGTAACTACCGCAAGGGCGGACGCAAAGGTGGCTACCAGAAGCCTCAAGGGACTCAGGCCAACGCCGCTGAGAAGAACAACAATCTCCCTGACGAGGAGCCTGGGGGCTACCAGGCCCCTAGAGGCGCCATGGCGTGCATCCTCGGCGGGGCTCAGGCGCCCAAGTCCAACAATCAGTTCAAGCAGTTCGCCCGCGAGCTCAACGCAGCGCTGCCCGGGGTGGAGACATCGCGTCCCCTCAAGTGGTCTCAGTACACCATCGCTTCGACGCCAAGGACCACCCCAAGTCCACCAAGACTGTAGGCACCCTCCCGCTGGTGTGCACCCCCACCATCAACAATATCGCCGTCGGCAAAACGCTCATTGATGGGGGTGCAGGCCTGAACGTCATCTCTGTCGAGACCTTTGAGACGCTTCAAGTGCCCTACGAGTGGCTTATGCCCTCCAGGCCCTTCACAGGGGTCACCAGCGGCTCAATCTCGCCTCTGGGGCAAGTGAGGCTTGCAGTCACCTTTGGCACGCAGCAAAACTATCGCACCGAGCTCATCGACTTCGACGTTGCGCACATTGGCCTGCCCTACAACGCCATCCTCGGCTACCCCGCCCTCGCGAAGTTCATGGCCGTCACGCATCACGCCTACAACATGGTCAAGATCCCTGGCAGCGGCGGCACCATCACCATCCATGGTCACGTACAGGACGCTACACGCGCTGTCGAGCTCGCCTACAAAGCTGCTGCCATGGCGTTCCCTGCTGACGAAGACCTGGAGCCCCTCGCGAGGCCCAAGAAGAAGAAGCAGCTGTTCTCTCAGGAGCAGGCTGCTACAAAGAAGGTGTCGCTGAGCACCAGCGATTCGGGGGCTGAGGGCTCGGGGGCTAGCGTCACCATAGGCGCTGGCTTACCTCCCAAATAGGAAAGCGCGCTCGTCGCCTTCCTTCGGGCAAATTCTGACATGTTCGCATGGACTCCGTCAGAAATGTCCGGCGTACCAAGGGAGGTGATCGAGCACCACTTAGCTGTGTGTCCAAACGCACGCCCCGTCAAGCAGAAGGCACGGAAACAAGCCCCTGAGAAGCAAGCCTTCATCATCAAAGAAGTAGAAAAGCTAAAAGCAGCAGACATTATTCGAGAAGTTGCCCACCCCACCTGGGTCTCTAATGGCGTGGTTGTCCCAAAACCCAATGGGGGAGGCCGGCTCTGCATCGATTACACTGATGTAAATAAAGCCTGCCCCAAGGACCCATACCCCATGCCAAGGATTGATCAGATCGTGGACTCCACAGCCGGCTGTGATCTCCTCTGTTTTCTGGACGCCTTCTCAGGCTACCACCAGATCAAAATGGCTAAAGAGGACGAGGAGAAAACAGCGTTCCTCACCCCCTGTGGCGTGTATTGCTACACTTGCATGCCCTTCGGGTTGAAGAACGCCGGCGCCACCTTCCAGAGGCTCATGAGGATCGCCCTGGGGGCTCAGATGGGAAGAAATGCAGAGGCATATGTTGACGACATCGTAGTCAAGTCTCGCGAGGGAGACACTCTCTTGAAGGACCTCGAGGAGACCTTCGCCAGCCTGCGCAAGGTGAACATCAAGCTAAACCCCGCCAAGTGCGTCTTCGGGGTACCTTCAGGCAAACTCCTCGGGTTCCTCGTGTCCCATCGCGGCATAGAAGCAAACCCTGACAAGATCAAGGCCATAGAAGAAATGCAGCCACCCGCCGCCTCAAGGACATGCAGCGCCTAGCTGGGTGCATGGCCAGCTTGGGCCGCTTCATCTCCAAGTTTGGCGAGAGGGCCCTGCCATTTTTCAAGATCATGAAGAAGTCCGGCACCTTCAAGTGGACTCCAGAGGCAGACAAGGCATTTGAGGACTTGAAGAAGTACTTGGCTAGCGCACCAGTTATGGTAGCCCCCAGGACGGGCGAGCATCTAAAGCTGTACCTTGCAGCCACTCCACAAACCGCAAGCGCCGTCCTGGTGGTCGAAAGAGAAGAGCCAGTCCTCCCCAAGAAAAGTGCAGCCACTCCAAGTCCAGAGCCTCCCGACAAGGAAAAAGTCCCTCCAGGCCCAGAGCCAGACCCACAGCCAGCTGTCGAGCCTACTTCAGGCACCCCTGCTGAGACTCCTCCACAAGGAAACCTCGCCAAAGGGCCTGAGGAGTCCCTCGAGGGAGCAACGCTGCGTCACCCTCCACAACCCTTGTCGAGCATCCAGTTACTATGTCAGTACTGTGCTAAGAGATGCTCGCGAGCGGTACCCTACGCAGCAGAAGCTCCTTCTCGCCCTGCTCATCGCCTCCAGAAAGCTGCGCCACTACTTCCAGGGCCACCCTGTCACGGTGGTCACATCATTCCCTCTGGAGCAAATCCTGCGCAACCCCAACGCCACTGATCGCGTAGCAGGGTGGAACATCGAGCTGCAGCCTTTCAACTTGCGTTTTGACACCACAAGGGTCATCAAAGGAAGAGCACTGGCAGACTTTGTCGCCGAATGGACAGACCCAACTCCTGAAGAGCCTCCTGAAGCAGAAACTATACCGCCTGGAGATACGACGCCAAGCCACTGGACCATGCACTTCGATGGAGCTTTCTCCTGCCGCAACGGAGGCGCTGGCGTTGTCCTGACCTCGCCTAAAGGCGACAAGCTCCACTATGCCGTCCAGTTGTGCTTCACGATGGACAAGATCTCCAACAACATCGCTGAATATGAAGGCCTCCTCGCCGGGCTCAGAGCTGCCATTGCCCTCGGTGTCAAGCACCTACTCATCAAAGGCGACTCCCAGCTCCTGGTCAACTTCTCCAACAAGAGCTACACCCCTAAAGACAGCCATATGGCTGCCTACCTTGAAGAGGTCCGCAAGCTCGAGAAGCACTTCAGGGGCATGGAGCTCATGCACATCCCGCGCAAGGAGAACCAGGAAGCAGATGACATCGCCAAGCGCGCATCACGAAGGGAGGCCCAGCCCGCAGGTGTCTTTGAAGAGAGGCTCTCCAAGGCATCCATAAAGCAGCCGCTGCAAGCACCAGCTACAAGCACAGACGAAGTACTCCCACCACCTCCCGCAGGTGGCGCACCCAACTGTGGCCCACCTCAGGGGAGCGCTGATGCTAACCATGGTGCACCAAGAAACAGGCTGGGTTGACGAGCTCAAGACTACTTGCTAAAAGGAGTCCTTCCCGAGGAAGACGCAGAGGCAGAACGAGTCGCTCGACAAGCGAAATCCTATTACATCCTGGAGGGAGACCTATACCGCAAGCGCCCAAATGGCATTGCCCTCAAGTGTGTGCCTCCTGAGGAAGGACGCATGCTCCTCAGGGACATACACAGTGGAGAGTGCGGCCACCATTCCTGCGCGCGCACCCTCGCCGGCAAGGTCTTCAGGAGCGGTTTCTACTGGCCTCAAGTGCTTCAAGATGCCGTCACCATCGTTCAGTCTTGCGATGCATGCCAGTTCCACGCCAAGCAAGTCCATCAGCCTGCACTGGGACTCCAGACCATCCCGCTCTCCTGGCCGTTCGCGGTCTGGGGGCTGGACATCTTGGGACCCTTCCCGAGATCGCAAGGGGGCTACCGTTTCCTCTTCGTGGCTGTTGACAAGTTCACCAAATGGGCAGAGGTTGAAGCGGTGCGCACCATCCCGCCAGGGCAGCCGTGAAGTTCATCAGAGGCCTGGTCTGCCGCTTTGGTGTGCCAAACCGCATCATCACCGACAATGGCTCACAGTTCACCAGCGGCATCTTCAGGGCTTACTGCGAGAGCCTCGGCACCAAGCTCTGTTTCGCCTCGGTAGCTCACCCACAGAGCAATGGTCAAGCCGAGCGAGCAAATGCTGAGGTCCTCAAGGGCCTCAAGACGAGAAGTTTCAACCGCCTCAAGGGCTACGGCAAGGGCTGGATCGATGAGCTCCCCTCCGTGCTCTGGTCCATCCGCACGAACCCTACAAAACCCACTGGTGAGACGCCATTCGCCCTGGTGTATGGAGCCGAAGCAGTCCTCCCCACAGAGATCAAGCACGGGTCCGCAAGGGTCCTTGCCTTCAATGAGGACAATCAAGAAGACCTCCACAACGACGACCTGCTGTTCCTCGACGGGTTGCGCCGCCAGCCGCCCTCAGAGCGGCAAAATACCAACAAGACCTGCGACGCTACCACAGCCGCCACATACGTCCGCGCACTCTCGAGACAGGCGACCTTGTCCTCAGGAGGATCCTCTCCAGGGAAGGTCTCCACAAGCTCTCGCCCATGTGGGAAGGCCCCTACAGGGTCGCGCATGTCGCCAGACCTGGTGCGGTGCGCCTCGAGACGGAGGACGGCATCCCGGTCAAGAACCCTTGGAACATCGCGCATCTACGCAAGTTCTACCCGTGATCTCTATCACACCAGGCATTTTTTGTCTCTAGAGGAAAGCGCACAGCTTCACCTCCAAGCTTCACAAAAGCTTCTCTCTCTGAGGGCCAGTCCCTCTGAGCTCTTCCTGTAACGTGCCGCCGCAGGCCGTGAAGAGTCTCAGCCACTGAATGTGGTCCCCATGCCTCGACATGGAAACTTTATCTTGGCAAGCCCAAGTGTAACGAACCAATTCGTTTCCTAGTGAAACATTGCGCTGCGGCGCCGCTATGTAATATTTTGGGGGTGAGTTTTAGTTCTCGTTACTCTGTGTTTTCATTCGCGCTCATATCTTTCCCCTTGCGCACCTCGCGAGCGGGGGCTGAGTACGGTGACTGTGCCTCGGGAGCATCCCAGCAGCACCGCAAAACCCAAAAGGATCCGAGCTCTAACACGTGAGCACGCTCTCACGCCTGTTACCTCACCAAAGAGCTCTGGCCCAGGGGCTTGCTCCCAAACCTGCCACCTCACCTAAGGACCTTTGGTACTTACTCTCCTCGCGAGGCACCCATGAGGAAACCTATAAGCGCGCATGAGTTTCTCTACCATGTTCTGCTTTGGTTCCACCTCTAACCTACACAGGGAACAAGAGTCCCCCCAAGGCTCGTGGAGTCACGCTCCAGACCCAAAGAGGGAAGCACATCTTCAGGGAAATCAACGCCCTCCACGAGGGCAGAACCTCGCTAAGCTAAGTCCTGCGCTTACACCTCAGGCGTTGTGTTTTTCCTCTCACGAGCAACTTCCGTCCCTCGGGCGGGTATTTTCTCCTCGCATTTCATGGACTGCTTGAGCGTCAAAGGGGAGCCCTCGAGCATCGCGACTCGAGAGCTCTTACCTCTCTAAGCCTTAAACACCCCCCGGCCTTGCTGAGTCATTGCTCTGGCATACCGTAGTGGCGGAGTCATAGCGCTAAGAGACGGGTCCTGACGACGTAAAGCGAAAAAGGCATGGAATAGGGATAAAATGCCCGTCGAGGGGCACACGCACATTGCAGCACAATAAAGTGTTTTACAGACCATCACAAATGAAACAAAGTCTTTAAACAAAGATAACTTGCGCCTCAGGCGCGACTTGTGGCAGGAGCAGCTTAAGCGAAGTCTTGGCGGCCTCATCCTCCTCAGCGTCATCTTCCCCGCGCCTTCCTCCTCGACGTCTTCCTCCTCGCCAGAGGCCGGCTCTTCAGCGACCCTCTTGAAGCGGTTGACATAGTCGTTGATCTCCTCCCGCAGCGAGTTGAAGAGGCGCGTCTCGGTCTGAGCATCCCCCATGGGCTCGGTCACGGACTCGAAGTCGAAGCATGGATATAGGCGCTTGAGGTTGACGAAGACGCGCTCGACCGCCACCAGCAGGAGCTTGCGGCACTCCTCGTCGACAACATCGTCGAGTTCCGCCACAGGGCCCTCAAGGACGGAGAAGAGCTGGTCGAAGTAGGTCAGATACGTGGCAACGTCGGCGTTCCCGTGGACGGGGACGGCAGGAGCATCCACCCCCAGCTTCGCAGCAAGAGCGTTCCCGCGCGTCACCAAAGATCGGAACATACGCTCCCGCTGCTGCGTCAAGACCCGTGCCGCCACCGCGCTCTGCTCAGCCTCCTCGACCCTCTCCACAACAGGGGCCACCTGCGCATTCAGCTCCTGCATGTCTGCCATCAGGGCTGTGAGGTCCTGCTCCGAGCGCTCGAGGGCCTGCTCCGTGCGGAGATTAGCGTCCTTGGCGCGCTTCAGCGAGGATTTCAAGTTGGCGTTCCACTCCTCCAGCTGGCGAATGCGCTTCCGAGCTCTCTGCGCTTTTTCTGGAAGCCGTCCTCCTGCTTCTTGAACTTCCCAGCATACTCCCGGGAGACGGCCTGTGTGACAGCAGTGCGGTACTCTTTTTGCTTGGTGAGGGCCTCCGCCTCTGCCTCCTTTTTCTTCTCGGCAAGCTTTTGGTTGGCTTCTCCACAAGCTCCCGGTGCCGCTCCACCTCCTTGTCGTGCTTGCCCATGGCCTCAGCCAAGCTGCTCTCGCGGGACTCCAAGGCCTCACTCTCTGTTCATGTCAGTTTCCGCCTGCTCCAGTTTCTCCTCACGCTTGAGCACCTCAGCTTCGCGTGTCGTCATGGCCTGCTCGCGAGCCTCCAGCGACAGACGATGCTGCTCCAGAGACTTCCTCACCACCTCAGCTTCAGAAATTATCTTCTCCTCGCGGCTGCCAGCTCCTTGCGCTGGTCGGCGAGGGAGGTCTCGATAGCCGCTCGGTCGGAGGCTGCAGCCTGGCGCTCCGCCACAGCCGCCTCCCGATCCTCTGCAGCCGCCTTGCGCTCCGCCTGGACCGGCGCCAAGGCCTCTTGCGCCTCGCGCTCCGCGTTCTCGCGGATCTCCTGGGCCTGCCGCGTCGCCTCGTCGCGCTGCGCCTGAAGAGCTTGGTCGTCAGGGCCACTCCGCCGCCTGACTTCGAAGAAGCGGGCCCAGTCAGCAGCAAGGGCGTCATACCTCCTGCCAAGCTCCGCCTCCTCAAGGGCAAGTTGGGTCTCTAGCCCGTCTAGGGTGCCCCTCACCAAACGGAGGGCAGCTTGGCGGCTCGCGCCGCTCCGGCTCCGGTCGCTCAAGACCAAGGCCCAAGAGCCCTCACGTGGCGCAACGTCCTCCGCCCCAGCGCCAGCCTCTGGTGCAGAAAGCACAGTGCTTGGACCAGGGTCAGCACGGGGCCACAGGAGCGGGCCCCCACCGTCTTGTGCGTCGTTGTTCTCCACGACGACCTCCTCGTGGGCCCGGGGGCTGGCGAGGGAGGCCTAGCCACCAGAGGCTCAACCGCAGCCTCGCCTGCTGCGGCCTCAGAAGAAGTGGCCTCCCCCTCAGGCTCGGAATTTGGAGGGGGCGGCGGAGGAGTTCCCTCCTCCATCTCGACGTCGACGCCTCCCGGCGTCTGTGTGCTGGTCCCCGCCGTTCCACGGCGGGTGTCTCTGGGGGCTCCAGAGGAGCATCAGGGCGCGGCGGCACGGAGTCTTCGCCGCCTCCTCAAACTGACTCTCGGCAGGAGGTGGCGAGGCAGTTGCTTCTTCAAGGGGCGTCTCCCCTACAGGCCTCATGGCCTCGTCAACAGCCGGGCCCGTGGTGACTGTCACCACGGGCTCCTCAGTCTCCTCTCCAAGGGGCGCTGTAGGCCCCTCAACAACGGTCGTAGCGTCGCGCCGCACGTCCGCAGCCTTGCGGAGTCGGCGACGCTTCGCATGAACCAGACCCCTGATAATCAAGACAGTGAGATCCTCGAGAAAGGCAAGAACTCTCGATAAGCAAGAACGAGTCAAGAAGAAGCAGTACTCACCCAGATGACTTGGCGCGGGTGTCCACCCACACCTTGTTGGCGGAGCGCCGCAGGCCTGTTGAGGCTCCAGCGCTGGGCTCCTCAGGGGCCGCCCCAGCTTTCCTCTTGAGAGGAGTGCTCTCCAGGCTTCTGGCGGCCCGGTCGTGGATGGCCTTGGTGCGGGGCTCGCACCGCTTTGCCGCGGCCTCCGGGCCGCTATCGTCCCCGTCTTCGTCTTCTTCTTCTGTGGCCCGTCGTGACGGGGCCACCACAAAATCCTCGTCCACATCGGACGATACCTCCAGGATCTCCTCCTCAGGGGCCGCCTGCTTTGAAGAGCTCGCCTCCCCTAACGAGGGGTTGACTCCTCCGGCGCGGCGTCAGCTTCGGCGTCTGAAGCAGCAGAGGACTCGCCAAACAAGTCTTCCTCCACCACAGGCGCCGCAGCCCCCTTCGCCTCTTCTCCCTCCAAGCCCTCTGGCGTGAACGTCGGCATCATCTCCAGAACTGCGAGGCGCTTCTTTGGAGTGAGCTGGTGGAGGGGCCTCAGGTGCTCAGTGCCCGGAACAGGGATCTCCGGGGCGATGAAGAGCGTGCCTAAGATGGAGGCGACATCGTCTGGCGCGTGGGCGCTGAGGTGCAAGCGCATTGGATCTGCCGGGCCGGAGTACATCCACACCGGCTTCGTGTGCGCCTGGAGGGGAGCGATGCGCCGCCTCACGAAGTCCTCAGCGACCATCTGCCCCGTGAGGCCAGCCTCGCGGACGAGCTTCATGCGCGAGACCAAGTGGGCAATCTTCTGGTGCTGGAGCTTCTCGCTGGACCAATTTGAGTTCTTCAGCGGCGGCGCCTCAGGCTCATCGAAGAAGGCATTCCGCTCCTTGGCGTCGACGAGGACCCACTTCTGGCGGAAGTCCTCCACCTTCTTCGTCACCCTCGTAACGGCCTTGTCGCCATCCCACGACATGGGGATGTAGACGGCGCCCATCCCGTCTGCGATGCGGAAAGACACGCACCCAGACCGCTCGCCGGCGCCGTGTTGCGGAGCGCGTAGAAGCTCCGGAAGAAGGCCACGGAGGGCATCACTCCCAGATACGCCTCGCAGAGATAGGCGAAGATGGCGAGAATCAGGATGGAGTTCGGGTGGAGGTGCAGGAGCTGGATCTGATAGAAAGCCAGCACCTCCGCAAGGAAGGGAGAGAACGGCGGCACCAAGCCAGCGAACAGCGTGTGGACGAAAATGGGGTACCACCCCGCCGCCAGCTTGCCGAAGCGCGCCGCCTTGACGCCGCTGGCGCCATGCTCGTTATTCCTCCCGGCGACGAGGACCTTCAGCCTATCCAGCGCCTCCGCTGTGGAGACGCGAGTGCCGATGAGAGCCGGCGCAAGCTCCTCCTCCCGCTGCGCTTCAGCGGAGGCCTCCACCATCGCCGCCTTGCCTTTCTTGGGGCCCATGGCTCGCGAAGGAAGGGCGGCGGAAGAGCTCGGAGAAGAACGGAAATCGCCGGAGTAGTGGAGCACCGGAGGTGTATGCAGAAGGAAAAGGCGTAAATGCGGCGGAACTGCTGCCGGCACAGCCGCGGCAGCCTTTATATCACCTCAGAGCGGTTTCCGAGGCGTCGTGGGTCCCACCACGACGCCCACCTCCTCCGGAGAAGCCGAGACGCACCAACCGCTCGCCACGTGTCTCGGGCCGGCCGGACACTTTGGGCCCATGACGCTTCGCCTGCGCCCCCTGGACCGCGTCGTGCCCGTCATGGGCCCGGGGGCTACTGTCAGCCCAGTAAGAACCAGGGTGTACTGGGCCAGGCCTCTATAACCCTCAACACTCGGCGAGTGAATCTCGCTAAGGACCAGGCCTGCAAGCCTGGGAGCCCGCGGGGCAGAATCGCCTCGCGGAGGCCTGAGGAGGCAGCTAGGCCTGTGGAGCCTCTACTCCGCTGCCTCCTCTCCAAGGAAGTTTTCCCTGAAGGGAAGTCAACGCAGAATCCTCCACAGGGCGTTCCCGCCCACGCGAGGGTTCCTTCACTGTAAAGCAAGCTCTGCGGAGCGCACATGGCTTCCGCAGTGGCCGCAGAGTGACCGCGCCTCTGCGCAGAGTGACGACGGAGCTACAGTCCCACTTTGGTGATAAAGGAGTCAACAAAGCAGGGGCAACGGCGCAGACCACCAAGCTTTCCTCTTTGGTGATAAGGGAGCAGGCCGGCGCTACGCGCCGAACGCGACGTCACCGTGGATGGACGGCGGCCTCTCTGCTGCGGCCTCAGCTTTTGTGCCCATGGACCGCGCTCATGGACGCCCAAGCAGCGGTACACCGAGCTCCCGACCGTTGTCGCCATGTGGTAGCCCCTCTGCTGCACAAGGACAGGGAGGAGGCCCGGGGCGCCTATAAAAGGAGCTGGTGCACCACCCTAACAGGGATCGAACACATTTTACTCCTAGTCTAGCTACTTGCGCGCAAGGGAGAAGAAGACAGTAGTTTCCCTCCCCTTGTACGCGCCATTGCCACAACTGTGCCCTCGGCAAGCACGCTGTACTGTAACCTCTACAAGCAGCAATACAGACAGGCAGGACGTAGCGGTTTTACCTCCACAAGAGGGCCGTGAACCTGGGTACACGCCGTGTCTCTCTCTGCCGTGATGTCCCTCCTCTGGAACGACGAGCAGCGTCGCCGCGCCGGATGAGGGTTGATTGACGTCGTGTTCAGCCCCTTACACGAACTCTCTTCGCGAGTGTGACTGCCCCTGTTTCGTGGGAGTCATTCTCCGACAAAGGCTTCTTCCAAGAAGTCGATGACTAGCGAGTGATCCCTTCATCGCCTAGTTTTAGGGATTTTATGGTTTTGCTTTTGCTGTAAAAAACATCAGACTTCGTATTTGTGCTTCATGAAATATGAACTCCAGTTATCGGGAGGCACAGCCCCCGAGCCTTTTGCTTGATCTCTTATGTTTCTCTTATGTTCTGAGTTATTCTGGATGTAGATCCGAGCTTCTAGAACATCGACTGGTCCAGGTGCGAGCGGCTCCACTCAGTCACGTAGCGTGAATGACCAGAAAATCATCGACTTCCTTCAGCTCAAACTTTCCAAGGTGACAAGCGGGCTAAAGAAGACACAAGACGCATATGCGGAGTTGCAGTCGAGGCCATCCCCAACTACGGAGCGGGAGGTCTTTTTGCTTGAAGAGTTGGAGAAAGTAAACCTACAGCTTGAATGCAAGCTCTTTTGGAAGTTGAATTGTGAGCTCGACACACAGGTCGACTGGGATAACAATTTTGCATTATTGTTGCCATAGGTGTTTGTTTTGACCAATCGAAGGAGGAGGCGCGGCTACAGGACTGACTCGACGGTCAAGCGAGTAGCGCGGAATACGCTGCCCACCCCTTTTGGTCGGACAGGGCGAGGAGTGCCATTTTGGTAAAACTCCTGGATCGTGCGTGCCGAACTGCCATTCGACTGGAGAGCTGCAGGTTAGCTTTGTTTCGAGTCCACGAGGCTTTGTTTCCTTTGAATGAGCAACCACAAAGCCTTGCTGCATTGCTGAAGAAATTTCGAAAGGGCAAGGCGATCAAGAAATTTGTACGCGAGCTAACGTTGCTCATGCCTTTGTGCGGTCGCACCTTCCACACCTTGATTTGAAAAAGATTACGATGGGGCCTGCACCCGTACCAGGTGGTGGTCCTGTGCCAATGGAGGAGCACTACCAAGAGACACGGGTGGACGCATTGGTTCTAATCCATCATGTGCTAAAGGAGGAGGAGAAATGGACCCAGCCAAAGGATGAACCTGTGGATTAAGGTTTTTATGCATAGGGGGCAGCCCCCGAGTGTAAATGTAATACTTGTAAGTATTATGAACTAAATATTTGTTTCATCACAACCCCCGAGCTTGTTGAGTGGGGGTGCATGAAGTAATTTACTGTAAACTTATGATTATCCAGCCCCCAAGTCCTTGGGTGCGGCTGAGAGTACTGCTTATGAGCTTTTTTGTGTTAGGACCTAGCCCCCGAGCATTCGAGTGAGGCCGGGCTGTTTGTTTGCACAACCTTTTTTATGACCCAGCCCCCGAGTATTCGAGTGCGTCTGGGTTGTTTGTTTTTGCGGGAGCGAGAGCTCGTATTTTGGATAGCGCAGCCCCGAGTGCTCAGATGCAGCTAAGGTATGAGTTATGAGTTATGCGAATAGTAAACGGAAAGATAGGAGGAACATTTTGATTATATTCCACTTTTGAATGTTAAGCTGCATGTCGCCTCATTAAAAACCTTCCAGTCCCCGTAGGTACCCTGGTAAGAAAAAGCGCGTCTGAAACCTGCAGCTATCCGACATATGTGCCTATTACATTGTGCGACTGAGCAATCTAAGCATAGAAACGGTGTAGCTGCGCAACGTTCCAAGGATTGTGCGAGAGTTCGCTTGTCTTCACGTGCTTTAGTCTGTATGCTCCACCACCCATGACTTCGGTGACGATGAAGGGTCCTTCCCATGGAGAAGCGAGTTTATGCACCTTCTTTTGCTTCAGTCGAAGTACCAGGTCACCAACATCAAAGGATCTGGTGCGCAGTCGACGGCTGTGGTAGTTGCGGAGGTCTTGCTGATAGACAGCTGTTCATGCTAGCGTCGTGTCGCGTGCTTCTTCGAGCAAGTCGACTGCGTCTTCGAGTGCTTCATCTGCGCCTTTTTCGTTATACGCTTCGACTCTTGGTGCGTTGAATCTTACATCGGATGGCAGGATTGCCTCTGCGCCGTAGACCATAAAAAATGGGGTGAACTGTGTTGAAGTGTTAGGAGTTGTGCGTAGGCTCCATAGCACAGATGGGAGTTCTTCGACCCAAGCACCCGTGGCTCTTTTGAGTGGCACCAGAAGGCGTTTCTTGATTCTGCTCGTCACGAGTCCATTAGTTTTTTCGACTTGGACTGCAGCTGTGCCACGGATGCGTAGTTGAGCGTAATGTCCTGCTCTTTGCAGAAGGATCAGAACTCTTCAGCCGTGAAGTTTGTACCGTTATCAGTGATGATGCTGCTTGGCACACCAAAACGGTATATGATGGATTTTATGAAATTAACTGTTGTAGTGGTGATAATCCCCAAGAGCAAGGAATCACTGTAGCACAATTCGATAAGTATTGAGTGTCGAACCCACGAGGAGCTGAAGGTAAACTATCTATTCTCTAAAGCCCTAGAACCCTCTTATACGACCGTTTATGCAAAGCAATAAATATGAAAAGAACTAACTAATGAAATCAAGTGATGTGGAATGGGTTTTTCTAGTAACAAGTTTCTCATTCAAGTTTCAGGCACAAGTTTCTTAGAACAAGTTTCTCTCAGCAATTTTCTCCAGTAAGTTTCTCAAGCAGCAAGTATCAAATATCTCAAGTAGCAAATATCTCAAGGGAGCAAATGTTCTAGCAATTGTTATTTCATTCGCGTGGTTGTCACAATTAGTGAAGCACATGTTTCAGTCGTAGTTGTTTCTTTTAGGTGGGAGCCATAAATAGGTGTAGCCAAATAAATGAGCAATAACACAACTCTTATGATGGATCTCATGGCCAAATAAATGTGCAGCACAAGAAT